>OX328131.1:72114661-72511430 GCA_946811695.1 Gonocerus acuteangulatus
TACTGGAGCTATAAAGACAGGAATACACGAGCAAAATGGGAATTTTCATAGCATCTCTTGATATTTAGATTAAAGGACTACGGGGACGCTCTACATTTACAAGTAAAGAGTAAGATAGTGGTAACTTTTCTTTCAGCTAGCGAGGTTGCTATCTCATGTCTAGGTATAATTTATATCTATATGTATACATATTTGTATAAATGTACAAATACATATATATATATATATATATATATATATATATATATATATATATATATATATATATATATATAAAATCTAAATCAGTCTTATATCAGGCCAATAGGACCCAGACGTGTAGATATTGTAGAGGTATCTGATTCTTGACCATATGGCATACTAGGGGATAATGTGGACAGTACTATGCTCCGGCCGCTCGATTTTCCCTTGGGAGATACACATTACATTAATTAAAGGCTGGGTGGGACTAGGGACGGTCTGGGTCCCTGAATCCAAAAATCTTTGGTGTGTGCCAGAATTTTGACTCAGTAAAGCCCCCTCCCCCTCGGATCAAAGGCTACGGGGGGGGGAATTTTTATATATTGTACTTCCAACTAGTCCAAACAAAGTTGTGAAGTCAAAAATTCAATCGTTTATTTCAGAATCCCGTCAAGTTCACTTTTTAAAATTTGGTAAAATCTGTAAAGGTTATGGTTTGAGAAAACGCCAAGTATTTCTTGTTGTATTGCAAAAACAAATGCATGGTGTTCATTTTTAAAATTTTTGTTTTTTTTTTTTTTTGTTTCCATAATTTAAAAAAGTGCACTTGACGGGTTTCTGAAATAAGCGATTCATTTGTGTTCCAAGCATTTCCATCTGCAGGTGATTTTGAGCATTCGTTGACTGGACTAATATATAGGTGTGTGTTTATTTATGCCATGGACTAAGGGCAAAACCGTTGATATGTAGCCTTTTGTTTTCAAGTCCCTTATTCTAGTAACATTCTAGAATCTTGCTCAGCCGCCATAGTGGACACTGCTATTTCGGCTGTCAAGTTAGTAAGTCGTTAGCTCTCTGCCATAGTGGACACTGCTATTTCGGCTGTCAAGTTAGTAAGTCGTTTGCTCTCTGCCATAGTGGACACTGCTATTTCGGCTGTCAAGTTAGTAAGTCGTTTGCTCTCTGCCATAGTGGACACTGCTATTTCGGCTGTCAAGTTAGTAAGTCGTTTGCTCTCTGCCATAGTGGACACTGCTATTTCGGCTGTCAAGTTAGTAAGTCGTTTGCTCTCTGCCATAGTGGACACTGCTATTTCGGCTGTCAAGTTAGTAAGTCGTTTGCTCTCTGCCATAGTGGACACTGCTATTTCGGCTGTCAAGTTAGTAAGTCGTTTGCTCTCTGCCATTGTGGACACTGCTATTTCGGCTGTCAAGTTAGTACGTCGTTTGCTCTCTGCCATAGTGGACACTGCTATTTCGGCTGTCAAGTTAGTAAGTCGTTTGCTCTCTGCCATAGTGGACACTGCTATTTCGGCTGTCAAGTTAGTAAGTCGTTTGCTCTCTGCCATAGTGGACACTGCTATTTCGGCTGTCAAGTTAGTAAGTCGTTTGCTCTCTGCCATAGTGGACACTGCTATTTCGGCTGTCAAGTTAGTAAGTCGTTTGCTCTCTGCCATAGTGGACACTGCTATTTCGGCTGTCAAGTTAGTACGTCGTTTGCTCTCTGCCATAGTGGACACTGCTATTTCGGCTGTCAAGTTAGTAAGTCGTTTGCTCTCTGCCATAGTGGACACTGCTATTTCGGCTGTCAAGTTAGTACGTCGTTTGCTCTCTGCCATAGTGGACACTGCTATTTCGGCTGTCAAGTTAGTAAGTCGTTTGCTCTCTGCCATAGTGGACACTGCTATTTCGGCTGTCAAGTTAGTACGTCGTTTGCTCTCTGCCATTTATCCATAAAAAATAATTCTATACATGTACACCGTGTGACCACAACCCCCCCCCCCCCCCCAGCAAACCTATAAAAAGTGACTTCAGTACCATACCCCATTTATGATATGTGTCAGACAAGGGCTATTTCTACATTCAAAACTAAACAAACATAGTTTTGATTTTAAAGATATATGTCGTCGATACAAATGCAAACTAACGAATATGAAAAAATGCATCTTTCATTGTCAATCTTTTATAATTTCTGCTGAACTTATTTACGGCAAATTCTTCAATCTGACTTCACTCTATTGGAGGGAAAGTATTCCACTATCAAAAGGTCAAATCTGCCGAATATTTGACTGTCCAAAAAAAAAGTTATGAATAAATACTTTTCCACTCTGAAAAGTGGTGATTTTCATATTCGTTAGTTTGCTTTTGTATCGACGGTGTGTGATATGGGATTTTTAATATTGTTCTATAATTGATTATAACCCATATTTTTAAATGTAATTAACTCGTTCATAACCAATTAATTAATATGCAAATAAAAAATAGAAAACTGTCTGGCTCATTTAACTAAATGACTATTCCTGAAGTAAATTTGCACCTTAAGAGCCCGGCCACTGAACAAACTGTCTGGCTCATTTAACTAAATGACTATTCCTGAAGTAAATTTGCACCTTAAGAGCCCGGCCACTGAACAAACTGTCTGGCTCATTTAACTAAATGACTATTCCTGAAGTAAATTTGCACCTTAAGAGCCCGGCCACTGAACAAACTGTCTGGCTCATTTAACTAAATGACTATTCCTGAAGTAAATTTGCACCTTAACAGCCCGGCCACTGAACAAACTGTCTGGCTCATTTAACTAAATGACTATTCCTGAAGTAAATTTGCACCTTAACAGCCCGGCCACTGAACAAACTGTCTGGCTCATTTAACTAAATGACTATTCCTGAAGTAAATTTGCACCTTAAGAGCCCGGCCACTGAACAAACTGTCTGGCTCATTTAACTAAATGACTATTCCTGAAGTAAATTTGCACCTTAACAGCCCGGCCACTGAACAAACTGTCTGGCTCATTTAACTAAATGACTATTCCTGAAGTAAATTTGCACCTTAACAGCCCGGCCACTGAACAAACTGTCTGGCTCATTTAACTAAATGACTATTCCTGAAGTAAATTTACACCTTAACAGCCCGGCCACTGAACAAACTGTCTGGCTCATTTAACTAAATGCCTATTCCTGAAGTAAATTTACACCTTAACAGCCCGGCCACTGAACAAACTTGCAACGAGGCCAACCTTTGATTAGACCCAAACCTATTAGCTCTTGATGGACCTCTGACACGAATCAGTTAAGCCTTATAGTCGATACCGAAACGGTACTCCTGCAGTAATAAAGTGTTTCCTCACTTAACCCTTATGAGTAGAGCCCGGAAGTTAGGCAAAATGCCTTTTTTATCTGAATGGATATATTGAAGAATCAGATAGAAATAAATATGTTTTCGTGCATTTAGGAAGTGTAGCGACAATTTTTATTTTGCCTTTTTTGCCTATTTTGGCTTCCGTTGCCTATTTTTGCCTTTTTTGCTTGTTACGCAATATTTTTCTGCGATTTAAACATTTAAAAAAGCACATATTGAATTTCCGTTCATCGAAGACAACAAAGGTTGCACAAAAAAATTTCAAATTGCCTTCACAAATATCTATTCGAAAGCTTATTTTCCCAACCCACGGATTTAACCTCTGTAAATAACAGAACCTTCCTTGGTAGAATGAATATCAGGAAAGAGAGAGGATGAGGGAAGTTCGTCACTTCTCCTTCCACACACCCCATTTGCTGTGACAATGCGTAATTACCTGGTATTCCGGATTTCGAAATGATAATATAATGCAGAGGAAGTTTTGCCATGATGAAAAACATTTTTTCTGAGAAGGTCTATAACAGCCGATACTTGTTGTTGTTGCTTGTAACAAGGGAAGTAATTCCCTTGAGAGTAAGTAAACTAATTCTGTGATAAATCTATTTATCTATTTATATATATATAAAAATCACGTGTCTGTTGGTCCGTTTGTTCCTAACACAAATCCACACATTTTGACCAAACTTGGAATACTGGTAGGTTTTGATCCGGGAAATCTCGTAGGCTAAGTCGAAAACGTCTACCAGCTGTCTGTCTGAATGTTTGTTCCTTATACATCCACACCGTTTGACCGATTTTGACCCAACGTGGAACACATGTAGGTAATTTTACGATGAGTGTCATAGGCTAGGTCGAAAACGTCTACCAGCTGTCGGTCTGTATGTTTGTTCCTTATACGAATCCACACATTTCGACCGATTTTGATCAAACTTGGCACACATGTAGGTCTTGATTCGGGGAGTGCCATAGGCTATGTTAAAATCTTTTATGACTCACAGTTCGGAGGTCACGGGTTCGAAACAATGAACGGGGTTCCAATTTATTTTTGATTTTATGGAAGCAGAAAGTAGGCGTAGCATGGCACGCCGGGTAACAGCTAGTTGGTAATAAAGAAATGAATAGTTATATAAAATACATATTTTCATCATTAATGAGTGAGATTCCTCTTTGCCTTCACTCCTAATAAATGCCTATTTTAATTACAGTACTGCCTATTTTCAGTATTTTAAGTGCCTTTTTGCCTGCCTATTTCACCCAAAAATAAATGCCTAACTTCCGGGCTCTACTTATGAGTTTTTCCTATGCGGATTTTGTAGAATTGCTTGAATATTTCCCTTGTTGCGTACAAGCTTCGGATGTATTCTCCCGCGACACAAACTGTCCCTAATGACAGGAAGAGCGTAGAAGGTCCCTCATGCATTATTTACAACTCCTGAAACCCTTGTGCTTTCCCACTTCCACCTAACCTATAGACCCAAATTGCTTTAAGGACATTTCGAGGAATTCATTTTTGAAATATTCCTCAGAGTTTACCTATAAACATTAAATGAAGATCCACAGTAATGCCACTAGTCTTTATTTCAATATTTATACTTCTGGACTCGGCATAACAAAGTACGTGGTTGCTGATAGTTAAGCACCATATTCAGTAAAAATGAAAATAGTCACATCATTCAAGAATTTCCTTGAAAATAACTCAATATTCAAATCCTATGGCCGGCCATACACGTTCCGGTATACCGGAGAGGTTTACCTGTACAGGTGACCTGCGCAGGTAAACCGGAGCGTGTGTGCCAGCCCTTCAGGTATACCTGTGCAGGCGTAGCGACCTGTACAGGTATACCGGAGAGGAATCAAAATTAAATTATTTTTACTTGCGCGTAGTAGAGTGCAGTGTGTTTGGGGATTATAATTATAGACTCTCGAGATATGATTACAATTACGATTATAATCACAGAATCTGAAAAAAAAAAATAACAGAAAAAATTGTGATTAAAGTTGTAATTACAGAAAAATGTTGCGATTACAAGAGTAATTTATACCGTCAGTTGTGATTACAAGAGTAATCGTAATCACAGCTGTAATTACGATTATAATCGTAATCATATCTCCAAGGTCTGTGATTATAATCGTAATTTTAATTATATCTTGAGAGCCTATAATTATAATCGTAATCGTAATTATGATTACGACTACGCCCAACTATGTGTGGGAGTCATCCGGTATACCTGCGCAGGTAAACCGGAGCGTGTGTGGGCCCTCGCCTGTTCCGGTATACCGGAACGTGTATGGCCGGCCTTAACCATGTCAACCCTTAGCTGTAAAGCTGTTTACATTGTATTCTGCTGATGATTGCTGGAGCTGCTGAAAGCAACTCATAATAAAAATGTTTTGTCAAGGGAGGGACTATTTTCATTTGTACGGAGACAGTCTATGTTCGAGATCCTTGGAAACATGACAATAACTAACTCTATGGAAGAGAAATAGCGTAGATACATATTCAGGTATGATCGGCTCTTTCGAAACGAAAATAAAAATAATAAGATAAAAAAAATATATATATTAAAAAAAATAATAATAAAAAAAATAAAATAAAAAGATAAAAAAAAAAAAAATATTAATAAAAAAATAATAAAAAAGGAATATATGTATATATATATATATATATATATATATATATATATATATATATATATATACATATATTAAAATCACATCAATATTATATTAATCAAGTTTACGAAAAGATTGTAATTAGTCTAACTTTATTATAATTCTCATAATTGAAATTATAATTGTCATAGTCTTAGTTTAAATTATATAGTCTTAGTTTAAGTTATAATAGTCTTGATTTAAATTATAATTGCCATATTGGATTTTAAGATAATGACTGTAATGGTCTTTAACTATTAAATGATATAATCTGTAACTAATTATAATTAGTTACAGATTATATCACTTAATTTTACTGGCAAGTAATGGGTGGGAACCTTCGAATACTAATTGAATTATTTACTAACTCATGAAATTTTCGATAGTACTATATCATCCATAACATCCATACTATATCAAATTTCCTGGAATCAGTGCTTAAAATGTCGGATGCGCTTGAACGTTTTTTTATTTTTTTGGTTTCTGTATTTCTCATTTTTTAATTGGTTGTTTTTTTTTTAACTGCGTTCAGGAATTTGTCTGTTAGCAAGGAAAATAAACGAGAAACATGTTAGCAAGGAAAATAAACGAGAAACGTGTTAGCAAGGAAAATAAACGAGAAACGTGTTAGCAAGGAAAATAAACGAGAAACATGTTAGCAAGGAAAATAAACGAGAAACATGTTAGCGAGGAAAATAAACGAGAAACATGTTAGCAAGGAAAATAAACGAGAAACATGTTAGCAAGGAAAATAAACGAGAAACGTGTTAGCAAGGAAAATAAACGAGAAACGTGTTAGCAAGGAAAATAAACGAGAAACGTGTTAGCAAGGAAAATAAACGAGAAACGTGTTAGCAAGGAAAATAAACGAGAAACGTGTTAGCAAGGAAAATAAACGAGAAACGTGTTAGCAAGGAAAATAAACGAGAAACGTGTTAGCAAGGAAAATAAACGAGAAACGTGTTAGCAAGGAAAACAAACGAGAAACATGTTAGCAAGGAAAATAAACGAGAAACGTGTTAGCAAGGAAAATAAACGAGAAACATGTTTGAATTATTTATGGTGTTATAAGAGATTTTCATTATTGCAGGAATTGCCGGATGGTAGGAATTGATACTCAGAAGGATGAAAAAAATTTCCAAAGGAATTTTATTTTTAGAGAACGTTTTCAAGGACTAAGCCCCGTTTCCAATGCCCATGCTAAAGATTCTTATTCAGCCGAGCTAAGATTTTTTTAGGTCGTACAGAAGTCAAGTAAGTGGTAATTTCCGCTTGGAGTTGGACAAGTCAGTACCGGACGTTCGAATTTTTCAGAAAATGTTAATTCATTCCATGTAACACTAGTTATGGAAACGTACGAACTTTGTGCGATTAAAACTTCTTTTTAATGACATAAAGAACTGAACATGTGGCTCGACAGACTTCACTGTATTTATGTAAATAAATTTCCAAGTTTAACGTTTCTTTTTCAAAACCGTAAGGATTCTTTCCAACCTTTAATTTGTGGTTTTACATTAATTGGCCCACTGTATTCATATCGGTTGCATACATTCGTTCCGAATACATTTATATTCATCCTGTATGCTCCTTTCAATACTCACCGCACCGTGTCGCCCATGAATACAGATGGATGTTTATAGAATATTCGGCGGCCCGCTGTCTGCTCTTCAAAGAGAATGCTTCGATTCTTTTCGTATGAGGTTTGGAGAGGTAATTCTTTCGTGTGATGTTACCTCTGCTGTGCTAGCAATCCTCAAATCTATGCATTTACACAAGCCCGATCCGCTGTCAGAGCGAGCAGGGGCCTTTGACGGTACAGTGCCTAGGCATTGTCTAATTTCGCAGACATGTTCCTATTGACCTTGTGGTCAAGAAATCGGACCATCAAAAGGTGAGGCTGAAATTGAATATCAAAAATACGGGTCAAGGAGGATTAAGTATTATTTTCCCCCTTAAAATTGAAATGTTTTATTTTAATTTTAACGTCCAATTATAGGATTTTTGGCGGGTTTTATACAGATAACAACCTCCAAGAAAAGCCAGCACGCCTAGTGGCAATCACCCTTAGTCAAGAAGTGGATTCCATAGCTTTCACAGTCACCGGAGGGCAGTGGAACTATTGAAATAAAATATACAAGGTGGATACAAGCTAAAAGAAATATCGAGAACATTAGAAAAGAAATTACGTTCCTAGTTTAATTGACAAAATAATTTAACAATTGAATGAAATTTATCAGTAGTTTCATAAATAACTTACTTAAGAGTAAGTAAAAAAAAAGCAAAATAACAAGGGGAATGGTGCTAATGACCTCAGCAGTAGATGCACCAAAAAAACAAGGGGAGTATACAGTTATGAGGTCACCGATTTAACACACTTTTTTCTGGTGATTCTACATCGAAAAATAGTCGAACGTTCCGTCCAATGCGCCTTAGGAGCCCAGAAATAAAATCAAATAGGTTGAAAATGCTTTATTTTATATATAGAATTTGGAAAATGGTATTGACATGATTCTTTTACCAACACACTTTTTTTGTAGAGTAGATTAAAGAAAAAATACAATTGTTAAACAATAGTTTATATTTAGTCAAATAAATTCAAAAATATCCTCACGTTTTCAAGTAAACTAGTATTATACATTTTTTTACACAAAAAATAATTTATTTATTTATACATCAGTGAGACCGCGACAAAGGCCATTCATCACTAAACACTTAAATAACAATAAACAATAGTGAACAATTGTAAAGAAATTATCAAATTAAACAATAAACCATAATTTTCGAGCACAATATGCGTTTACGATAAAAAGGTACAAACTATACAGAGGCAGATAGGGCAGTCAGTGAATACAATTATAGACTTACAAAATTCATTATCAATTTCAATTTATAATTCATTTTTACCATAATTATATAAATACCTATATATTTATGGAAAAAGGATGTAAATAAAAATACATATCAGTAGGCTGAAAATAAATAAAACATGTATGTAGGGTCAGACACCTGCCCGGGTCTAGCTACCAGGCAGGTATGCTTTTATTGCACTTCATAAATCAAGAGTTGACATATATGTTACCTGTAGTAAGTCATGCAGCCAAATGCTATAGTAGAAATATAATTATATTTTGTGGTTGTATGTGGCGTAGCACATTAAAATATAACACTACATTCTAATTTTCTTGTACAATTTTATTTTGTTTAATTGCATTTAACAGTAAAATGAGTAGGTAAGTGTTTTTAATTGCATTTAACACTAAAATGGATATGTTAGTAAAGCAAGTTAAGTCAATTAGAAACATATTCCTAGTAGAGTCTTCGTAGAGCGAAACTTGGAACGGCGGAAAGAGTAATTTCCGCTTAGAATAGTTTCTTGTGCCTTGCCGACAATCTTTCTTTTCTTTGGAATATGTGTTTACATTAAGAATGATCTAAACAAAGTAATTACTGTTTGTGTGTGAATGGAACCGCGCTAAGATGATGCAGTTCCTGCGAGTCGGACTTTTTTTAAACTGAAAATGGTTGGGAAAGGGATTGCAGTAACGTTTGAAATCTAGATTTTTCTGAAAATCTGCCCTTTTCTCATAGCCGAATCCCAAACATTCCTGACTTCTTATCTTACCTCAACAGCTTACTATCTCATTATCAAAGTAAATTAATTGCAGATAGAGAACACAACAATATAAGCTTAAGGCACAATGATTAGCATAACTAGCATAACAAGATATTGATAAATTAGGCTCACATATTAATTCAAATTGCATAAACAATATATAATATATATTGAGTAGGGGAGATACAAAACTCGTTCGTTCCATAGGAACCTATTTTTCAGGAACCTCAAAAAACTCAAAACCACGTCTTGTAGAGTGGCCAAATAAAATTGTTTTTTTTTTTCCTTTGAAAGTTACATCTTTATGTTATATTTCAACATATGTAGAAATAGCATTGCTAAAAAATAATATCTTTTAGAACTTATGTATATATATATATATATATATATATATATATATATATATATATATATATATATATATATATATATATCCCGTGTATGATTGAGTGAAAGCCAATCCAAGACAGGGAAGGAATGTAATCCACTTTCTCATAGTTGAATGATTGAAGGTTTGGCGGGTAAAAAAAGGCGGGTAATTCCTAGTTTTTCCCGCGTAGCGGTGCTCCCATTAAGGGAAGGCGGCGAAACAAAGCGCTCACACCCTCGCCATGATGGGGGGTAGAGAGAGGGAGGGAGGGGAGGGGGAGAGAATCCGCTATTTATTCCCCCGGGATATCGATGTCCGTACGGACAGAATAACGGACGTCCCTGTGGGGTTTTTATCCCGGCGATACGGGATAGATAGCGGACTGTCGCACGGACAGGAGGATTCGATTTGCTCATGTAGAACAGTTTTTTTTTTACCGTAAAAAACCGTATGGTTCTACAGGTAGCTGACTATTGTAAAATCTGTTGTTACAGTTCCATATGTATCGGAAGATCGGCATTTTGAGGTTAGCAGAACACCATTCTAGACCTATTGAGAAATCAGATCACAATAAAATCATTTTGTACCATTATGTAAGAACGGACTATTTACAATTAATGCACATATAAAAACTAATGTTATTATTATTTTTTTATTTGTAATAACATTAGTTATTAAACATTTACTGAAAGACTGCCAGAGAAGAGGCAATTACAACATCCCGAATGATATGCATGAACTCCTAGGCAATGATAGCCAGTACATCAACACTATACTGACCTACCTCAAGAATACAAGACTATACAACCTCTTTTGATATCGGAGATGGAGATAGTTAGCGGTTGCAGAGATACACAGACAACGTACAGTTGGGATTCGGCTAGGAGATGGAGATAGTTAGCCGTTGCAGAGATACGAAGACAAGATATAGTTGGGATTCGGCTTGGAGATGGAGATAGTTAACCGTTGCAGAGATACGAAGACAAGGTATAGTTGGGATTCGGCTAGGAGATGGAGATAGTTAGCCGTTGCAGAGATAAGCAGACAAGGTAAAGTTGGGATTCGGCTAGGAGATGGAGATAGTTAACCGTTGCAGAGATACGAAGACAAGGTATAGTTGGGATTTGGCTAGGAGATGGAGATAGTTAACCGTTGCAGAGGTTCGCAGACAAGGTATAGTTGGGATTCGGCTAGGAGATGGAGATAGTTAACCGTTACAGAGATTCGCAGACAAGGTATAGTTGGGATTCGGCAAGGAGATGGAGATAGTTAACCGTTACAGAGATTCGCAGACAAGGTATAGTTGGGATTCGGCAAGGAGATGGAGATAGTTAACCGTTGCAGAGATACGAAGACAAGGTATAGTTGGGATTCGGCTAGGAGATGGAGATAGTTAGCCGTTGCAGAGATACGAAGACAAGGTATAGTTGGGATTCGGTTAGGAGATGGAGATAGTTAGCCGTTGCAGAGATACGAAGACAAGGTATAGTTAGGATTCGGCTAGGAGATGGAGATAGTTAGCCGTTGCAGAGATTCGCAGACAAGGTATAGTTGGGATTCGGTTAGGAGATGGAGATAGTTAGCCGTTGCAGAGATACGAAGACAAGGTATAGTTAGGATTCGGCTAGGAGATGGAGATAGTTAGCCGTTGCAGAGATACGAAGACAAGGTATAGTTGGGATTCGGCTAGGAGATGGAGATAGTTAGCCGTTGCAGAGATACGAAGACAAGGTATAGTTGGGATTCGGTTAGGAGATGGAGATAGTTAGCCGTTGCAGAGATACGAAGACAAGGTATAGTTGGGATTCGGCTAGGAGATGGAGATAGTTAGCCGTTGCAGAGATTCGCAGACAAGGTATAGTTAGGATTCGGCTAGGAGATGGAGATAGTTAGCCGTAGCAGAGATACGAAGACAGTTATAGTTGGGATTCGGCTAGGAGATGGAGATAGTTAGCCGTTGCAGAGATACGAAGACAAGGTATAGTTGGGATTCGGCTAGGAGATGGAGATAGTTAGCCGTTGCAGAGATACGAAGACAGGTATAGTTGGGATTTGGCTAGGAGATGGAGATAGTTAGCCGTTGCAGAGATACGAAGACAAGGTATAGTTGGGATTCGGCTAGGAGATGGAGATAGTTAGCCGTTGCAGAGATTCGCAGACAAGGTATAGTTAGGATTCGGCTAGGAGATGGAGATAGTTAGCCGTAGCAGAGATACGAAGACAGTTATAGTTGGGATTCGGCTAGGAGATGGAGATAGTTAGCCGTTGCAGAGATACGAAGACAAGGTATAGTTGGGATTCGGCTAGGAGATGGAGATAGTTAGCCGTTGCAGAGATACGAAGACAGGTATAGTTGGGATTTGGCTAGGAGATGGAGATAGTTAGCCGTAGCAGAGATACGAAGACAAGGTATAGTTGGGATTTGGCTAGGAGATGGAGATAGTTAGCCGCTGCAGAGATACGAAGACAGGTATAGTTGGGATTTGGCTAGGAGATGGAGATAGTTAGCCGTTGCAGAGATACGAAGATAAGGTATAGTTGGGATTCGGTTAGGAGATGGAGATAGTTAGCCGTTGCAGAGATACGAAGACAAGGTATAGTTGGGATTCGGCTAGGAGATGGAGATAGTTAGCCGTTGCAGAGATTCGCAGACAAGGTATAGTTAGGATTCGGCTAGGAGATGGAGATAGTTAGCCGTAGCAGAGATACGAAGACAGTTATAGTTGGGATTCGGCTAGGAGATGGAGATAGTTAGCCGTTGCAGAGATACGAAGACAAGGTATAGTTGGGATTCGGCTAGGAGATGGAGATAGTTAGCCGTTGCAGAGATACGAAGACAGGTATAGTTGGGATTTGGCTAGGAGATGGAGATAGTTAGCCGTAGCAGAGATACGAAGACAAGGTATAGTTGGGATTTGGCTAGGAGATGGAGATAGTTAGCCGCTGCAGAGATACGAAGACAGGTATAGTTGGGATTTGGCTAGGAGATGGAGATAGTTAGCCGTAGCAGAGATACGAAGACAGGTATAGTTGGGATTCGGCTAGGAGATGGAGATAGTTAGCCGTTGCAGAGATTCGCAGACAAGGTATAGTTGGGATTCGGTTAGGAGATGGAGATAGTTAGCCGTTGCAGAGATACGAAGACAAGGTATAGTTAGGATTCGGCTAGGAGATGGAGATAGTTAGCCGTTGCAGAGATACGAAGACAAGGTATAGTTGGGATTCGGCTAGGAGATGGAGATAGTTAGCCGTTGCAGAGATACGAAGACAAGGTATAGTTGGGATTCGGTTAGGAGATGGAGATAGTTAGCCGTTGCAGAGATACGAAGACAAGGTATAGTTAGGATTCGGCTAGGAGATGGAGATAGTTAGCCGTTGCAGAGATTCGCAGACAAGGTATAGTTGGGATTCGGCTAGGAGATGGAGATAGTTAGCCGTTGCAGAGATACGAAGACAAGGTATAGTTAGGATTCGGCTAGGAGATGGAGATAGTTAGCCGTTGCAGAGATACGAAGACAAGGTATAGTTGGGATTCGGCTAGGAGATGGAGATAGTTAGCCGTTGCAGAGATACGAAGACAAGGTATAGTTAGGATTCGGCTAGGAGATGGAGATAGTTAGCCGTTGCAGAGATTCGCAGACAAGGTATAGTTGGGATTCGGCTAGGAGATGGAGATAGTTAGCCGTTGCAGAGATACGAAGACAAGGTATAGTTAGGATTCGGCTAGGAGATGGAGATAGTTAGCCGTTGCAGAGATACGAAGACAAGGTATAGTTAGGATTCGGCTAGGAGATGGAGATAGTTAGCCGTTGCAGAGATACGAAGACAAGGTATAGTTGGGATTCGGCTAGGAGATGGAGATAGTTAGCCGTTGCAGAGATACGAAGACAAGGTATAGTTAGGATTCGGCTAGGAGATGGAGATAGTTAGCCGTTGCAGAGATTCGCAGACAAGGTATAGTTGGGATTCGGCTAGGAGATGGAGATAGTTAGCCGTTGCAGAGATACGAAGACAAGGTATAGTTAGGATTCGGCTAGGAGATGGAGATAGTTAGCCGTTGCAGAGATTCGCAGACAAGGTATAGTTGGGATTCGGCTAGGAGATGGAGATAGTTAGCCGTTGCAGAGATTCGCAGACAAGGTATAGTTGGGATTCGGCTAGGAGATGGAGATAGTTAGCCGTTGCAGAGATACGAAGACAAGGTATAGTTGGGATTCAGCTAGGAGATGGAGATAGTTAGCCGTTGCAGAGATACGAAGACAAGGTATAGTTGGGATTCGGCTAGGAGATGGAGATAGTTAGCCGTTGCAGAGATACGAAGACAAGGTATAGTTGAGATTCGGCTAGGAGATGGAGATAGTTAGCCGTTGCAGAGATTCGCAGACAAGGTATAGTTGGGATTCGGCTAGGAGATGGAGATAGTTAGCCGTTGCAGAGATACGAAGACAAGGTATAGTTGGGATTCGGCTAGGAGATGGAGATAGTTAGCCGTTGCAGAGATACGAAGACAAGGTATAGTTGGGATTCGGCTAGGAGATGGAGATAGTTAGCCGTTGCAGAGATACGAAGACAAGGTATAGTTGGGATTCGGCTAGGAGATGGAGATAGTTAGCCGTTGCAGAGATACGCAGACAAGGTATAGTTGGGATTCGGCTGGGAGATGAAGATAGTTAGCCGTTGCAGAGATACGATGACAAGGTATAGTTGGGATTCGGCTAGGAGATGGAGATAGTTAGCCGTTGCAGAGATACGCAGACAAGGTATAGTTGGGATTCGGCTAGGAGAAAAAAACGCCAGACCTTCAGGAAGAAATCTGTTTACTTACTACTTTTACATACTGTTTACTTTCCAACTACCGTATTTTCATTGTTTAATAATAAGTTTGGTTCTAATCATTGTCATGATGTATATACTACGCTCATTTCTGCCTGTTTTTTTTTACTTATAATTTGTATGTATTTTTTAGCTGAAGAAGGCTGCCAATGTGCAGCCGAAACGTCCAAATACAGATTTCTTCCTGAAAGTCTGACTTTTTTTCTCCTAGCCGAATCTCAACTAGTAGAAGGAAAAGGGGGTTTCTGGCGCAGTCTTCAAAATTCCCTATTTCCCCGAAAAAACCTGATCGTCGATTTTTGTAGGATTTTTCATTTATATCTCAAACATCTAATTTTTTTAAAAAATATACATTTTCTAACATATTTCTTTAAAATCTAACAAATAAAAAAAAAATACATATTTTTAACATATTTCTTTAAAACGATACAAAAATTGGGATCACCCCCAAAAAGTAAAAATATTATATAATTAATTTAATTATTATTTCCATTTGTTATACACGTTTAATCATCAATATCACTTTCAGATTTCTTAGATTTAGATCTATTTTCATTTTTATTTTCTCGGAAGTCAATAATATGAATTTTCTTCCCATCATTTAATTCTTTTAAACCGTCATAAACGAATAATAGTTTTTGTGAATTTAATTGTTGAATATCTTTTTTATTTAATTTGTCATTAAATCTATCTGGTAGATAAACTTGAAATTTATCTTCCTTATCTTTTAACGTAACAACTATACGTTTTCCAAATTTTGTAATAGTTTCTTTAAATTCTTTAATTGAATAAGATTGACCACATTCCAATTCTGTTAGTTTCTTTATTGGAGTATTTTGACATTGACCAACTCGTTGGATCTTTTTTAATACTTCCATTTATTACGAATAAAATTTATTTAAATATTTTTATAATGTCCTAATGCTCTAGTATGGATTCCATCTTCTAAAATATAACGTTTATCATCATCTGGTGATAAAGCTTTTTTATTAACTTGAATTGAATATATCTCATGTTTATAACTCCTGATTTGATTCATTGTTCTATAATGAACTCTTTTATTGAATAAACAATCTTTATAATCTTCAAATGATATTTTCTTATTTACAACACATTTCTTAATACCTTTTGATTTCTTACAAATAGATATCTCATTTTTATGAGAATACATTTTAGATCTTAATCCAATAAATTCTGTCATAATAACTCCATTATTTTCATCTTTCATTTTACCTAATACTTTCTTATTTACTCTAGGTATATTGAATCTGTTATCAACAGGAAAATCTGAAGTATCGAACAGATCAATCATTTCTTTCATGTCTTCATAAAAATCGTCTGTTTTAATATTATATATAAGACTGTCTGTGTCCATGTACATTAATTTAAGATCATTTCCATATTTCCGTTTCATAGTATTGTAATGAAAATCGTACATTAAATGTTTCGATAAATCTAGAATACTCATTCCTACATAAATCGGTTTATTAAATTTAACTTTTGTTTTGTTCATATGAATTGCTGATAGATTTTCATCAAATATTGTTCTTCCTTTAAAATTTGGTTTTGATATTAATTTCTCAACTTTCCCATAATTATTACACAATTTCACATCAATTCGTTTTCTTATATTTTCCATAGTTTTTCCAAACACTGAATTATTCATTAGTTTATAGAAATCTTTTTCAAAATCATTTACAGCTCTAGTTCTCATTTTCGTATTGAGATCAATATATTTTTGTAACCAATTCGATTGTTTAAATTCTAATACCCTATGAACTTTTTTTAGCTTTAATCCCATATCCAAACATTGTTTTAAATTTCTGTAATGAATCACATATTTTTCTTTATCAAATAATGTCGTTAATAATTTTACATGTTTTGAATTACCTGGTATTCCATTTTCTGGAGCTAGAGGTAAATCAGAATGATCATCATGTAACTCTTTTGGATATTCAAGATCAACTTCTAGTATATAACCTTTCTCTGAATCATCATCTAAATTTTCCATTTCTTCTGGTTTTATCCATTTAAATCCTCCATAAGGTAAATATTGACTCATCGCCCAACCATATAAATTATTTGCATCTAAATACATTAAATAACTAGATGGAAGATTTTTATCATATTTTTTCATATATTTATTATTTGCTTTAGAATATCTATTACAACATTGAGATATTCCACCACGAGTTCCTTTTTCCAACATCAAAATCATATCATAATCATTTAATAATTCCAACTCGATTTCTGTAGTTTTTAACATTGCATCCCAAGATAATCCTGGAGCTGTAAAATACCAAGCTGGATCAAGTTTATAAGTTTTTAAACAGACATCTCTAAAATTTTCAAATATATCAGACAATATTAAAACATCTGATTTAACATATAAATCTGAATACTCTCCTAAATTTCTAATTTCAAATGTTTTCCATACCTTTTTTGCATGTTTATAATCGTTTTCAGAAATATCACAATCATTCAATTTACTATAAAATTCTTCGATTGAAGGTAATTTTGACTCTTCAAATTTTTCTTCTGAATCCATGTAATCATAAGGATACACACCTTTTCTCGTAATTAAATCTAATTTTTCATCTTTATAATATTTACTGGTTTCTCTAAACATAGATTTCAAGAATTTATATTTTTCTAACTTTTTACCTTTCATTTCTTCAGGAATTTTTCTTAAGTTCGTAGATAATGAATCTAAACTCGAAGCCATAAATCTGAATGAATCAACAAATCTAATTTCTAATTTATCAACTTTCTGTGTGAATGAAATATATTTTTCTTCAGTATTTGGAATTACCTCAATATTTTCTTTAAATTTCCCCATCGCTTTAACAAATAGATGTGCATCATATCCAGATAAATTATGAATGAATACTGGAACAAAGGAAGGATTTTTATAATTCAAATTACAAATTTCATGAGCTGGACCTCGATATTTTCCAGTTAAATGATCATGATCTCTTACCTTTTTTCCTAATAACCCAATAGGTTTTTCCCCATATTTCTTATAATTATTCCATGTTATTATATCCTTTTCACATATATGACAAATATCAGTTTCCTGAAAATGTTTTTCTTCTTCAAAAGTCATCTCCAACGGTTTAATTTCTTCATAAATCTTTTGAATATTTTTAACTTCCTCATGAATCATTTCTACAAATTTATCAGTGCAATCAGATCCTCTATATACTACAGGTTGTTTGTAATCATAATTTTGATATTTTATATAATAACAAAAACTATTTGGTTCATGTTTTTGATATTTCATAGTATAAGAACCTGATGAATCAGGTTGACAATTATCAATTTTTTTAGTTAAACATTCAAAATCTGCATATATTACGAAAGGAACTCTTAACGATCTGTTATAATTTTTGAAATTTAAATATTCACCTTTTTTCGGCATTTCAATTTTTACCGCCGTTTTAGTTTTACAATCAAGTTCATGTTTTTCTAATTTTTCAGCTGAATAATAATATCTTAAACATCTTTCACATGGATAAATTTTTACTTTTTTATTTATTACTTGTGTTTTGACTAATCTAGAGAGATCCTTAATCCAACAGTAATGATCATTTTCATTATCTTTAATATAAAATAAATTTACATGTTTATCTAATTTATGTTTTGTAATTCTTAAAGGATGAACAGATTCTTCATACCCATATACATTTATAGATATATTGTTTTGTTTTTCAAATTTACTAATATCTTTAAAGGAAACTGGGAAGTTGATTCCATCAAAATTTAATTCATCTTTATACATTTCATATTTTGTAACTCTTTGAGGATCCTTGTCTACTGGATGTAATGCTGATAGAACTGACCACATAAAACATTTATTATCATTATTTTTTACATTAATAATTGCTTTTTTAGATTTTATTTTTTCTGGTAAATCGATATATGAAGAACCTCTCAATGGATTATATTTATTGATTCGAAGTTCTAAATAATCAATACTTACAAACTCCCATCCTGAACCATTTCTTTCAAAATCATCCATTTCTTTTATCAATTTCTCAATAGCACTATCATAAAATGTATTTAGATCTGAAGATTGTAATATGATTTCATTTTTAGTTTTAAATGAAAATTCTTCCAGAAAATAGTGTGCTCCACCAAACCATTTTACTTCCCCCCTTTTTTTAAAGGTAAGGAAAAATTTAAGATTAACTTTCAAATCCATATTTTTTACATTTTCAGTTATCTTATCGATTATTATATTTCTTTTATCTTCCAAGAATTCTCTTGGATGAAAAATTCCTTCCATATTCCTAACTATATAGGTTTTTAATCTTGATTCATAAGCTGTTTCAATTTCCTGAATTTCTTGTTCATCATTAATGTTTACTTTCTTGTGTGCTAAAGATTCAATATGTTTCTCTTTATATGATTTTTTATAATATTTATTACAATCATCACATTTGATTTGTTTTTCCCTAGGAGGTTTAGGTTTTGAAAATAAACTTGGATGGAAATTGAATTCATTTATTGATGTTTTTTTGGATTGATTTATCGATTTTTTAATGGATTCATTTATTAATCTCTTTCGGTTTTTCTTTCTTTTTTCATCATTAGTGATCAACTTAATAAGATCAGATTTATTCTTTAATTTTGAAAATCCTTTAATATTACGTGATCTACAATAATCTTGTAATTGTTTCATCGTCCATAATTCAAAGTTTTTATCAGGTTTTGGTCTAGAAAACAAACTAGAATCAAAATTGAATTCATTTATAAATTTCTTTTTCTCTATTTCATCAATAATATGATTTATAAGATCATCTTTCTTATTATATTTAAAATATCCTTTAATATTGTGAGATTTACAGTAATCTCGAAGGTTTTTGAGAGTTTGACTTCTCAGTTGGTTCTCCATTTATTAGAAATGAACTTTTTAAATCCTGCAAATTTTTCCATCCTAGAAATTAATACATTTTTTTAAACTGATTCAAAATATATCCTCTAAATTGGTTTTTCTTTTCAATTATCTCAAATGGTTTCATCTCTAAAAATTCATTCCACAATTCTTCATTTCTTTTAGATTTTCTTATTCGAACATTATGTTTAATTTCTAATAGATCTGCAATTTTTGCAATAAAAAATTTATATGGTAGGGCTTTTCGTTTATAATTTTCATTAAAAACTTCAAACACTTCTTCAATTTTAATTCTATCTTCAGGTTCATCTATTAATTGTAATAAATGTTCATGAAAATATCTCTGTCTATATTTAAAATTATTATGAGGATTTCTTGTTGGTGGATAACAACTATAACAACGATTATCTAATACCGATTGTTTACAACAGATCTGACAAAATTCGAAAGGTTCTAATTCCTCCATTTATTAGGAACGAACTTTTTTAGATCTTACAAAATTTTACATCATCATTTGTTTTAAAATATACTCTCTAATAGATTAATTTATATTCAAAGTTATTCCATATTTTCACCATTCTCTTAGTTTCCTTAATTTCAATATTATTTCCTACTTTTAAATAATCTGCAATCTTTTTGACTAAATATTTATAAGGTACATATTTACCTCTATAATTATTAATAAAAGTTTCAAATATTTTTTCAATTTCAACCTTAACATTAACATTTTCTATTAAATTATTCAATTTTTTACGAAATCTATTTATTCTATACGATTTACGATTATATTTACCTATTTTGATGTCTGTTACACAATTATAACAATTATTATTTAATACACTATACCTTCCACATATACTACACATTTCCATTTCTCCATGATCCAAATTTTCATCTATAAAGTTTCCTTCTGTATCTGAATTTTTTAAATCGTCTCCATAAACTGAAGTTAATTCAAATTCGTCTTCGTAATGTGGAGGTAATTTAAATTCTTCCATAGATTCTTTTTCTTCTAATAACTTAATTAAAACAGATTTCTTCATGTTATAATAATTTTTTATTTTATACTGACTTCCCAAACGTCTTAATTCAACTATTTTTTTATCACTTAATTTTTCTTTAGTTTTAGATTTTTCTAATATTAAATCAATTAATGATTGTTTTCTCAGTTTAGAATAACCCTGATATTTATTTTCTTTACATATTTTTTGTAAATCTTTAACTGTCTTATTTTTCAGGTCTTCCATTTATTTAGAAATAATTTTTATCAATATAAAATTTATCATCGAAATATTTTGTTAAATATCTTTTCAAACTCAAATATTCTCATTTTAAACCTCTGATTATTGATTAAATTAAAATTAATTCTACATTCATAAGGTATTTCATAAATAGTTACAAGATCATTAAATCTTACCTTCTTCATTTTATAGTTTTAAAAAAGTTAAAGGTGACAGAATCGGTCACGTTAAGAGGTAATGAGAAATCTACTGAAATATATCAAATTCTGAATGTATCAAACCCATTCCTAAATGTCTTTTAATTTTCATTGCATTCGTTGTCAAATATGCCGCAGTTCTTTCTCCTATATCAGCATCACTCGAAATAACTCTTTCCCATGCTTTATTTTCTAAAATTTTGTCTGCGATATGTCTATCTGATACTTCTTTATGATCTCTATAAGATATATCATGTTCTTTTGCAGCTTCATCTAATTTATTAATTGGTTTATCACCTCTTTCCAATCTTTCATTTAATTTAGTACCTGGACCTAAATAGTTATAACCCGGATAATGTAATTCGAATGGTAATCCACTTAATATTTTATTAAACAATCCAGATCCTATAGTTTCATCCTTAATTATTTTATGTGGAAGAGCATTCACTAATCTTATTAAATATTCAGTTCCTTTTCGATCATCAATATGTTTTTCTAAAAGATTTGTTAAAAATCTGATAATACCGACTTTTTCATTATGAAAATTATTATCTCCAGCCAATTCTGAAGCATATATTAAATTCAATCTTGAAATCAATTCATTCAAATTTTGTATATACATAACAGAATGTTCATTATAATTAACTATTCCTCTTCCGGTAACTGGAATTGTCTTTAATTCTTCGTATATAGGTTTTAATAAATTTTTATATTTTTTTGATTGTGGAGCTTTTGGTCTATTTGTTGATGAGTTATTTTTGTTATATAAAACCTCACTATTAATTAAAATTTCTTTATAGGTATTAAATTCTTCTTGTGAATATAATTTTTCACCTTTATTATCAAATAAGTTTTCATAATTTTGTGTTAAGAGAACCCATAATCCTTTTGTTCCAATATATTTTTTTCCATCAATAATTAAATCATTTCCATCTATATTAACTTTATTCTTTCCGATTTTAAAAAATAATTTTTTTTCATCGTAAGTAATTCCATAATGTTTATCAGTTAGTTTTGGTAAATATGTTGCTCCAAGAGGACCAATTATTTGACCGATAACAGATGATGAAATATTCAATGGAGTATCTGATTCATTTAAACTGTCTTCACTTAAATCCGACTCGTCTTCTGAAACTTTTTCCATTGGAACAAATGTAACTCTCTTTTTGTCTTTTGAAAAAGGTGTACTTTTTGCAAGTGGTGTATCTTTATCGTATAATTCTCGTTCAAAACATGTTTCTTCTTCTGAAGGTGGAATTTCCATATCTGCTATGTTTCTTGTAAACGGTACAAGATCTGTAATTAATGTTTTATTTTGTTCTAACACATTTTTTATACTCTTGTCGACTTGAGAAATCTTTTCATTAAAAGTATTATCAAGTTTATTGATTGCACTCGTTATCGGTAAATATTCTTTACCTTTTAAATCTTCTTCAAGTATTCTTTGTTTTCTGGCATGTTCAAATTTTTTAATTAATCTATCTCTTATCTTAATAGTTTGTTTTGGATCCATTTATTATATTAAAAAGTTCAGAACGGTTTAACTAGATTTAACTAAGTTTAACATTTCGTTAAGTTTATTTGTCATGAATCAGACTTAAATATATAATATTATTAACATTTTCATTATTTAATAATTCATGTCTTTCATTCCTAATAGTTACATTTATTTTTTGAATTTTATGAATATCGTTTCTAATTGGAACATAAACAATTTCTAAGGGTTTTTCTGAAATCTTTGATTCAAAAGGAACATTCGGGAAAAAACTATATACTAAATCAGTTTCTTCATGTATGTGTTCATTAGAAGAATGACTCACTAAACTAGATTCGACTAAATTACAATGAATTTCGATAACATCAAAAGGTCTTAATTTAGGTCTGAATTTTCCAACATGTACTGTGTTACTTGCATAATCTGTTGAAATTTCATTTTTAGTTGGTATTTCGAAACCAAAAATGTTTTTAAGATTTACGTCCAGATCAAATGGATACGGTGAAAACATTTTTACCTTTCCATCATTATTACTTTTTATATAGAACTTTTCGTTTACAAGTTCTTTCTTTATTAGATTATCGATTTCTTTTAAACTCCAAAATCCTTTTTCAATTTTAATATGTTTTCTTGATTTATTAATATCGAATGAAATGAATGAATCTTTTTGTATGTTAGGAATGTTATTATCCGAATAAAAACCAACAAGACCTATTTTATAATTTATATTTTCGTCTAGAAATATTGGATGTGCTAATTTCAAAGTCAACTTAGAAGTTTTACCAGTTATTTTTAACAATTTCATCTTATATAAATTACTCTATTTATAATGGAAAAAAAGTATCGTATAAAAATTTACCACGAAGATAAAAATAAGACTAACAATAAACCTTTTCCATTACCATTAAGATGTATAATTATCGGTAGTAGTGGTTCTGGAAAAACAACTTTATTAACAAATTTTATTTATGGAGATTGGTTAGATTATTCTAAATTATATGTATGTAGTAAATCTTTAGATCAAGATATTTATCAAGAAATGATTGAGTTGTTTAGTGATATTGGAAATAAAATAGGAGAGGATGTAGGGTGTTTTTATAATGATATTGAAGAAATGGAAAATGTAGATACTTGTGAACCGAATAGTTTAGTTATCTTTGATGATATTATATTTGAAAATCATGAAAAAATTAATGAATATTTTGTTAGAGGTAGACATAAAAATATTTCTTGTATTTATTTAAGTCAATGTTATAGTAAAGTTGATAGAAAGTTTATTAGAAATAATGTTAATTTTATTTGTTCTTTTAAACAATCTCTTCATTACACTGAAATGATATATAAAGATTTTGCTGGAAGTGATTTTTCATCCTTTGATATTTTTAAAAAAATTTGTAATGATTGTTGGGAGGATGATTATGGTTTTCTATCGATAAATACATATAATAAATTAAACAATGGAAAGTATATCCATAAACTAGAGAAATTTATCTATTTTAAAGACTAGATTTTATCCTATAATAAATGGTACTTATATATTGTGTAAAGTGTAAAAAACAAACAGAAAGTAAGAATTATCATGAAGAAACTTCTAAAAATGGAAAACTCATGGGTAAAGGAATTTGTGAAATTTGTGGAAGTAAAAAGAATACTTTTTTAGGTCAAAAAATGAAAAAGAGATGAGTGTAAAAGAAGGAATAATTGAAGAAATTCATAAACCGGTTAGAAGAAATTTTGAAAGAACAAAAATTATAACTCGAGGAATAAATGACCTGTGGCAATCTGATTTAGTTGAGATGAATACTGGAAGTTTAAAAGGAATATCAAAAATTAATAAAGGATTTAAATATATTTTAACTGTAATAGATACATTTTCTAAAGTTTCTTGGGCAATTCCTGTTAAAGATAAAACTGGTAAATTAGTGACTGAAGCATTAAAAAGTATATTGAACGATAAAAATAAACCAAAAAATTTACAAACGGATAACGGAAAAGAATTTTATAATAAAGAATTTCAGAATTTAATGAAAGAATATAATATCAATCATTATTCTAGTTATAGTGAAATAAAATCTGCTATAGTAGAAAGATTTAATAGAACTTTAAAAGAAAAAATGTGGAAAGAATTTTCTAAGAGAGGATCATATAAATGGATAGATATTTTAGATGACTTAATTAAAGAATATAATAATTCCTATCATAGAACTATAAAAATGAAACCTATAGAAGTTAATAAGAAAAATGAAGAAGAAGTATTAATGAATATTTATAATGATAACAATGTTAAAAATGAAAAACCAAAATTTAAATTAAACGATTATGTAAGGATAAGTAAATATAAAGGAATATTTGAAAAAGGATATACACCTAATTGGTCTACAGAGGTATTTAAAATAAGTAAAATAATACATTCAGTTCCTATTACTTATAAATTAATAGATTTGAAGGAAGAAGAAATCGAAGGTAGATTTTATAAAGAAGAATTAATGAAAACCAAATATCCACATGATTATCTTGTTGAAAAGGTTTTAAAAAGAAAAGGAGATAAAGTTTATGTCAAATGGTTAGGTTTTGATAATTCACATAATACTTGGATAAATAAAAAAAATGTTGTGAATTAAATTTCTTTTTCACTGTGTAATTCCTCTATTTTTATAATTAGATATTCCTCACTAAATTCTTCATTATTTATTCTAAAATAATTACCATGAAATTCTAAATCATTTTTTAATTTTTCTTTTATTCTAGAATATAAATTAACACTATTTGGATCATAGAATTTTATTATCTCCTCACAATCTTGATGTTCTAAAACTATTTTATCAACAGCTCTTTTTAAATATACTTTTTGACATCTTATAACATAATAACTATATTCACATTCATAGTCGTTTAACTTAAATAATAGGAAAAAATGTCTTAATTTTTCATCTTTAGTTTTAGGTACAACATCAGATTTGATATTTGTTATTTTATTATTTAAATTTTCAATTTTTTCATCTTTCTTTTTTATAATTTTGTCTTTACTGTATAATTCTTCCTTCAATTTATACTCCCCTGTTTTTCTAATTGTTTTGATAACATTGTAAACCCATTTTTGAAATTCTTTTGCTTGAGGTAATTTCGATTTCATAATCAAAGAATATAAACCTAATTCGTTAATAAAAATAGTATGTGCTTGCATATTTGAAGAGTGCTCTTCTAAGGAGCACCCTTCTAAAATAAGATTTAGATTTGTTTTATGTTCTTCATCAACAAGATTATATGCTTTGGTTATTTTTTTATACTCTAATAATTCAGCAATATCTCTAGCTTTAAACCAAGGATCGTTATTTTCATCTAAAATCATAAATATTTCTTTATTATTATAGTTAAGTTTGTTGTTCAGAATATTTAGAATCCCCTCCATTTATTAGAAACGAACATTTTTAAATCCTGCAAAAATTTCCCAGTAGAAAGAATTTATATTCTTTTTTATTCATTATAAATTAAAGAAAATGAGTGAGTATAAACCTTTTAAAATTTCACTAACGGAAGGTCAAAAATCTAAAATTATTGGTGCTGTAAAAAAGAAAACTGATGTTACAATCGATACAAAAAAAGGAAATAATTCAATTTTGTTAACTCAAAGACAGATCGATAAGATTAACAGAAATGCTAAAGACGGAAAGGGAACTAGAATTAAATTAACATATAAACAATTAAGAGAAAATGAAAAAGATGGTGGAATACTTCCTTTAATTTTTGCAGGATTAGGAGCTTTAGCTGCTTTAGTGAGTGGAGCAAGTTCTATTGCAAACTCGGTTATCGATAAAAGATATAAAGATAAACTAATAGAAGAACAAACAAGACATAATAAAGAAATGGAAAAGAAACAGGGAGGAAAACTTGTAACAGTTAAAAAAAAAAAAAAATAACTCCTTTATCTAATTTTGATATCGAGAATATCGTTAAGAAGTTAAACATAAAACATTTTAGAGGAGTTTTTATGAAAGATGAACTTCCGAAACATCCTAGAAATATTGAGTGTGGAATTGTAAACATTGATAATTCTTTCGGAAATGGTACTCACTGGGTTTCTTATTATAAAAATGGAAATAAAAAATATTATTTTAATTCATATGGAAACTTACATCCATCAAAGGAATTAGTTATATATTTGGGAAAAGATAATTTAATATATAATGAAGACAGACTTCAAGAAATTAATGATCCACCTATTTGTGGACATTTATGTTTGTTAGTTCTTAAATTCTTTTCTAAAGATATGGATTTTAATGAAATTTTAAATATAATAAATAGAAAGAAATGGAATCTTATTCAAGAGTTATTTTAAAATTTGATGTTTTAGGAAATCAAATTGTTTTTCCGAAATCTGGCGATATTGATGAAACGCAATTAAAAAGTGATATTGTAAATGAAATTTCAAATTCTTTTAGAACATTCTTCTCAACATTCCAAACAAAATTAAAAGATGATGAAAATGAATTAAAGAATGATTTAAAAAATGATTTTAATAATAAATTAAAGAATGAATTAAAAGTAAAAGTTGATGAAATTATCGGTTCATTGTTTACATTTACTAAAAGTTATATTGGTTTTAATAAAAAAAGACTTGTCAGTGTTTCAGAAGGAAGAGATAATAATGATGTAGTTATTATGAAACAAGTGAAAACGATGATAGAGAAGGCAATTAATGAAAATAAAAGAGATAAAAGAACAACTGATACAAAAGAATTTGAAGAGATCATCGATGAGAAATTATTTGAATATACAACTAAAGAAGATTTAGATGAAAAGATGAAAAAACTCACTCAGGATTTAATTAGTGATGTTATACCAGTACAAGTTGATAGTGATATAAAGAACAAAATGGAAGAATATTTGAAAGAAACAGAGTTAGAAAAACATCTTCAAATATTTTCTGACACTTTATATAATGGTTATTACCCACAAGTACAACAATTTATGAAAGATTTAAACAATAAAATAGAAGAACTGGAAAAAGACATAGCGAAAGAAGAATTTCTTAAAGAAATAGAAATAATAAGAAAAGAATTAAACACAAAAGTATCAGAACTGCGAAGAGAACTTCATTATATTGCTTTACCTTCCGAATAATATTATTTCCTAAAGTGGTGACAATTTTGAAAATTAAAAAGATTTTTTTCTTAATAAATGGAGACAACACAAAATAATGATTGGGATGAAATATCTTCATTTCCTGGTTTAACAACAGAATTTTTAATTGTATTTCAGAATAAATTAAATTGGAAACTTGTTTCACAATACCATCCGTTTAAATTAGAAGAATTGGGAATGTTTTCAAATAAAATAGATTGGAAAATCATTTCGAGATATCAGAAAATCGATGAACAAAAGATCGAGTTTTATTACTCATTATTTGATTGGAACATTATGTCTTTTTATCAAAAGTTTTCTCCAGATACTTTAATAAAATATAAACATTTGGTTAATTGGATAATAATTTTCGAAAGAACTGATATATCAAATGAATTTAAACAAGAACATTATGAAGAATTTTCGAAATATTATAAAAATAGATTTAATGTTGATACTGTACCTTCATTAATAAATTATGTTTTTTAAATTTTCAAACCTCGTCACTGAGACGGGGTCTAATAATTATAAACTAGTTTTTAAATTATAACGATTTTTTATCTTAATAAATGGAGATGTATTCAAAATATAATCCTAATATAGAAAAACAACAATTTAAACATTTTTTCCCATCGAATAATACCGAATTGAATTTTAATAAAGAAAATCAGAGAATAGAATTCTTAATCGATGTTGGTGATAATTTTTTAAGTTCCCATTTTCAGTTTGTTATTTCAGGTTCTTTCAATGCCAAAGATGGTGAACACTATGGTATGAATTCGGGAACTAAATTAATAGATAATTTTATTCCTTTCTTATTTCGAAGTATAGAAGTAAAAAAACATAACAAATTAATTGATAGAATTGAAGATCCAGGTATTATAAGTACTGTAAAACATACGATATCACTGTCTCAAGATGAAACTTTGTCTAAAATGAATGGTGCAGTGAAATGTGATCATAAATACGGAAAATTTAATTATTGTGGAACCTTAAACGATTTAGGATTAGGATATTTTGGAGGTATAAACATACCAATATACAAAGGAGGATTTTTAATAACATTTCTTAGAAACACTGATGATGACGGGATTTTTCTATCACTTCAAGCAGATGGAAAGTCTTATGCACCTACAGGTAAAATTACAATAACTGATTTTTATTTACGTGTTCCTATCATAGAGTATTCAACACCTTCAAAAATTGAATTAATTAATGAGATGGACAAGTTTGGTGGAACACAAGAATTTGTATTTAAAACTTGGGAGTGTATTGAAAAAACTGGTATTATGGGATCAAATTTAAGTTTTGATATAACTAATATTTATAGGAACATTGATAAACCGAAATTCATAATTGTAGGATTCCAAACATCGAGAAGAAATGATCAAAAGAAAGATCCTTCTAAATTTGACCATGTTGATGTTAGAAATATTAGAGTTAAAATTAATGAAACATATTATCCGGAAGAAATGTTAAATTTAGATATTAAAGAGAACAATTATTCATTATTATATGATATGTATAAAGATTATAAAAGGTCTTATATCGGAAATATGAATATGCTTTATGGTCCTGATGATTTCATAAAAAATAGACCTTTATATGTAATAGATGTTAGAAAAGGACCAATTAATATTTCAAATAGTAAAAATAATATTATTCTGAATGTTGATTTTCATAATGTAGTTCCTGGAGGTACAAATATATACGTGGTTATTTTATCCGAGAAAAAAATTAGATATGATTTTCTTAAAAACGATATATTAGAAGTTTAGTATGTTAGCAGTACAGATAATAGACAAAGTATGTTCTCAGAATAGATGATAGAACTTGTTCATTTTTCCTCTACCCTTGAAATAGAAGGAGGATAAAACAACATGATAACAACCGTCAGTAGTTCTCGGGAGTCCGTCGAGTTTAGTGTAGAGCGATCATGAATTATAAAATAGATAAAATTATTAAGGATTCAAATACATTAATAAAAATTCTAGAAGAATCTAAGAAAGACTTCGATGGAGTTAAAAAAAAAAAAGAGTAGTTGATGGATCTTTAAACGAAAACATGGTGAGGAGTTAAATCTTTGGCTTAAACAACATATATATATTGAAGAAAGAACAGAAATAAGTATCAACGACTAATTTAAACTATGAAGAACTGGAAAGGTTTTTATTAGAAGGTAAACATCATCTCGACTACAATTCTAATCAACTGTCATCCCAATATAAAAAAAGAATGGATGTAAAAAATACAATCAAGAGAAATTAATCACAACGAGGAAAAACTGTGCAGTATTGTTTGGAGCCGAGCAATCCAAGGACATTGTTCGAGCTCGAGCAATCCGAGGTCAGGTGACGTATGTACAAGGGAACTGAAGCCAGATTGAATCTCTACAAATGACCTTTTAAATTATTCCAATGTTTTCCTCATGTTAAGAAATGAAAAATTTCATTTCTAATAAATGGAAGTATTAAAAAAGATCCAACGAGTTGGTCAATGTCAAAATACTCCAATAAAGAAACTAACAGAATTGGAATGTGGTCAATCTTATTCAATTAAAGAATTTAAAGAAACTATTACAAAATTTGGAAAACGTATAGTTGTTACGTTAAAAGATAAGGAAGATAAATTTCAAGTTTATCTACCAGATAGATTTAATGACAAATTAAATAAAAAAGATATTCAACAATTAAATTCACAAAAACTATTATTCGTTTATGACGGTTTAAAAGAATTAAATGATGGGAAGAAAATTCATATTATTGACTTCCGAGAAAATAAAAATGAAAATAGATCTAAATCTAAGAAATCTGAAAGTGATATTGATGATTAAACGTGTATAACAAATGGAAATAATAATTAAATTAATTATATAATATTTTTACTTTTTGGGGGTGATCCCAATTTTTGTATCGTTTTAAAGAAATATGTTAAAAATATGTATTTTTTTTTTATTTGTTAGATTTTAAAGAAATATGTTAGAAAATGTATATTTTTTAAAAAAATTAGATGTTTGAGATAAAAATGAAAAATCCTACAAAAATCGACGATCAGGTTTTTTCGGGGAAATAGGGAATTTTGAAGACTGCGCCAGAAACCCCCTTTTCCTTCTACTTCAACTATACCTTGTCTTCTTATTTGATGAACGTCTGCAATGTTGGCTTGTAAGATATTATATTTCCATTGATACTAAGCTCTATTTATAGGTGAACCATAAGTCTAAACCATTACATGACCACACACACTTCCAACACCAATAACCATTGGATTGCTGATATCCTAGAATAGCTAAGTTCAGAGGATACTGTTCTTCGTGTTATCGCCATTGAAGTGGGACACAATACATAAATAAATATTTATTTGTTTAGAATTTACAACAATGCAAAAAAAAAAAAATATTAGGTCGGTCAAAATGGTCGTGAGAAATTTTTAAATAGTGCAAATTAAACAACATTTAACATTTTAATCATAGATATATTCTGTTTTTGTATTAATTTCTCTTTTTTTGTCATTTTAGCTGACGAAGGCTACCAATGAGTAGCCGAAACGTCCGAAATATAGATTTTTTTAAAACAAAATCATATTGAGGTTTCTTTAGCCGAATCCCAACCATTCCATCTTCACTTATCACCTCGACGGCTAACTATCTAATCATCATGATATATTTTTTCTCGACTAACTAAAATGTTTCACCACCTTTCAGGTAGTTTTTAAAATTCAGCGCTTCAGAAAAATACAGAAAAAATGCAGAAAGATGTAAAAAAAAAAAAAAAAATAAAATAAAATGGAAGTTTATTTAGATAAATCCTGCTTAGAATTAAAATTTTACTTATTCTCCAGTCAAAAATGTTTTAAGTCTCGAATAAGTAAAATTCTCTTGGGACAAATTTTTTAAACCATTTTTCCGCAGTCATTACGCGCTGATAGTATTTTTACCTTGTTTAGGATATTCAGGAACTTTAACAAAAAGTTTCTTAATTACATGTTTTGTGGTAATTCTTCTTCTCCAAATGCAAAAAAAAAAAAAAAAAAAAAAAAAAAAAAATGATATGTCTCAATTTGAATGATTGTCAACCATGTAAAAAAATGTTCAACTCCAAACGCGAACTGACGTATTTATATCCGTGAACTGTTATATCCGTATTTATATCCGTGAACTGTTATATCCGTATTTATATCCGTGAACTGTTATATCCGTATTTATATCCGTGAACTGTTATATCCGTATTTATATCCGTGAACTGTTATATCCGTATTTATATCCGTGAACTGTTATATCCGTGAACTGTTATATCCGTATTTATATCCGTGAACTGTTATATCCGTATTTATATCCGTGAACTGTTATATCCGTATTTATATCCGTGAACTGTTATATCCGTATTTATATCCGTGAACTGTTATATCCGTATTTATATCCGTGAACTGTTATATCCGTATTTATATCCGTGAACTGTTATATCCGTATTTATATCCGTGAACTGTTATATCCGTGAACTGTTATATCCGTATTTATATCCGTGAACTGTTATATCCGTATTTATATCCGTGAACTGTTATATCCGTATTTATATCCGTGAACTGTTATATCCGTATTTATATCCGTGAACTGTTATATCCGTATTTATATCCGTGAACTGTTATATCCGTATTTATATCCGTGAACTGTTATATCCGTATTTATATCCGTGAACTGTTATATCCGTATTTATATCCGTGAACTGTTATATCCGTATTTATATCCGTGAACTGTTATATCCGTATTTATATCCGTGAACTGTTATATCCGTATTTATATCCGTGAACTGTTATATCCGTATTTATATCCGTGAACTGTTATATCCGTATTTATATCCGTGAACTGTTATATCCGTATTTATATCCGTGAACTGTTATATCCGTATTTATATCCGTGAACTGTTATATCCGTATTTATATCCGTGAACTGTTATATCCGTATTTATATCCGTGAACTGTTATATCCGTATTTATATCCGTGAACTGTTATATCCGTATTTATATCCGTGAACTGTTATATCCGTATTTATATCCGTGAACTGATATATCCGTATTTATATCCGTGAACTGTTATATCCGTATTTATATCCGTGAACTGTTATATCCGTATTTATATCCGTGAACTGTTATATCCGTATTTATATCCGTGAACTGTTATATCCGTATTTATATCCGTGAACTGTTATATCCGTATTTATATCCGTGAACTGTTATATCCGTATTTATATCCGTGAACTGTTATATCCGTATTTATATCCGTGAACTGTTATATCCGTATTTATATCCGTGAACTGTTATATCCGTATTTATATCCGTGAACTGTTATATCCGTATTTATATCCGTGAACTGTTATATCCGTATTTATATCCGTGAACTGTTATATCCGTATTTATATCCGTGAACTGTTATATCCGTATTTATATCCGTGAACTGTTATATCCGTATTTATATCCGTGAACTGTTATATCCGTATTTATATCCGTGAACTGTTATATCCGTATTTATATCCGTGAACTGTTATATCCGTATTTATATCCGTGAACTGTTATATCCGTATTTATATCCGTGAACTGTTATATCCGTATTTATATACGGAGAATAATAGCAAAATCAAAAGGTAGCATAATAAACAATTGTTTTTAAACAGACTGTCATAACCAGTTATAAAATTCGATACTCATTATTAAGAAATTCATATATAATTTAAATATAGGTGAGATTTACTTAAAATATAAAAATTAAATGAAATTTTAAATTGGCATTCGTCCACATAAAAAGTAAAAATCGTATTTTTATAATTTGAAGTACTTATTTTATATATATATATATATATATATATATATATATATATATATAGAATGAATTTATAACTTTGTAAAAGAGAGAATGAATGTATGAGAGGGAAAATTTGAGATTTTCGAAGGGTGGGTGTCACTTAGTCCCAGTGAACTATAATCCTTTTGAATATGCATTTTCCTTTTAAAAGGTCTTTTTGAATAATTTGACATTATTCATATTCAGATTCTAGATGAAATCAAAGTCCAAAGGAGGTAGGAATAACAATGTTTTATTAACACTTAATTCAATGCATTACAATAAGGAGGCAACTACAATATACGACATATCGTTTATTTTAATTAACATAAACGATTACAATAAATACAATCTACCCTGTGGTAATTAGCTTATAGTATTATTAGGAGATGCGGGTTCAAGCTCTGCTGGTGACTATTTTCATAAAAAAGGTCGCTTCCTGATCTACCATAGATGGTAAGGAATAGTGATAACCAGTAAATTAGCGGCTCTTATGGCCTGAATGCAGATACGACATACAAAAAAAGTAATATAAGGTTATGATAATAATCTAAAAATAAAGAGAAAAGATTTATTTGGGGCAGGTGCGGAAAAGGGGGACACTACCATATGTTGGACATCAACGGTCTTTGCCAGGAGATCAATATCTGCATGAGCCAAAAAGAAGTTTGGAGAATCTTGGGAAGGACAGATAATAACCCATACGAAGTCCTTTATAAATTTCAAGAAACTGGGTAAGAAGGACATCTTTCTTGATATGACCAGAAGAGACCTGAGGGAGACAGTTGCAACTGTCTGAGGTCACTGTAACCATATGTATGTTATGAAGATGAGGTCTTCACCGGTATGCAGGCGGCGCAAGGACAAGGAGGAGACATCCAAGCATGTTACATTTCATTGTGTAGCATTAGAGTTGAGGCGATTCCTGCATTTTGTCAGTCTTGATAAGGATGAAATCAGGAGGTCGACGTAAATCTGGCAGAATCTAAAGTTCATGAGGAGCTTGAGGAAAGCCTGACCAGCTGTATAGGGCTCGCACAATAGGACAACGGCAGATGTGTCAGGTGTAATGTAATCATATGTATGTTATGAAGATGAGGTCTTCACCGGTATGCAGACGGTGCAAGGACAAGGAGGAGACATCCAAGCATGTTACATTTGATTGTGTAGCATTAGAGTAGAGGCGATTCCTGCATTTTGTCAGTCTTGATAAGGATGAAATCAGGAGGTCGACGTAAGTCTGGCAGAATCTGAAGTTCACGAGGAGCTTGAGGAAAGCCTGACCAGCTGTATAGGGCTCGCACAATAGGACAACGGCAGATGTGTCAGGTGTAATGTAATCATATGTATGTTATGAAGATGAGGTCTTCACCGGTATGCAGACGGTGCAAGGACAAGGAGGAGACATCCAAGCATGTTACATTTGATTGTGTAGTATTAGAGTAGAGGCGATTCCTGCATTTTGTCAGTCTTGATAAGGATGAAATCAGGAGGTCGACGTAAGTCTGGCAGAATCTGAAGTTCACGAGGAGCTTGAGGAAAGCCTGACCAGCTGTATAGGGCTCGCACAATAGGACAACGGCAGATGTGTCAGGTGTAATGTAATCATATGTATGTTATGAAGATGAGGTCTTCACCGGTATGCAGACGGTGCAAGGACAAGGAGGAGACATCCAAGCATGTTACATTTGATTGTGTAGCATTAGAGTAGAGGCGATTCCTGCATTTTGTAAGTCTTGATAAGGATGAAATCAGGAGGTCGACGTAAGTCTGGCAGAATCTGAAGTTCACGAGGAGCTTGAGGAAAGCCTGACCAGCTGTATAGGGCTCGCACAATAGGACAACGGCAGATGTGTCAGGTGTAATGTAATCATATGTATGTTATGAAGATGAGGTCTTCACCGGTATGCAGACGGTGCAAGGACAAGGAGGAGACATCCAAGCATGTTACATTTGATTGTGTAGCATTAGAGTAGAGGCGATTCCTGCATTTTGTCAGTCTTGATAAGGATGAAATCAGGAGGTCGACGTAAGTCTGGCAGAATCTGAAGTTCACGAGGAGCTTGAGGAAAGCCTGACCAGCTGTATAGGGCTCGCACAATAGGACAACGGCAGATGTGTCAGGTGTAATGTAATCATATGTATGTTATGAAGATGAGGTCTTCACCGGTATGCAGACGGTGCAAAGACAAGGAGGAGACATCCAAGCATGTTACATTTGATTGTGTAGCATTAGAGTAGAGGCGATTCCTGCATTTTGTCAGTCTTGATAAGGATGAAATCAGGAGGTCGACGTAAATCTGGCAGAATCTAAAGTTCATGAGGAGCTTGAGGAAAGCCTGACCAGCTGTATAGGGCTCGCACAATAGGACAACGGCAGATGTGTCAGGTGTAATGTAATCATATGTATGTTATGAAGATGAGGTCTTCACCGGTATGCAGACGGTGCAAGGACAAGGAGGAGACACCCAAGCATGTTACATTTGATTGTGTAGCATTGGAGTAGAGGCGATTCCTGCATTTTGTCAGTCTTGATAAGGATGAAATCAGGAGGTCGACGTAAGTCTGGCAGAATCTAAAGTTCATGAGGAGCTTGAGGAAAGCCTGACCAGCTGTATAGGGCTCGCACAATAGGACAACGGCAGATGTGTCAGGTATAATGTAATCATATGTATGTTATGAAGATGAGGTCTTCACCGGTATGCAGGCGGCGCAAGGACAAGGAGGAGACACCCAAGCATGTTACATTTGATTGTGTAGCATTAGAGTAGAGGCGATTCCTGCATTAAGTCAGTCTTGATAAGGATGAAATCAGGAGGTCGACGTAAGTCTGACAGAATCTAAAGTTCACGAGGAGCTTGAGGAAAGCCTGACCAGCTGTATAGGGCTCGCACAATAGGACAACGGCAGATGTGTCAGGTGTAATGTAATCATATGTATGTTATGAAGATGAGGTCTTCACCGGTATGCAGACGGTGCAAGGACAAGGAGGAGACATCCAAGCATGTTACATTTGATTGTGTAGCATTAGAGTAGAGGCGATTCCTGCATTTTGTCAGTCTTGATAAGGATGAAATCAGGAGGTCGACGTAAGTCTGGCAGAATCTAAAGTTGATGAGGAGCTTGAGGAAAGCCTGACCATCTGTATAGGGCTCGCACAATAGGACAACGGCAGATGTGTCAGGTGTAATGTAATCATATATATGTTATGAAGATGAGGTCTTCACCGGTATGCAGACGGTGCAAGGACAAGGAGGAGACACCCAAGCATGTTACATTTGATTGTGTAGCATTGGAGTAGAGGCGATTCCTGCATTTTGTCAGTCTTGATAAGGATGAAATCAGGGGTCGACGTAAATCTGGCAGAATCTAAAGTTGATGAGGAGCTTGAGGAAAGCCTGACCATCTGTATAGGGCTCGCACAATAGGACAACGGCAGATGTGTCAGGTGTAATGTAATCATATATATGTTATGAAGATGAGGTCTTCACCGGTATGCAGGTGGCGCAAGAACAAGGAGGAGACACCCAAGCATGTTACATTTGATTGTGTAGCATTGGAGTAGAGGCGATTCCTGCATTTTGTCAGTCTTGATAAGGATGAAATCAGGAGGTCGACGTAAGTCTGGCAGAATCTGAAGTTCACGAGGAGCTTGAGGAAAGCCTGACCAGCTGTATAGGGCTCGCACAATAGGACAACGGCAGATGTGTCAGGTGTAATGTAATCATATGTATGTTATGAAGATGAGGTCTTCACCGGTATGCAGACGGTGCAAGGACAAGGAGGAGACATCCAAGCATGTTACATTTGATTGTGTAGCATTGGAGTAGAGGCGATTCCTGCATTTTGTCAGTCTTGATAAGGATGAAATCAGGAGGTCGACGTAAGTCTGGCAGAATCTGAAGTTCACGAGGAGCTTGAGGAAAGCCTGACCAGCTGTATAGGGCTCGCACAATAGGACAACGGCAGATGTGTCAGGTGTAATGTAATCATATGTATGTTATGAAGATGAGGTCTTCACCGGTATGCAGACGGTGCAAGGACAAGGAGGAGACATCCAAGCATGTTACATTTGATTGTGTAGCTTTAGAGTAGAGGCGATTCCTGCATTTTGTCAGTATTGATAAGGATGAAATCAGGAGGTCGACGTAAGTCTGGCAGAATCTGAAGTTCACGAGGAGCTTGAGGAAAGCCTGACCAGCTGTATAGGGCTCGCACAATAGGACAACGGCAGATGTGATCTCAATGCGGGACACCCTGTATATAAATATGTGTTAAAAATCTGGCAATTTTGAAAAAAAGAAATTCCCGGCATAAGTTCTCGCCCGCATGAGCCATCCAATTCGAGACAAAACTCGTTAAAACAAACTTTCCCCCTACTCCCTAATTACAGACTAAAATCCCCTAATTTCACAAATTAAAGGCGCTAATTAACTAGTAGCATGAGATTCGGCTGCTGCACCGCCCTTTGATATGCGTCGGCTTTCTTTGATCTTTTTCAAGGGGGAATGATCAAAGAGTTCTCATGTCGTAACGAGCCTTGCAGCAGCTACACTAGCTTTTTAAGGTAGTTAGGCGTATCTTCCGTTTCTTTTTTTTTTCTTCTTTCCTTCAGTTTTCATATCTTTTGGAAAATTAAAAAAAAAAAAAAGAAAAAGAAAAAAAGGGACATTTCAAGCATATTTACAACTTTTTCTTTTCGCTAAGTTCTGTGCACTTTTAACTTTCTTTATTCTTGGAATATGAATTTGGAAGTTGTCTTTTGCATGCCATAATTTTAAACTGTGTATTTTTATGTACATATATTGTAAATAAGGAGGGCCTTTACTTGTTTGTATGGTATCTGAAAGGTTTTTCATCAACCAAGAGGGTAATTCTTGTTTAAATAAATCTGTTAATTTTGGAGGCCCGGAGGCCGTGAGCACTTAACACTCCGTGCCAAAGGTCGTGGGTTCGAGTCCCACTATGGGGTGGTGGCTGTTCTTCAGAAAAAAATAAAAGGCATCAGCCCTGTCCTGGCTAGAAAAGGGTGGTAACATGTAGATAACCCGTCCCAAAAATTCGTAGTTTATAAAGATGGACGTTAAATAAAAAAAAAAGAAAAAAAAAAAAGTCTGTTAAATTTAATATATAGAGAACAAATTCAATGTGTTACTGCCTGGGGACTAGTATGACTTTGTCATATTTACCTGTTCTAATCTATATATTTAAAAATCACGTGTCTGTCTGTTTTTCTGTTTGTTTGTTCCTTATACAAATCCACACCGTTTGACCGATTTTGACCAAACTTGGAATAATGGTAGGTCTTTTTACGAGAAATCTCCTAGGCTAGGTAAAAAAAATCTACCAGCTGTCTGTCTGTCTGTTTGTCCCTTATACAAATCCACACCATTCGTCCGATTTTGACTAAAATCGGTACACATGTGGATCTTAATCTGGGGAGTGTCGTAGGCTAAGTCAAAAACGTCTACCAGCTGTCTGTCTGTATGTTTGTCCCTTATACAAATCCACACCGTTCGTCCGATTTTGACCAAACTTGGAATAATGGTAGTTCTTGATACGGCGATTGCCATAGGCTAGGTCAAAACGGCTACCATCTGTCTGTCAGTATGTTTGTTCTTTATACAAACCCACACCGTTTGACAGATTTTGATCAAACTGGGCACACAGGTTGGTCTTGATCAGGGGAGTGTCATAGGCCAGGTCAAAAACGTCTACCAGCTGCTGTCTGTATGTGTTTTTTTTTTTTTTTTTAAATAAAAATCCACACTGTTAGACCGATTTTTACCAAACTTGGCATACATGTATGTCTTGATACGGGGGGGGGGTGTTATAGGTTAGGTCAAAGTCGTCTAGGACTCCCAGTTGGGAGGTCACGGGTTCACAGACACAGTTTCAGATTCGTGTTATTTGATTTTAATAATACTTATTTGCTTTCTAATTTATTTAGGCTTTTCTATATGCAGAGAGTAGGTGTAGCATGGCACGCCGGGTTACAGCTAGTAATTTTTTATAAAATGGAATGAGGAAGAGAAAAAATTAGATGAATCATTTAAAATGTGATAAATTTTAGACTGTAATATTAATAAAAGTTTCCTGGTGATGCCATTAAGCCGAAATATTGTTTTAAATCTATAAAATATAAATTTTTGCCTTATAACTGGCAGACCTAATTGGCCTTTTTTTTTCATGTTTTCCACGTTGGATTATCCCTCCAGCGTGGGAGTTTATTTAACTACGTATGCCAAGCTTTTTGGATACTACACGTATTCTGATTATGTACATAAAATTCCTTTTACAATTAATATGAATACCGCAATGAAAATGATAATAATAAAAATAAAACGAAAACTAAAAAAAAAAATAAACAAAATAAATAAAAAAAGTAAATAAATAAAAATTCATAAATATGTAATAACATTATACATATGTGTGCATTCAGATGAGTTGATTGACCTTTTTTATGTACACTTGTTTAATAAATGCATCAAATTCATGAAAATATTTAAGAAGTAATTCGGTTTTGTCAACGCGAAATTTCTTCGTAACAGGAAAGATTAATCTGGATTTTACATAAAGTAACGGAAAGAGATATTTTGCCGGCAATTTCATTATACCTGTTAATTTTATTATGTGTAAATAAATGTCTTCCTTTAGTTGGGTTGGTTCATCGTCCGGCCCATTTTCGCATTGAATCGTCTCTTAGTCGTCCTTTTACAGTCTGTGGTGTATGTTTAGAGTGCGTTACAGGCAATGTCGTGTCCTTTGGAGCTGATTTTGCAAGTAAGTCAATTTGCATAATTTTTAATAATATGAAACCTAGATAACTTGATAGAGATCTCAAAAAAGTGGTAGCATTTATCAACTCAACAGTGGTTTTGCGTTTTAAAAAGTCCGTCACGCAGGAGCTGCATAACTAAGCACTTTCCTCAGAATTTGGGTAGTGTAGACTGCTTTCCAGAACAATTTGCTTAAAATATCCTACATAAATAAAATAAAAACATGAATAGATCTCTTTTAATTTTGTAATGAGTAACTGATCAATTATTAATTTGCTTCCAGAGTTATGTTTACACATGGTACCTACTACACTACGTAATAAATACAAAAAACCTCATATTATCGTATTTTCATCTAACGCAGGAACAGGACACAGGCCCTCTAGTGGTAGAAAGCGCTCCTTGCGGCGCCTTTGTGAACCTACGTCTGGCGGGCTTTTCTATTGAAGTATATTACAAAGTAAACCCCCCTTTCCGATTGACCGATTCAGCTCATTTTTACAACACTTCTTTCTCATGAGTTACGCACGACGTATACCGCGTTTCGTTACAATACAGCAGAAATTACGACCGGTATGAGTATATTAGGAATTTGGGTCCGGAGTAAACCCTGTTTACCTGTAGATTACCACTACGAATACCGAGTTTCGTCGAAATATACCAAAAATCACGGCTGGTAGTGGCAAATTGGTATTGAGGGTCCGGAGTAAACCCCCCCCTCCTAATGAACCGATTTAGTTCATATTTACATCTCACTTTTCTCTCTATATTACCACTACGAATGCCAAGTTTCGTTGAAATATAACAAATATTACGGCTGACATGGTCAAATTAGAGTTTTGGGTTCGGGGTAAACCCCCCCTTCCGGTGGACCGACTTTAGTGGTTAACGAACTCGTTCAATCGTTTGCTAATCGATTGCTATATACCAAGTTTCGTGACGAAAAAACAAAAACTCTGGCCGCTATCGTGTTAACAGACACACACATATATATATATATATATATATATATATATATATATATATATATATATATATATACATATATTTTAACGGGGGTCATTTTCGGTGTCTACTAGGTAGGATCGATAAAGATTTGAAGAAATTTTTCAAAAATTCCGTCATGAGTCCAACCTCAATAGCTACTTTCCTTCGGAGGAAAGTGCTAAAAAGTCATTTACATATATTTAATGAAATTTCAAGAATTTCAATACACATCGGGTCGAGTTATGTTTATCGCCAAGTATATCACAGAGAGGACCATGAATGTAAACCGTCTAGTATAGCCAATCGCGGGTACGATTCGTGGTCCAAGACTGTCCCTAGACCCACCCTTTAATTAATTAAACAGATTTCTCTGCAAAGTGGGAAAAATAAGGTGCCCGGAGCATAGTGCTGACCATATCGTCTCTCCTGAGTACCATATGCCCAAGAACGTGATATTTTTACTGTATTTGCCCCTCTGGACAATTACTGCCCATTACGGGAGTATTTTGTTTTTTGTTATTATATATAATCGAACCAATCCTCTTCGGGAAAGGAGGAAACAGAAAATCGCATGGATGGCGCAGTTCAGGTTGTCGAAGTCGATTGAACACTTTTTCTTGCAGCATAAGGAGGCATAAGTCTAAGCTACATCAAAGTTTTTACAATTTAATTGTCCGGCAGTATTAATATACAACTAATTACGTATAATAATCCTATTCCGTAATCCATACAATGCGAATTAATTTTTTTTTTTATTTATTTATTTATTTTTTTACGGCGCATCTACAACTTGGTCATTAGCGCCGGGCTATCTACAGGTTGCCACCCTTTTCTAATGCCAACAGCACATGGTCGGTCACCCATTCAGGTACTGACCACGCCCGACGTTGCTTAACTTCGGTGATCTAGGGGAACCGGTGTATTCAACGTGGCTATGGCCGTTGGCGACGCGAATTAATCTTTACAACTGTGGTAATATTGATAAGAGACATACCTGTATTGCTAAAACAGCCACACATCACCACAATCGAACTGCAGATTAAAGACTTCCAACAAGCGATAACACTAACACACATTATCAGCTGTAAGTGTAGCCACTACGACAAAGTTTGTCACTCTTATCGATAGCTTTGTGTAAATATCTTATCTAAAGTGCAATATGACTCATTCCTTCGAGTACCGTAGATGGTTCTGATTAGGTGAATTGAATAAGTCGCATCTTAGGTGACCTATTGAACTAATTAGATAATATTACTACTTTTTACCTGAAACGATACACTATAGGAGTAGTAGAGAAGGAGATAGTTAGCCGTTGCAGTGATACGAAGACAAGGTATGGTTGGGATTCGGCTAGGAGGAAATAACGTCAGACCTTCAGGAAGACATCTGTATTGGACGTTTCGGCTGCACATTGGCAGCCTTCTTCTCTTGTGATGAAGAAGGCTGCCAATGTGCAGCCGAAACGTCAAATACAGACTTCTTCCTGAAAGTCTGACGTTTTTTTCTCCTAGCCGAATACCAACCATACCTTGTCTTCGTATAGTAGTAGTTCTTAAAATACTGTAGGGGCAGCAGTAGTTACAACGAATTTTATATTTTTGAATATATATATATATATATATATATATATATATATATATATATATATATATATATATATATATGTATATATATATATATATATATATATATATTCCCAATTCCCCCAACCTCATAAACCGGCTTATAAAGCAAATTAAATCCCAATCCTTCAATGCCTCCAATACCTCCCTTGACTCCTCCCCCCAGATATTTCGTTCCCTGACATACACACCAGGACTGACTGAAAAACTCACCAAGACTTTCAAAAAAGCCTTCCCGTCACTAAACTTCGGGTTAAAAACCACTAACAAACTAATTACATTGTACACCAAACTCAAAGATCCCATTCCCTATGACTGCACCACCCACTTCGTTTACCAAATACCCTGCCAAACCCCCTCCTGTAATGCAGTATACATAGGTGAAACCAAAAATTATATTCACTCCCGCATAAAACAACACAAACGGACAATAAAAAACAAAGAAATCAAAGAAATCCACAAATCCGCCCTCGCAAAACACGCCATAAAAAAAAAACACACTTTTAACTTTGACGACACTAAAAAAAGGCAGAACGAAACACCAAAAAACGACAGAACGAAACACCAGAAAACGACAGATTTCCCAATGCGTCCACATTAACTTAAACCCCAATAACATTAATTACAAAACCGACAAACAAAACATCTCCCCTGCTTACTCCGCCGTCTTCCATAAATTGTCCTGACCTCCTTTTTACCTTTGTTCCCAGGCTCCAGACAATTTTTCTACTTGTGTGTTCCAAAACTCTTAACACCTTTACAACCCGCTTTTACAACCTAGAAATTGCACTTCTTTTATCTTCACCGACTTACCGCTTCCTCACCCCTCCCCCAGTCAAAACTATAAAACCCCCTGTGTAGTTGCTGTCCCTCATACGTTTGTGGTTTCATGACTCCTGGACTCACCGGACCTCCACGTCCTTCATCCTCCCTCTACCTGTGGCCTGTTGCGTTCGAGGTCCTTAGTTTTCGTTTGCGTTTCTGCACGTTTTTCTTTCACTTTCGTTTTCATCATGCCCTTCCTTGCATGCTTTTTATTTATCTATTTTCTTAAGTGGGGTTTAGGAAAAAAAAACAAAAAAACTGTCCCACATACATTCAACCATGGTTACCTAAGTTGTCCTCGAGGTCTTCCTCCCTCCCCCCTAGGCATTCTCTAGTGGTACGTATCTATATATTAATTATTATAAATTGTATTCACTTATAGAATAGATTGTATTTTCTCACTATGTGAAAAATGTTCCTTTTTTGTACTGATTAGTTTGTTGTACTGTTTACTTACTACTTTCTACATGCTGTTTACTTTCCAACTACCGTATTTTCATTGTTTAAAAATAAGATTGGTTAAATATTATTGTCTTGATATATATACTACACTCATTTCTGCCTGTTTTTTACTTACAAGTTGTATATTTATTTCTTTACTTATAAGTTGTATTTTTTAGCTGAAGAAGGCTGCCAATGTGCAGCCGAAACGTCTAAATACAGATTTCTTCCTGAAAGTCTGACGTTTTTCTCCTAGCCGAATCCCAACTATACCTTGTCTTCGTATCTTATATATATATATCAGGCCCAGAGAGGACACCATGTTTAATATATGTCTTGAAAAAGTTATAGTTCGAAAATGAAAGTTTAATTAATTTATTTTAGGTCTTTTATTTAATTTACTTCAATTGATGCATCGCTCGAATCAAACATGGGGAGATTTTTTTAAGGGTTTTATTGTGGGATTTTAAAGATTTTAGCAGGTCAAAAATCACCTCCGAAGGCCTTAGGTCAACTTTTCTATAAAAACTCAAAGAATACCTAAATAATAGTAAAATATAAGCCAAAAAAAAACAAAATTTTGAGAAAAGTCGTATATTTAAAGAGATGTAACTTGGCTCCAAATGGACCAATCGACTTCGTCGAGGTCTCAACAAATTTTCTATTTTTGAGATCTGAAAGGCAGTACAAAAATAGTTTTGGTTAACGACTAAAATAAATAGATTGTCGCGTAGGATATCCTAAATTATGAGTTTTGGGGAGGTTAGGCTTAAAGAAAAATTGCAGGGGTTTTTATGACCCCGGATTCGGATTCAGCAACCCCAAAAACATATAGTAAACATGATCTCCTCTCTGGGTCTGAACCTGTTTTTTGTCTAGCTGTGTGATTATTTGGGTTGCTGTCGTGCACAATGGCTTCCATTTATTTGCTTGCGGTAATATTCTTGTAAGGCACTAGTAATTGGATCCTGGTGTATCTTGGGTGTAGTTGTTTGGACATCAATTATTTCCAAATCCATTGAAAATTCTTTCCTTTTGGACCGATTATTAGCGCTTCAGGTAAACGCTTTTTTATTTATTTAATTAATTCTTCACAGCCCGATACTCAGGTGATTTACTCTATTATCAGGTAAACTGCGTTACCTCAATTATAATATTTACATGGTCGCCTTAAGATTGTTACCAGAAATAATACATCCCACAATTACTGTTTAAGAACAGATAGTAATTGCAAGCATAAAAAAAGAAAAAAAATACAAGGTCATAACTGGAAATATTTTTAAGCTAGAAAAGAGGCGTAGGAGAAAATCCCTGGAATAGACCGCTGAAGCGAGGCGTAGCCTCAGAAAATGAAGTCGGAAACAGAGCTTTGGCTGAAGTCACAACTTCAAAGAGATCTGTTCCGCCTCCATTCTTTACAGTCAGTGCTTCTAGAGTCCGAGTTATACCGAGTCTCTCAACTGTAGAAAAAAAAATAATGAAAATAAAGCCATTAGGGAAAACTTCACAGAACTATATCCTCAGGTATATTGGTCTGTAAACTTAAGAAAACACATAACCAGGTTTGACATGTTTGAAGTTTAGTTCCTCTTCAAGTCATTGATAAAAGGAAACCTTGTTTATGCCATTTACATCCGAATAGCCAAAGGAGTGATTATTTACCAACAATTGTAATTTTTTAAAATTTTTTTTGTAAAAGTGACGGAAGGTCAAATATTGAAAATTCTTCAAGACGTCGACAACTCCTGATTTAAGTATAATAAATGTTTAGGTAAACAGTGACAAAAACCCGCAGAAGAGAGCAAAACTAACAATTTTGAAGTTTTAACCTATTATTTCTCGGATCTACGATGCCCCAACGAAAATTACATCTGAACCTTTTTTGTAGGGAATTTAGTAAGCTTTCGATTGGCTACCTTCTACTTACTACGATTTCTCAGCCGTTTTCGAGATATTTAAGAAAATATACGAAAATTCCAAAACGTTCTATGCCTGTTAATGAAATATTTTATTTCTAGTACTTCCTTAACTTCAAAGGAAACCAAAATTATCTATCTTAGATTAGATGAATATCAAATGTCATTTCTGAATACCCAAACTGAAAATTGGTCTGGAAAAGTACGTGTTTCAATGTTTCTCGAAAATGGTTACAGCTATTGCTTTAAAAATGGGTTCATTCGTTTTTAATACGTTAATAAACCTATAAAGTCCGTCACGCAGGAGCTGCATAACTAAGCACTTTCCTCAGAATTTGGGTAGTGTAGACTGCTTTCCAGAACAATTTGCTTAAAATATCCTACATAAATAAAATAAAAACACGAATAGTTCTCTTTTAAATTTGTAATGAGTAACTGATCAATTATTAATGTGCTTCCAGAGTTATGTTTACACATGGTACCTACTACACTACGTAATAAATACAAAAATCCTCATATTATCGTATTTTTATCTAACGCAGGAACAGGGCACAGTCCCTCTAGTGGTAGAAAGCGCTCCTTGCGGCGCCTTTGTGAACCTACGTCTGGCGGGCTTTTCTATTGAAGTATATTACAAAGTAAACCCCCCTTTCCGATTGACCGATTCAGCTCATTTTTACAACACTTCTTTCTCATGAGTTACCCACGACGTATACCGCGTTTCGTTACAATACAGCAGAAATTACGACCGGTATGAGTATATTAGGAATTTGGGTCCTGAGTAAACCCCCCCCCCTTCTAATGAACCGATTTAGTTTATTTTTACAACACATATTTACCTGTAGATTACCACTACGAATACCGAGTTTCGTCGAAATATACTAAAAATCACGGCTGGTAGTGGCGAATTGGTATTGTGGGTCCGGAGTAAACCCCCCCTCCTAATGAACCGATTTCGTTTATTTTTACAACACATATTTACTTGTGGATTAGCACAACGAATACCGAGTTTCGTCGAAATATACCAAAAATCACGGCTGGTAGTGGCGAATTGGTATTGTGGGTCCGGAGTAAACCCCCCCCCCCTTCTAATGAACCGATTTAGTTCATTTTTATATCTCACTTTTCTCTCTATATTAACACTACGAATACCAAGTTTCGTTGAAATATAACAAATATTACGGCTGACATAGTCAAATAAGTGTTTTGGATTCCGGGTAAACCCCCCCTTCCGGTGGACCGACTTTGGTGGTTAACGAACTCGTTCAATCGTTTGCTAATTGAATGCTATGTACCAAGTTTCGTGACGAAAAAACAAAAACTCTGGCCGCTATCGTGTTAACAGACACATATATATATATATATATATATATATATATATATATATATATATATATAAATTTTAACGGGGGTCATTTTTGGTGTCTAGTAGGTAGAGATCGATAAAGATTTGAAGACATTTTTCAAAAATTCCGTCATGAGTCCAACCTCAATAGCTACTTTCCTTCGGAGGAAAGTGCTAAAACGAGTACCAGCATGAATATGAACTCGAAAACGTAAGCGTTTCGATTTTATTTGCGTGAATTTCGCACCAAAAGCGACGGATACCAAATTTCATCAAAATCGGACCATTTTTAAGACCCTAGAGAGCGCGAATAGACAAATATATATATATATATATATATATATATATATATATATATATAAATATATACATATAAATATGAGCCATCGTTATTTTCATTCTCTAGGTGATTGAAATGGTAAAAGTTTCTAGTGGGCACTTCCGAATTTCGTCATGAGGTCAACTTTATAAGCGCGCTTCCTCCCTCCGTCCCCTCTAAGCTCTAAGCAATTGAAACAAGGCAAGATATGATTTATTCTACCCCGAGTATTTTCATTTCTTGAACTAGAAAAGGGGATCTCCGGTATATTCCTTAAGTATGCAGCTTCACTTTTGATGAGCACTTACCGCCATTTTTAATAACCCGCTACGCTTCCCACCGACATATCCACATATTAACGTTCTAATTGCCTTTGTCAGGTCAATGTACGTAAGACTCACGTACTGATATAGTATTTACTAAGAGTGTTATTAAATTCATTACGTTTGAGATTACACTTTCATTTGGGTACATTTAATTCAAATTACACAATATCCTGAATAAATTTTTGTAGGGAATTATGCCACATTTTTAATTCGAGGAATGTGCTCTAGCTGTCACATCTTTATGAGATCTCTCATAACGTTATTCCAAGCACGACACCTAATATTATTTTGGTAAGGTTACACTCCCGCCCAATGTACCTCCTTGTATATTAAAGGGAATTATGTATGAGTATTGTATGGATATGATATATAGGCATACATTATTATGATATATATGGCAACCCATATGTATGCACGAATATTTGCACACATCAGCAAAAAGTCACTCAAATTATTATCAAATTGTTCTGGTTGTTCTTGTCTTCGTTTTGTTCTATGATTTTTTTTTTTTTTTCTTTTTTTTTTCTCTTTTTTTCTTGACTAGACAGAGATTTTTCTGATCACGAGCTTATCGCTAAAGTTGCGTAGCTCATAATGAATAAATAAATAAATATTAAAGGGATCATGGACCGTCAACGGTTAAGGACGACAATAATAAGGTTCAAAGGCCCATAATAATAATCATTGTCTCCTTCTTATTTTTTACGACTTATCGCCGACATTCTCGAATATCGAAGTTTGTTTACTTGCAAACGATATATATATATATATATATATATATATATATATATATATATATATATATATATATATATATATATATATATATAAGTACAGATGGAATGGTTGGGATTCGGCTAAATAAACCTCAATATGATTTTGTTTTAAAAAAAATCTATATTTCGGACGTTTCGGCTACTCATTGGTACGACGAAGGCTACCAATGAGTAGCCGAAACGTCCGAAATATAGATTTTTTTTAAAACAAAATCATATTGAGGTTTATTTAGCCGAATCCCAACCATTCCATCTGTACTTATCACCTCGACGGCTAACTATCTAATCATCATATATATATATATATATATATATATATATATATATATATATATATATATATAAAAATACGAAGGAATTAGAACTTAAACTTTGCCTCAGGAATTAGAACATAAACTGTTCTTTTGCAATATTAATGGGTTTAAAAATCTATTTAACTTTACTAGTTATGAATGTGAAGCTATTAGAAGAAATTTAGTATTATGTTTTGTAGAGTCATGGCTTATAGAAGATGATTTCGTCCTTCACCCCCCCCCCTGGCTGGACTACACCCCATACAGTAGTAATGGAATAAAATTAAATCAAACTGGCCGAGCTAGTGGAGGTCTGTTAACACTAATCCATAATTCACTGTCTTCAAAAGTTGGAGAGTTGTTCAAAAATCGTTATCGTTATCGTTGTTCGTTCGATCGTGTCGTTCGTTGTTATCGTTATCGTCGTTGTATATTTAACACTGTGTATATAGAAACTATACCAAGGAAGTCAGCATTTCTCCCTCTAAGCTAATGATCTCTGCCCGTTCTGCAAACAGTAAATAAATAACAATAGTCTATACCACCTCCTCCTACATTGTTCAGCACTTGAAGAAAACAGAGAAGATATTTTAAATTCATCCACTTCTACATCTCACCTTCATTCATCCACCTCTCACCTTCAGGCTATTCAAAATTTGTTAAATATAACCACCATAGAGGAATTGAATCGGCTTTATAAATTCATTGACACTATCTGTAACAAGTTTCACTCTCTCAGTATCAATGAGTAAATTCACAATATCAACAATTTTTCCAATCAACAATGTTTTACTTTCAGTTTTAGTTTTTGTAATTTTTTGTATCTTGAAGCGGAATTTAATAAACATTTTTATAATACTGATACATTTAAGGTAATATTGATATGTATTTTATTGTTAAAAAAAAACATTATAAAAATAATATTAGAAATTTTTAGTACAAATGTATGATTAATATAAATAACGTATGCATATAACAAATATTTTAATGATGTAAATTATATATTAAGTTAACTTTAGAACTATATAACATTTATATTGTCATTTGATGTGAAATTGTTGAAACATTATAGTATTTACCAGACTCAAATGGAAAGAAACAACGTGTCTAATATTGAAATTATTTGTACAAGATGTATCTTACACAAATATCTATCTATCTATCTATCTATCTATCTATCTATCTATCTATATAAAAATACGAATTTATACGTTCTTCACATATTTGTAAATACGAATATAACTAAATTTGTATTCATAAGTGTGAATACGAATTTATTTGTATTCACGTATTTTTTTTTTTTTTTTTTTTTTTTTTTTTTTTTTTTTTTTTTTTTTTTTTTTTTTTTTTTTTTTTACGGCGCATCTACATCTAGGTCATTAGCGCCGACATCCAGGGTGCAGCGAGGAATTTTTCCAGCGAGCCATGGGATGAGAAAATTCCTGCCGGAGGTGGGAATCGGACCCACCATCTCCCGCTAATGAATTCAAGGCGCTAGCCACTAGACCACGGGAGACCCCACGTATATTAAATATAAAAATACAAATAAAATTTTATTCGCCAATTTTCCTGCGAATACAGATACATAAAAAAAATGTAAATAATCACAAAAAATCAAGTGATTACAAAAAAATTCACATTAAAATTTATGAATACAAATTTATTCACATTATAATTTGTGAATAGAAATTTATTCACAATGAAATTCGCAAATAAATTATGAATTTATTCTTATTAAGGCAAAGATGATATTACGAAATTTATTGAATGTGCAGCGCGGTTGGTGGTGCTGCGGCGGGCTCGGGGTAAAAAACCAAAAAAACTTGTAATATCATCTGATCGTTAATTCGAATAAATTCATAATTTATTTGTGAATAAATTTGTATTCGCAAATTATAATGTGAATAAATTTATATTCATATATTTTAATGTGAATGTTTTTGTATCACTTGATTATTTGTGAATATTCACATATTTTGTGATTATTTACAATTTTTTCTGTATTGTATTCGCAGGAAAATTTGCGAATAAAATTTTATTTGTATTTTTATATTGTATTTATTCGTATTCACACTTATGAATACGAATTTATTTATATTCGCATTTACAAATATATGAAGTACGAATAAATTCGTATTTTTATTTAAAAATAAAATTATGCCCATCTATATATATATATATATATATATATATATATATATATATATATATATATATATATATATATATATATGCTGTGCAATATTGATCCGGCCCGAGGGCCAGTTGTTGTCCTCAATGGTTTCAATGGACCCCTAAGGTAGCCTCAACCTCCAGCTTCGTGCGGTAACGCCCACTATGTGAACAAATACCATGAAGAGATATTTAGTATTCGGAGGTCCAGCTGATCGAGAGGGTATCAGTCAATTATTGGAGGTTGACTAATTACTAATGAGCTACCCAATAGGTAATTATTACTAATTAACCTGCTCCTGTATAATGTAATTAATTACCAATACACACAAACTCCCCATGTATAAGCCAGTATTAGTTTGCTCAAATACTTGGAAAATTAGTGTAAAGTCATCGGCTGGATGGACTAAAAAAGTAGTAAAATTATTTTTGAGGCACTAAATAAAATTGTGTACAGTTTTTAGTATTATTTGAAATGCTCATCTAGAATATATATGTGTTATTATTATATACATCAAAATAAACTTCTTGGTGACATCATTTATGTTAATATTAACCCGAAGGTTAATATTAATATAAATTGTGTAAAAAGAGGGTTTTTTTTTTATGTAACACTTATTTTATTTTTCTCCTAGAATTTGAAAATGGCCTGAAGGCCGAAAGGTTATTCGTGAAAGGTGGAGATATAAATAAAATACATATTTATGGTCTGAGGAAGTGATCATACCAAGGTGTTGTAATAAATTATGTTAATTATTCCTGAAAGGGCATCAAACATGAAACTCCTGGAGCAAGCTCAATTTAGGAACATACCCTGACAAGAAGAGACCAAGTAGTACTGACCAGACTTCGCATTGGACACTCGTTGCTCACACATAATTACCTCATGGAGAAAAAGGACAAACCGATATGCAGAGTTTGTAACATAACATTGACAATTAAACACATACTCACTGAATGTAAAAGACGCGACAAACTGAACCTTCCACACGACCTACAAGAACTTCTCACAGAGGGTAGTCCATACATAAACTCTATACTCCAATATTTAAAACACATAAACATTTACCAAACAATCTGAGGAAACGAAAGATATTATAAGATAATTTTTATTTATTTATTTATTTTTATTTTATTTTATTTTTTTCCCCTATTATGTAATTATTACTCAATTTTACTTGGTCATTAATGGAAAACCACAACATGTAGCATCCTCCATGACCTAATAAATAGTTAAATAATGGCAGTTAGTTTTAGTGATAAGTTATGTAAATACATTAACTATAGTTCAAATAGCAAGGCTCTAAATAATGGCAGTTAGTTTTAGTGATAAGTTATGTAAATACATTAACTATAGTTCAAATAGCAAGGCTCTAAATAATGACAGTTAGTTTTAGTGATAAGTTATGTAAATACATTAACTATAGTTCAAATAGCAAGGCTCTAAATAATGGCAGTTAGTTTTAGTGATAAGTTATGTAAATACATTAACTATAGTTCAAATAGCAAGGCTCTAAATAATGGCAGTTAGTTTTAGTGATAAGTTATGTAAATACATTAACTACAGTTCAAATAGCAAGGCTCTAAATAATGGCAGTTACTTTTAGTGATAAGTTATGTAAATACATTAACTATAGTTCAAATAGCAAGGCTCTAAATAATGGCAGTTAGTTTTAGTGATAAGTTATGTAAATACATTAACTATAGTTCAAATAGCAAGGCTCTAAATAATGGCAGTTAGTTTTAGTGATAAGTTATGTAAATACATTAACTATAGTTCAAATAGCAAGGCTCTAAATAATATATAGCAATTAATTCTTAACACAAACCTACTAACTTTTGTCTTATGCTCTCCTTAAACTTTTTTTTTTTTTTTTTTTTTTTTTTTTTTTGTATTTGTATTTTATAAGTTACTGTTAATTGTGAATACATAAATTTGTATTTTTTACTGTATCTTAAAAAAAAAGAGCAAGTCGCCGTCGTTGCGAAGCTCGTAAAATAAATAAATTAAAAAAAAAATCAATTTAGGAAAATAAAGAGGGAAGAGTGTTAGGTAACAGTTCGATGTTCTTCATCAGGAAATTAATATTTTACAAGTCTGAGATGAGTAGACTGGTAAGATTATATTTGAAGGTTTGTAAAATAGAACTATAAATATTATGTAGTAATATTTATGACTGGGGGGCAATGTCCGACAAGTGGTAAAGTTTGTGAGATAACACACGAAAACCTCGCACGGGAGCTGTTTTTAAAACAAAAGTTTTTAATAGTTTAAACTGTGGTCACTGATAGCTCTTATCTGAACTTGAGCTTTTGAAATTTCTAACAAGCTATGATAGTATCCACACGATAATCTCATAAATAAGCAATTCTTCGTGAAACTCTCTTTTTATTTTTATTATTATTCTTAGTAGTTTTCAATCTAGCTATTGAAAAGCTGGGAAAGAAGTTTTGAAAAATTTCTGGGAAACTTAAACAATCCTACCAACAACATACCGAAGGCGATACCCATTAATATATATGGGACAGGATGTCTCAGGTCTAATTAGCTAAAATCTTAAAAACAAAACATTTCATTTGAATTAAGAGAAAAACAGTTATGTCCGATTTTCTGTTTGTTTTTTTTTTTAACCCATACATATTTTTTATTGAATATGAAAGGATTTCTCAAAAGCTGTTCAAGATAATTAAATTCTAATTATTCCATCATAAAATAGACAAAATGTAATTTAAAAAAAAAAGGTAATTTAATTCTCTAAACCTACTGATTGATGATACTTTCTCTATGGAAGTCCAATAACGCCCCCCAGATTTTTATTCGTTATATAAAACAAATCGGTTATAAAACCAATCAACTATCAAAAATATCGGTTGCATATTGTAATTAGTGTTGTAAAAGAGCGCGCCTTTAGTGCTAGAAGGCGCGGCTCCTAAAAGCTCGAGCTCCCAGAGCTTGGACAGGGCTCGATAGAAGGCGCGAGCCTTGAAGGCTGGGCTTGCTAGAAGGCGCGAGCCTTGAAGGCTCGCCTCGGGAGAAGGCGCATGCTTTGAAGCCTTTAACTTTTCATTTCCAAAATGGCGGATGGCGGGCAAACAGCTGTTTCATGAAATATACTTTAGTAGATTCGTCCTAAATTATTTCCGCCACAATGAAATTATTCGGTGGCAATTAAATTTACCATTTCAATGATAAACTAATTATGACGATCACTAATTGGGTAAAAATAGTAACTTTTCCTAAAAAATAAACTCTTCCGTGAGACGGTGATGGCAACACTGTCGTACTACTACAATACTACTATAACCGTGCTTGCCAAAGCTCTACCTTCCCAGGGCTCCAAGGCCGAGCCTTCAAAGCTCCAGGGAGAACCTTGCGGAACCTTCAGGGCTTGATAAGGTTAGGCTGAAGCCTCACTCCGGAGCCTTCATCCAGCTCTCAGAGCTCGGACTGTAGAGGCTAGGTTCAAGGTTCAGGCCTGAAGCCTCTAGTCAGGGCTCGCTTTTAACAACACTAATTTTTTTTTTTTTTTTTTTTTTTTTTTTAATTATAGGTGCTTCTACTGCCAAGGTCATTAGCACCAGTCAATATTACTACACTATTGTCGGTTCTTATTCAACTACTATTATAGAACTATTTACAATCGACTATTTACTAATGGATACTAACTATTTACAAAGGATCTTCTTTTTTAACAAATATCAGAAGAACCGTTTAACCTAAGACTATAAAACTAAACCTAAATAAATAAGATATTTACACATTTACACAAAACTGACTGATACTCACTCATACAATAAATAGATTCACGCGCAGCACACACACACACATTCCATAATTACTTATATACTCTATCACAATAACACCCAATAAATACATGCATACATAACATATATTCATACTCAATAAATATTTCTACTTTCTAGTTAATCTCACACAATAAATAAAGTGGAACTATATCAGGTCATAAATTTTGATATCCTTCAAAAACTCTATCAGTCTCCTCACAGATGGCTCATTTCTACATAACAAATCACGAAGGTTACTGGCTAACTGATGTCGTCGCCTGGCTTCCACCAGCGAAGTGCAGTCCACCATGATGTGTTTTACATCAAGGAGGTCCCCACATCGCGAGCATTGAGGCCTTCGTCGTCCAACCAGGTGGTAACCATGTGTGAGACGTGTATGGCCGATTCTCAATCGGGTTATGACCACGTCATCTCGCCTCTTAGGAATGCTCATTGGTTTCAAGGTTGTTACTCGGTTATCCACGTTCTTAAGGAACACTGGTTTATTGTCGTATTCAGATTGCCATTTTTCCTGTACTAGATGTTTCAGATATTGTTTCAGATCTCTGATGTGCAGAGGGGAGGCAAGGTCTGGCGTTGCTGAGGCTGCCTGCCTCGCCAACTCATCCGCTCTGTTATTTCCGTCAATACCCGCATGCCCTGGTATCCAGAGGAACGATACTATCGTTCCTCTGGATCGTGCGTTACTTACTAGGACGATGATTTCCAATAACAGAGGGTCACGAGTAAATTTATTTGTGAGCGCGACGAGAGAACTATGAGAATCTGTGCAAACTAGTATTTTTGAGTCAGAATTTCGGTAATGTTCTAGTGCTATTTTGATCGCCATGAGTTCGGCGTGGAATACGCTTGTATTTGGGTTCAAGGGAACCGAGTGTTGTCTTTCATTGTCTATGAATATACCACACCCGGCTCCGTTGCACATCTTTGAGCCATCTGTGAAGATCACTAAATGATCGGTGTATCCTTGAATAGTTTCAAGGAATAGAGTTTTGTAAACAAGAGTAGACGTTACATTTTTACCACATCGAGCTAAAGAAAGGTCTATAAAAGGATCTGGGATAATCCATGATCTTATATTTGGATGTTGGATAGCTATAATTTTATCCCAAGAGCCGTCATACAAACGCTTAACAACACTAATTGTAATTTATTTATTTTCTAATCAAAGATTATTCACACTGTAATTAAATTTACAATCTAAAACTAATGAATTCTGTAAATTATATGGATTTCGATATTCTCTTATATCTTATGTACAGGTATTTTCTGTTCAAAATTGAATCAATATCGGATTATTTTATTGATAAATGGAAGATCTGATTGTATTATCACATTGTTCCAATAAATATAAAATAGGTATTGAAGTTTGTTTTAATTACGAGAATACACGATGTTCTCCATCCTTCCCTTGACACGATCCTAACAAGCAAGCAGCTGTTTGGATACGTGTTCAATTAATTTTCGGTGAGAATTCGCTGAAATCCCCATTCGCATGTCCGTTTATTTAGCCCCGATCGAACACGGTACGCGTTAATGGTTTACTCTACTCGTCCTGTAATCGGGCGAGCAATATGCGGATTAACCTGGCCACACTGTACCAATTTCAACACTTTTTACGAAACACTCAGGTACATATCGTCGATAGAAATGCAAACTAACGAATATGAAAAAATGCATCTTTCATTGTCCATCTTTAATCATTTCTGCTGGACTTATTTACGGCAAATTCTTCAATCTGACTTCACTCTATTAAAGGGAAAGTATTCCACTATCAAAAGGCGAAATCTGCCGAGTATTTGACTGTCCAAAAAAAAAGTTATGAATAAATACTTTTCCACTCTGAAAAGTGGTGATTTTCATATTCGTTAGTTTGCTTTTGTATCGACAATATGTACATATGAGATATTGATTCGGACGATATCGTGGATGTAGCTGTACAGCTGAAGCTGTTTCAAATCAACAGGTATTTGTATCGACGATATGTACATGTGAGATATTGATTTGGACGATATCGTGGATGTAGCTGTACAGCTGAAGCTGTTTCAAATATTGATTTGGACGATATCGTGGATGTAGCTGTACAGCTGAAGCTGTTTCAAATCAACAGGTATTTGTATCGACGATATGTACATATGAGATATTGATTTGGACGATATCGTGGATGTAGCTGTACAGCTAAAGCTGTTTCAAATATTGATTTGGACGATATCGTGGATGTAGCTGTACAGCTGAAGCTGTTTCAAGTCAACAGGTATTTGTATCGACGATATGTACATATGAGATATTGATTTGGACGATATCGTGGATGTAGCTGTACAGCTGAAGCTGTTTCAAATCAACAGGTATTTGTATCGACGATATGTACATATGAGATATTGATTTGGACGATATCGTGGATGTTGCTGTACAGCTGAAGCTGTTTGAAATATTGATTTGGACGATATCGTGGATGTAGCTGTACAGCTGAAGCTGTTTCAAATCAACAGGTATTTGTATCGACGATATGTACATATGAGATATTGATTTGGACGATATCGTGGATGAAGCTGTACAGCTGAAGCTGTTTCAAATATTGATTCGGACGATATCGTCGATGTAGCTGTTTCAGATCAACAGGTATTTGTATCGACGATATGTACATATGAGATATTGATTTGGACGATATCGTCGATGTAGCTGTTTCAGATCAACAGGTATTTGTATCGACGATATGTACATATGAGATATTGATTTGGACGATATCGTGGATGTAGCTGTACAGCTGAAGCTGTTTCAAATATTGATTTGGACGATATCGTGGATGTAGCTGTACAGCTGAAGCTGTTTCAGATCAACAGGTATTTGTATCGACGATATGTACATATGAGATATTGATTTGGACGATATCGTGGATATTGCTGTACAGCTGAAGCTGTTTCAAATATTGATTTGGACGATATCGTGGATGTAGCTGTACAGCTGAAGCTGTTTCAAATCAACAGGTATTTGTATCGACGATATGTACATATGAGATATTGATTTGGACGATATCGTGGATGTAGCTGTACAGCTGAAGCTGTTTCAAATATTTATTTGGACGATATCGTGGATGTAGCTGTACTGCTGAAGCTGTTTCAAATATTGATTCGGACGATATCGTCGATGTAGCTGTTTCAGATCAACAGGTATTTGTATCGACGATATGTACATATGAGATATTGATTTGGACGATATCGTCGATGTAGCTGTTTCAGATCAACAGGTATTTGTATCGACGATATGTACATATGAGATATTGATTTGGACGATATCGTGGATATTGCTGTACAGCTGAAGCTGTTTCAAATATTGATTTGGACGATATCGTGGATGTAGCTGTACAGCTGAAGCTGTTTCAAATCAACAGGTATTTGTATCGACGATATGTACATATGAGATATTGATTTGGACGATATCGTGGATGTAGCTGTACAGCTGAAGCTGTTTCAAATATTGATTTGGACGATATCGTGGATGTAGCTGTACAGCTGAAGCTGTTTCAAATATTGATTCGGACGATATCGTCGATGTAGCTGTTTCAGATCAACAGGTATTTGTATCGACGATATGTACATATGAGATATTGATTTGGACGATATCGTCGATGTAGCTGTTTCAGATCAACAGGTATTTGTATCGACGATATGTACATATGAGATATTGATTTGGACGATATCGTGGATGTAGCTGTACAGCTGAAGCTGTTTCAAATATTGATTTGGACGATATCGTGGATGTAGCTGTACAGCTGAAGCTGTTTCAGATCAACAGGTATTTGTATCGACGATATGTACATATGAGATATTGATTTGGACGATATCGTGGATATTGCTGTACAGCTGAAGCTGTTTCAAATATTGATTTGGACGATATCGTGGATGTAGCTGTACAGCTGAAGCTGTTTCAAATCATTAGGTATTCGTATTTTAGAACATTCTTTAAATCTTCATTGATCAAACCTTCTACAAAAACAACTATACAAACAAATACTAATGTTTCTTCAAAAACTAAATTTATCTTAATTCAACAATAAGATTAATTGAAATAATATCATTTTTGAATGATTTGGAAATAGATTTTGATTTTTTCGAAGTCAAATCGGAATTTTAATGTTTAATTTCAACGATATCTGCTTGGGCGTATATAGAAAATAATTTCGGAGGGGGCCGGGAAAATTTGGGGGGGGGGGCTGAGACCATTTCCGGTGTATGGAATACTAACAATTTAGATCTTTAAGTAAAGATGGAATGGTTGGGATTCGGCTAAATAAACCTCAATATGATTTTCTTTTAAAAAATCTATATTTCGGACGTTTCGGCTACTCATTGGTAGCCTTCGTCAGCTAAAATGACAAAAAAAGAAATTAATACAAAAACCAAAAAAATTATGATTGTGATACGTAACAGAACTGTAGATACAATTAACTTATAAATTACAAGTTACCTATCACAATCATATTTTTTTTTTGTTTTTGTATTAATTTCTTTTTTGTCATTTTAGCTGACGAAGGCTACCAATGAGTAGCCGAAACGTCCGAAATATAGATTTTTTAAAACAAAATCATATTGAGGTTTCTTTAGCCGAATCCCAACCATTCCATCTTTACTTATCACCTCGACGGCTAACTATCTAATCTTCATGACAAAATAGAATATGTTTTATGAACTAAATGATCTTATTTAATTTATTTTTAAGGGTTTTATGAAATTTTTACCGATCAAATCAAAATTTCGGGGGGGGGGGGAGCTGCAGGCCCCTCAGCCCCCCCCCTTATATACGCCCATGGATATCTGTGCTGTTATTAAGTTAGATGAAAAATAAAATATTATTTTATGTTCAATTGAAAAAGTTCATGAATTATTTACAAGTAATTTAATAAACAGAGGAAACAAAAAACAAAAATCTGGCTAGACAAAGTTGTTCCACATTTTATTAGCTTTCATTAAAAAAAAAGAAAAAGAAAAATGCATTGAAATGTCATCAAAATCGGGCTATTTTTCAGGCAAATTTTTTAGAAAAATTAAATAGAAAAAATATCACTAAATTAATTTTTTTTTTAATTTGACAAAAATGCAAAAAAGGATCTGCATTCTTATTGCCGGACGCCCTTCAATTATAATTGGTTCCGGACTAACCAGATTAAAAATTATTATTTTCCCGTAACGGCCGTATTTTTTGTTTCCTTGTAAAAAACGTCGATATCCATCGTGCCCCACCATTGATAAATTGTGTTGCTAAAATAATCATTGTGGAAGGTTGTTTACTCCGGAGCAAACTACTAATGCGCTCTGCAGTAATTTTTGTTGTCCATCAAGATAAGTCACTGTTAAACCCTATAAAAAGGTAAGAGGGCCAACCGGAGCTGGTATTGTAGAAGGATACGATTCCTCGCCATACGGCAAACTAGAGAGATGTTTGGTCAGTAATCTCCGGGCTCGAGATTTTCCTCTTTCCAAGTCCCAATAAAAAGGCGGGCGTGCCTAGGGACGGTCCGGGGCCCCGGACACGGCCCCTCGAATCATATCAATAGAAGATAAAAACCTTTTAGTGCCAGAACGATTTCCCAACCAAGGTCCTTAAGAACATAAAAAAAAAAAAAAAAAATTGAACTATCGAGAGTTAGCAGTATACAGGGTGTCCCAGTCTTAAACCGACAAACCTCGTATATAGATGGGGAATCGAAAAACGAAGCCAAAACGTCCTTTGGCAATTTTCTCGTTTTCGCTTAGTTTTCGAGAAAAACCCTCTGTACGAAAAAACACTCCAATACAAAAGTTTTAGCTTATTGAATTATCTTTATGATGAGACCAAGTTGAGCATCTTAGCTTAAATATTTTTATTGAAATAATCGTGTTTGAATAACCCATCGGATGGGCATTTTGTTCCATAGAGAGATGGACATTTTTAGATCCGACATTCGAACCGTACGCGCGTTTTGGTTTTATTTTTTATATTTTTAATATTTTTAATATTTTTTTTCCAATTAAAAACATCAGGTAGATACAAATATTATTGTTCGTTAATATATCGTCTCGCGTCTAATTAAGGCGTTCAATTTAGATTGGATACTAATTTGTACAGAATCTAAGAAGATTTGAAGCCATTTTTTAAAAATTTATGAATGAGTGCAACATCAATAACTAAATTCATTCGGAAAGTATTGAACATGATAATATAGGTTCCATTCAATAATACAGCAAGTCTGAAGCAGCTGTATCCATAAAATACTATCACGATATACGTTCCAGTCAAGAATACAGCAAGTCTGAAGCAGCTGTTTCCATAAAATACTATCACGATATACGTTCCATTCAAGAATAAGGCAAGTCTGAAGCAGCTGTATCCATAAAATACTATCACGATATACGTTCCATTCAAGAATACAGCAAGTCTGAAGCAGCTGTATCCATAAAATACTATCACGATATACGTTCCATTCAATAATACAGCAAGTCTGAAGCAGCTGTATCCATAAAATACTATCACGATATACGTTCCATTCAATAATACAGCAAGTCTGAAGCAGCTGTATCCATAAAATACTACCACGATATACGTTCCAGTCAAGAATACAGCAAGTCTGAAGCAGCTTTATCCATAAAATAATATCACGATATACGTTCCAGTCAAGAATACAGCAAGTCTGAAGCAGCTGTATCCATAAAATACTATTACGATATACGTTCCAGTCAAGAATACAGCAAGTCTGAAGCAGCTGTATCCATAAATACCATCACGATAATGGCATATGCTGAAGCGTATTAGAATTAAAAATTCAAAACACATCTTTTATTTTCTGTCTATTAACAAAACCAACATTGATTCAATGACCAATTTTACCCTATTCATTTTGAAAACCAATTTTGGGTACATTTCCTCCAGAGAATGAACCCTTAACGAAGAAAAAAAAAAAAAAATTCTAAACAAATTTCCCGAGGACCTTTATGAAAGAGCAGCGTTTTCTATTAGGCCGACACGACTCGAGCAGAGGCCCGGGGACGGACTTGGAACAAGATTAAGCCCTCATGAATTTTAATGGGCACCTCCCTGACGGTGGGGCTAGGGCGGAATTTAAAAACTTCAACCTGTCCAGCCAGTTTAGCTTCAATCTGGAGAGAAATTATCTATTTGATGAGACCGAACAGCGTGAGTTTGGAATTTTATTTTTACGAGGGGATTTTGTTGACTGGAGAAAATGAGGATTGTTTTTCAGGAGTTTTCTTTCAAACGGAATGGAACTGCTTCTGAAGTCCACATTGTGCTTTAACAAACAATAATATAGAGAAGATGGATTGTTAGCCGTTGCAGAGATACGAAGACAAGGTATAGTTGGGATTCGGCTAGGAGAAAAACGTCAGACTTTCAGGAAGAGATCTGTATTTGGACGTTTCGGCTGCACATTGGCAGCCTTCTATAGCACTAGAAAATGCCTAGGGGGGAGGGAGGAAGACCTCGAGAACAACTTAGGTAACCATGGTTGAACCATGGTACCATACATTCAACCATGGCTACCTAAGTTGTTCTCGAGGTCTTCCTCCCTCCCCCCTAGGCGTTCTCTAGTGCTGAAGAAGGCTGCCAATGTGCAGCCGAAACGTCCAAATACAGATCTCTTCCTGAAAGTCTGACGTTTTTCTCCTAGCCGAATCCCAACTATACCTTGTCTTCGAAACAATAATATATATATATATATATATATATATATATATATATATACCTATATAAAGTACGAATGGAATAATAACACAAATTTTATGATGAAAAAAGTCCTTTGGCATTTTTCTTGTTTTTGCTTCGTTTCCGAGAAAAACGCAAAAAAAACTGAAACAGAATTGTGAATAGGTATTCTCTCATAACGCCTATATAAGAATCAATAAAAGTATATTCTTTTTTTCGTGGTAGGCGGAAGGTCAATTAATAAAAACTTCACTATACAGTATCACCAACTTTATTGCGTCCCTACATGTTTCACACCTTTATTGGCGCCTCTTCAGGGGAAAAATTACATACATAAAACTTACAGCCTCAATCTGAGGGGGATAACCTTCCACCAGTACGGCCACGTCTAGAATGGCCTACTAATGGCATTCTAGACGTGGCCGTACTGGTGGAAGGTTATCCTCCTCAGATTGAGGCTGTAAGTTTTATATATGTAATTTTTCCCCTGAAGAGGCACCAATAAAGGTGTGAAACATGTAGGGACGCAATAAAGTTGGTGATACTGTATAGTGAAGTTTTTATTAATTGACCTTCCGCCTACCACGAAAATAAGAAGATTGGAAAAAAGGGTCAGTTGAAGAATAATTAATAAAGGTATATGTTTTATCTTCTACCCTCTCACCTCTTCCCAACAAAAAATTTTCTTGGTCAAAAAAATTAAATGACGGAATCTAAAGCTGCAAGTTTAATATAATTTAAAATAGCTACTTTTCTTCGATGGAAAGTCATAAAACACAAAACAAAATAACTTTCAATTCTTAATGAAATTAAATTTTCAATTCTTAAAATAGTTTAATATTTGACACTGGACGCATACATAAATATAAAAGAAAAATTTCTTCTTCTAATAATTCCTAACAATCAATCTAAAAACTGTTTAAAGGATTGTCCCCTTACAGCAATACAGGCATCACATGGCACATTGACAGACTGGTTGGCATTTGTGCATTGCTCTGCTGTAATCAGTTCCCTGGCCCATCTGATGAGATGGATGAGGTACTCCCTTGAGCCAATGGGCTCCCTGCAATGTTGGGCAAAACTAAAAACTAAAACTAAAATTAAAACTAAATTCACTTTTTGGAATAAACTAAAACTAAACTAAAAATTGCAACCTAAAAAGAAACTAAAACTAAAATTTTACTAATTAATGGATTTTAACTAAACTAAAACTAAAACTAAATATTTTAGAATTGACTAAAAACTAAATTAAAGCTATAGTTTAGTTTAGTTTAGTTTTACTAAAATAACATGAATTAATATAAATCATATGTTATTTCGATACTTAAGTAAATTATAAAAACAAATAGAACTTGCTTAAGAATAAGAAATTGTGGCTTTTTCTCTTAATTTGAAAACATATGTTCCTTGATAAACTAAATTAGTCAACTAAAAACTAAAACTAAACTAAAATCACAAATTTAGGTCTCTATTACTAAACTAAACTAATTACCGTACTAAAAACGGAGTCCACATGATTAATAATTATACAAATCTAAAACTAAACTAAAACTAAAACTAAAAATACAACATTAGTTTAGTTTTAGTTAGGGAAAACTAACGTTAGTTAAGGTAACTAACGTTAGTTTTGCCCAACACTGGCTCCCTGTAGACCAAATCTTTAATGTGTCGCCATGCGAAGAAATCCAAGAGCGTGAGGTTTGAAGGTCGAGCTGGCCAAAATACCGGCCCACCACGTCCTATCCAAAGCCATGGATACAGTGATGTGGGCCGGGTAAATACCCAGTGGGTAGGTAAATATAAATTGGGTATTTACCCACAGGGAAGGTAAATACCCAAAATGTGGGTATTTTTAATTTTTGAGCTTGATACAACTTCTTTTAATATTTTTTGGTGCAAACAAGGACTGAAACTTTTCCATTTGATCATAAAAACTTAATAAACATTAATACTTACCCAGTAATATTTTAAAGAAAGTTAAAAGTCGGTCCGGGTTTTTATGGGTATTTACAACTTAATGTATATCTATGAATTTTCATGATTACTTTTACAGTGGGGAATGTTAATTAATTTTAAAAAGGTTGTAATGAAGCCTAATTATTAAGGACTTATTTAAATTTAAAAAAAAGGTCAAAAACATTTTAACTGGTTTGTAATCCTTGTTAATAGTATTTTTTTTTTTTTTTTTTTTTTTTCGGCGCATCTACATCTAGGTCATTAGCGCCGACATCCAGGGTGCAGCGAGGAATTTTACCAGCGAGCCGTGGGATGATAAAATTCCTGCCGGAGGTTGGGAATCGAACCCACCATCTCCCGCTTAAGAATCCAAGGCGCTAACCATTAGACCACGGGAGACCCCCCTTGTTAATAGTATTTGAAATTATGCTCATACAGTAGTAACAACATAACAGTAAGCGGAAATCTCACCAGAAATGAAAAGGTAGCTTCTTGATGACAGAGTGTTTTGAGTCCGAGTTGGGAAACTAGTTAACATCCTTGATCCAATTGTTGAACTTATCACTGCCATTCAGTTAAATGCCCCTTTGATCCACACAGTTCATAAGAGATTAAAGAATTACTGAAAACTCTTCAACAAGAAATCCCAAAATCTTCTCTTCAAAAAACGGAGGAAAAACGTGTGCTAACTAAATAGGAGAAACGCATTCAGTTTGGTGTTGGAAACGCACATCTTGCTGCAGACTTGTCGAACTCTTTCATTTGTTTTGTGTGTGAGTTAGCCAGAAGCATGGGATTGAAATCAGTTGATCTTTGGAAAGACATAGCTGACTATAGGGACCAAGAGGGATTATGGCAAAGATCCTTTGTTTGGGAATGTCTTAAAAACAGTGACAAAGAAAGTAATAAAATAAGTCCCATGTTATGGTGGACAGGCTTGAAAGGTACATGTGTTTTGATCAATGAATAGGTAACTTAATTTGTGTTTTGAGAAATTTAGATAATCCTAGTCCAAATTTTTAGCTGAGGCTACATTTTTGTGAATGGAGTACAGTAGTATCAAATTTATTAATCATTAAATGACCCTTAGCACAAACATATAGAATTATCGAATAAGGCGGAAGGTCAATAAAACTACGCCACACACTTTTACACTTTTTATTTATCTTCCCTACATGTTTCGCACCCTTATTGGTGCCTCTTCAGGGGAATATACTTGAGACATAAATTCAGCCTCAACTTGAGGAGTAGAACCTTCCACTAGTACTAAGTATATTCCTCTGAAGAGGCGCCAAAGTGGTGCGAAACATGTAGGGAAGAGAAATAAAAGTCCGTCACGCAGGAGCTGCATAACTAAGCAATTTCCTCAGAATTTGGGTCGTGTAGACCGCTTTCCAGAACAATTTGCTTAAAATATCCTACATAAATAAAATAAAAACGTGAATAGTTCTCTTTTAATTTTGTAATGAGTAACTGATCAATTATTAATTTGCTTCCAGAGTTATGTTTACACATGGTACCTACTACACTACGTAATAAATACAAAAAACCTCATGTTATCGTATTTTGATCTAACGCTGGAACAGGATACAGTCACTCTAGTGGTAGAAAGCGCTCCTTGCGGCGGCATTGTGAACCTAAGTCTGGCGGGCTTTTCTATTGAGATATATTACAAATTAAACCCCCGCTTTCCGATTGACCGATTCAGCTCATTTTTACAACACTTCTTTCTCATGAGTTACCCACAACGTATACAGCGTTTCGTTACAATACAGCAGAAATTACGACCGGTATGAGTATATTAGGAATTTGGGTCCGGAGTAAACCCCCCCTCCTAATGAACCGATTTAGTTTATTTTTACAACACATATTTACCTGTGGATTAGCACTACGAATACCGAGTTTCGTCGAAATATACCAAAAATCACGGCTGGTAGTGGCGAATTGGTATTGTGGGTCCGGAGTAAACCCCCCCCCCCCTTCTAATGAACCGATTTAGTTAATTTTTATATCTCACTTTTCTCTCTATATTACCACTACGAATACCAAGTTTCGTTGAAATATAACAAATATTACGGCTTACATAGTCAAATTAGTGTTTTGGGTTCATGGTAAACCCCCCTTCCGGTGAACCGACTTTGGTGGTTAACGAACTCGTTCAATTGTTTGCTAACTGAATGCTATATACCAAGTTTCATGACGAAAAAACAAAAACTCTGGCCGCTATCGTGTTAACAGACACACACACATATATATAGAGAGAGAGAGAGATATAGATATATATAAATTTTAACGGGGGTCATTTTCGGTGTCTACTAGGTAGGATCGATAAAGATTTGAAGGAATTTTTCAAAAATTCCGTCATGAGTGCAACCTCAATAGCTACTTTCCTTCGGAGGAAAGTGCTAAAAAGTGTGAAAGTGTGTGGCGTAGTTTTATTGACCGTCCGCCTTATTCGATAATTCTATATTTTTGAGCTAAGGGTCATGCAGTACAGTAGTATCAAATTTAGGCAAACAACTTGTTTTATTGGTAGTCGGCAGCTCCATGGCAAACTTTCAGGTAATAATTTATTATTTATTAACCTCTCAGTGATCCTATTTTATAATTTATTATTGTTTTAATAGTTTCTCAGTGTTGCAATAGCTCTAAACTGGCAAGATCCATGACATTTAACAATATTCGATTACTAAGTCGCGGTTTAGTTAAATACCTTAAATACCCGGGTATTTATGAAATTGGGTATTTACCCTGGGTATATACAGCTGGGTATTTACCCTTAAGAATAAATACCCGGGTATTTTACAACACTGGACCACCCTCCAACCAATTTTGGACGGCCCTCCCGTAGTGGGCTAGACTAAGACCCAGCTTCCAAATGTTTGTAACAAAAGGACTTCCTCCAAGAACACCGACAGTTTATTATCGAGGAATGTGTGGAAAGACTAACCAATAACCTTTTACCTGATGGGTGTATCACTAACAAGAAGTGTGAACTCACCTGAAAAAAGAAAAAAAAAAAAATTCTTAAAAATTGCACAATGTAATTTCTAAGATATAAATTGTATTATTATTGGAAATTATTTTACAGTTACTGAACAGTGAGGTGCAAACATTATATAAGAATACAATACGACCAACAAATATTTGAATATAATATAGGTAGATGACTTTAACATTGTTTTCACCAAAGAGTGCTTTCCGAGTTAGTGGTCCACATTCATTGGTTTATGGTCTAAGTTATAGTGCGAACCTTGTTAGCGCAAGGCGCCTCTGGTGCACTGAGGATGCAGGAATAATTTAGAAATGAATCTACGCAGAAATATAACTCATGATTTGTGGGCGGATCTGCGTATTTTCTAAACCGGTTTAATTTATGACTCGTTTACAGCCCATTATTATTATTATTGCTCAGTACTCATGGAATAAATACATAAATTAAGTATAGCATTAATTTTCATTAAGACCTATTTATATTCAAGATGACATATGTGAGACACGATGTATTGCGAGCTGGTGCTGCATGCTGATAGTGGCTTTTCGTTACGTCACATCACGAGATGAATAATGGAATAACAAGCTTTTGCTCGTGCCGTGATTCGATTGGAAATGTTCCATTAATTTGTGCGTGTCGACCTTCATTCTTAACCCCTTCAGGACTGAACAAGGTAGAACTGCAGTTTGTTTTGGAACGGGGGAATATTTAGGCTGGCCTAATTCCTGTAGGCTTTATATGCCAGAATATCTTTGTACGTCGCTGGATAGTGTTAGCAATTAGCGGGTTTTCTCAATCCCTTAACTTCAAGATGTTTGATATTCATAAGGACTAACATATTTATATTTTGGATACGTTTGGAGTTATGCAGGCCACTCACGTTCCGACTTGCAGTACGTCTTGTGGTCCCACTTCCGACGTTGGACCACAAGTCCAGGATAGTGAAATAGCTTGTTGGATTGCTGGAAATCTAGTTGGACGAGTTGGAACATGTAGAGGGACGAGTCGAAGGTCCGACATCCGACTGGCGACGGAGGTTAAGTGTGAGTGAGAGAGTCGGATCGAAGTCGTCCGACATAGCTCAGTCAGTTCTTGAGCTTCGGGCATCTTCCGTCTGTTCTCGATAAATATTTCGGCTCGTAAACAACCTACATAGTCCTGAAAACAGACAAGGACTGAAGTTGGATCCCTAGTTGAATCGCTTATTGGATAGCAAGTCGTAGCGTGAGTGGAGTCGACTATCCTACTAGTAGTCCTACTAAGTCGTACTGCAAGTAGGAACATGAATGGCCTGCTTTAAGGAAATTTTAGGTAAACAAAATTATATTAACAGACATTAGCATTTTTGGGATTTTAATTTATTTTCTAAAATATTTAGGATATGATTGTCAATTCTAAGTGGACAGTAACCATTCGAAAGCTTACTAAATTTTTTACAAAAATGATTCTAAAGACATTTTCGATGAAGTGATCTCAGGCGGAGAAATAAGTCATTAAAATTCGAAAAAATCTGTTTCGTTCTGTTGATTAGGATTAGGATCAGGATTTAGTGGCGATTAACATTTTATCATATTTTTACGTCAGCACCTACATTGTTTTATATAATTAGCATATCCATTTTCTTAGGTGGTATTATTTTATACAGATTAAAAAGGACAAGGGAAGACCTTCGATCTCTTGATTAATTTTTTGCTTCCGTTTACCTCACATTTCAATTTTTAAAAAATGTAATTTAACAGTAAAATGAGTAATATATTAAAAGAAGACAATGAGAAACGTATTTGTAATAATTGTGTCTTAATCTAAGCTTTAAACAAATAAAGAAAACAGAATACCACCAAATATAATGAAAGTTTCATTTCATGGCATTATTGTCTCTAAGCTTGGCAAACCTTAAAAAAAAAAGAAAAAAAAAAAAAAAAAAAAAAAAAAAAACTTGTAAACTAGTCACACGTGTTGAGTGAATCCCCAATTACAATGCATTTTTTTTGTTTTTGTTATGTAGAACACTTTTGCTACTCCACCTCGCTGAACCAGCACAAAAAACATGTTCCAGCAATAATAATAATAAACAGTCCCGTCCAACGGATGAACATATTTTATGACAGCTACCTTGTCATAATTGTTTTTTCTTGCGTCATTTACTCTCCTTGGAATAATAATATGCTTCCGGCCTATGTAATAGGTCAATCATTATGTTCGTACGCAATAATAGCTTACGTAGGACTCGCTTTGACACTAATAGACCAATAAGAATATGAACCTTTCGACACTTACCTTCGCTTGACTAATGTATTAGTCAGTCCGTCACTAAATATTGTTGTGTACATGGAAATGGATTAAATAATATAAAATTGGAGAAAGCAGGGTGTATGTTGAACGACGTTCTTAAAAATTTTGTGGAATCGGAGCCATAATTACCGGTGGATTTGCTGGCAAAAAGGGTGAATTCATCTCATGGATTAAAAAGTACTAGCGAATGGTGAATGTAAAAAAAGGTTGTGATTTGTCTTGAAATGCTAGACAACTCGAACAACGCTAGAAATAAATATTAAGAAGGTATGGATTATCGGGGTTAGGTCATTGCTTCTTAATAAGGTATGGATTATCGGGGTTAGGTCATTGCTTCTTAATAAGGTATGGATTATCGGGGTTAGGTCATTGCTTCTTAATAAGGTATGGATTATCGGGGTTAGGTCATTGCTTCTTAATAAGGTATGGATTATCGGGGTTAGGTCATTGCTTCTTAATAAGGTATGGATTATCGGGGTTAGGTCAGTGCTTCTTAATAAGGTATGGATTATCGGGGTTAGGTCAGTGCTTCTTAATAAGGTATGGATTATCGGGGTTAGGTCATTGCTTCTTAATAAAACTACATTTTACAAGTGAAAATGGAATGGAATGTAATGAATTAAAGGACGAACAACATAGTGTTTTAATCGTCCTATGAACCTTTTTTTTTTTTTTTTTTTTTAATTAAACCTAGTTTTTAACTAATTAATCTCATGAAATATGTAAGCACATTCTGTTCCTTTTTTTTTATTTTATTAGAATAACATATAACTGTACACAAATTATTTATTTATTTTTTCTCATTAATTTAAAGCTAACAATAGATGGTATATTCCTTTCTGTTTCGCTTATAGCTACTTCTATGTGTATATATATATATATATATATATATATATATATATATATACACACACATCCATATATGCATACATATAAACACGCACACTCATACACATATACACACACACATATATGCATATATATACTTATACTCTTACACCTAAATATATTTATTTACAAGTATTCCTTACATTAAATCTAACCGTACAAAATATATCTAATTTATTTTTATTATTTTTATTTATTTTTTTTTATTTTTTTTATTATTTTTTTTTTATTTATTTATTTTTTTTTATTTTTTTTATTTTTTTTATTATATATATTTTTTTATTATTATTTTTTATAATTTATTTTTTATTTTATTCTTATTTTTTTTATTTTTTCCTTTTCTTTTCATTTTTTTTATTTTTTTCTTTTTATTCTTTTTTTTTATTTTTTCAATAGAATACAATACATATAAATGTACACAACTTATTTATTTTTTTCTCATTAAATTAAAGCACTTAAACACTAGATGGTATATTCCTTTCTTTTTTCACTTATAGCTAATTCTACATATACATATACACATACATACACACACATACGCATCCACATATATATACATTCATACACACACACACACACGTATGTATATATGCACATATACACATTTATAAACACGCACACTCATACACACACACACACACATATGTATATATACACCCACATACATACTCATACACATACATACATTCTTACACTTACACGTAAATATATTTATTTACAAGTATTCCTTACATTAAATCTAACCGTTCAAAGTACAACTAATTTTTATATATATATATATATATATATATATATATATATATATATATTAACTTATGCATACATGAACATAAACTTATCTTTAACTTATCTTATATTTCAGCAAACAAGTTAGCATCTTTAATGAACTTGATGACGTGTTTTATTATTTTTGTGTCATCCCCTAGTGCTTCCATTAGATTTTGAGGAACATTGTTCTTTTGAAGTATGTCGGTATATTTCATACAGTTCTCAAAAATATGTCGTTCTCAAGTGAAAATGGTTTTATTGTTGCCGACGTTTCGGCTTGAACTTCAAGCCTTCATCAGGGCGATGGGAAGATTGAGAACTATCCTCACAGATGCGGGATCATTTCTTCTTTAGTTCTCAATCTTCTCATCGCCCTGATAAAGGCTTGAACTTCAAGCCTTCATCAGGGCGATGGGAAGATTGAGAACTATCCCTCACAGATGCGGGATCATTTCTTCTTTAGTTCTCAATCTTCTCATCGCCCTGATAAAGGCTTGAACTTCAAGCCTTCATCAGGGCGATGGGAAGATTGAGAACTATCCCTCACAGATGCGGGATCATTTCTTCTTTAGTTCTCAATCTTCTCATCGCCCTGATGAAGGCTTGAATTTCAAGCCGAAACGTCGGCAACAATAAAACCATTTTCACTTGTAAAATGTAGTTTTTTTAAGAAGTAACGACCGAACTCCGACAATTGCGCCATTGACCTTCGCATCATCAAAGGTCAAAGATCTCCTTTAAAAAAAATTATTGAATTTATTTGAGAGTTTTCAGTGCGGCCTCCTTACTACCCGGTCATTGGCACAACAGATATTCACTTATTTAGTGCCTTACAATATTTGTTACTCTAAACTTGTAAATTCTAAACAGGCTGTACTCCATGATTTTTATCATCAAAACAAATGTCTAAAAGCTACCTAAGATAGCGAGAAATTGTAGATAGTGAAGTAAAATATATTATTATTGTATTATTATTAATATAATAATACTAATATATTAGCACTTTCCTCCGAAGTAAAGTAGCTATTGAGGTTGGACTCATGACGGAATTTTTGAAAAATTTCTTCAAATCTTTATCGATCCTACCTAGTAGACACCGAAAATGACCCCCGTTAAAATTTATATATATATATATATATATATATATATATATATATAAATTTTAACGGGGGTCATTTTCGGTGTCTACTAGGTAGGATCGATAAAGATTTGAAGAAATTTTTCAAAAATTCCGTATTTATATATATAAATATATATACATATATATATATATATATATATATATATATATATATATATATATATATATATATATATATATAGGGTTGGCAAATAAGTCCTTTCGGTTTTTTAAGTTGAAAGAAAACTATTGTATATTTTGAACATAATTTTTATTTTAATCTACAATGTAATATCCATTATTCTCTATTACTTTACCCCATCTCTCCATCAGCTGAATAATCCCATGCTCATAGAATGTCTGTGGTTTATTAGCGAAAAAATGATCAAGGTGCTCCCTGACACCCTGTTCGTTTTCAAACCGTTTTCCACCTAAGGAATTTTGTAGAGACCGGAATAAGTGGTAGTCACTAGGAGCAAGGTCCGGTGAATAGGGAGGGTGGGGCAAAAGATCCCATCCAAGGGCTAACAATTTGTTGCGGATGACTAACGAAGTGTGGGGCCTGGCATTATCATGATGGAAGACGACACCCTTTCGATTTGCCAGTTCTGGGCGTTTTCGTCGAATTGATTCATTCAATTTTAGCACTTTCCTCCGAAGGAAAGTAGCTATTGAGGTTGGACTCATGACGGAATTTTTGAAAAATTTCTTCAAATCTTTATCGATCCTACCTAGTAGACACCGAAAATGACCCCGTTAAAATTTATATATATCTATATATATATATATATATATATATATATATATATATATGCATATATATATATATATATATATATATATATATATATATATATATATATATATATATATATATATATGTGTCTGTTAACACGATAGCGGCCAGAGTTTTTGTTTTTTCGTCACGAAACTTGGTATATAGCATTCAATTAGCAAACGATTGAACGAGTTCGTTAACCACTAAAGTCGGTCCACCGGAAGGGGGGGTTTACCCCGAACCCAAAACACTTATTTGACTATGTCAGCCGTAATATTTGTTACATTTCAACGAAACTTGGTATTCGTAGTGGTAATATAGAGAGAAAAGTGAGATATAAAAATGAACTAAATCGGTTCATTAGAAGGGGGGGTTTACTCCGGACCCACAATAGCAATTCGCCACTACCAGCCGTGATTTTTGGTATATTTCGACGAAACTCGGTATTCGTAGTGCTAATCCACAGGTAAATATGTGTTGTAAAAATAAACTAAATCGGTTCATTAGAAGGGGGGGTTTACTCCGGACCCAAATTCCTAATATACTCATACCGGTCGTAATTTCTGCTGTATTGTAACGAAACGCGGTATACGTCGTGGGTAACTCATGAGAAAGAAGTGTTGTAAAAATGAGCTGAATCGGTCAATCGGAAAGCGGGGGTTTAATTTGTAATATATTTGAATAGAAAAGCCGGCAGACGTAGGTTCACAAAGCCGCCGCAAGGAGCGCTTTCTACCACTAGAGTGACTGTATCCTGTTCCTGCGTTAGATCAAAATGCGATAATATGAGGATATTTGTATTTATTACGTAGTTGATCAGTTACTCACTACAAAATGAGAACTATTCACGTTTTTATTTTATTTATGTAGGATATTTTAAGCAAATTGTTCTGGAAAGCAGTCTACACTACCCAAATTCTGAGGAAAGTGCTTAGTTATGCAGCTCCTGCGTGACGGACTTTTGTTAATTGTGAGCAGTATGGAGTGGAATCGATTGATTTACCTTGTGGCAGCGGGTCATAAAAAATCACACCCTTGGAATCCCACCATACAGAAAGCATTATCTTCTTTGGGTGCAATCCCGCTTTAGATGTGGTTCCAGGTGGTTCGTTGCTAGGTCTCCAAGATTTTTTTCGCACCACATTATCGTAGACAATCCACTTTTCATCCCCTGTCACAAGTCTTTTAAGAAATGGATCGTTTTCTTGACGTTTTCGCAGGGAATCGCAAATGGAAATGCGTTTTGCCAAGTTGGCTTCGGTCAGAGAGTGGGGGACCCAAACATCCAGCCTAGAAACGTAGCCGAGCTTCCGCAAATAGGATGAACAATCCTCTGTTGGGATTAATTGCATCAGATAAATGTGACATATTGTAAACAAAACATGAATACAAAAACCGAAAGGACTTATTTGCCAACCCTATATATATATATATATATATATATATATATATATATATATATATATATATATATATATACATGTGTGTCTGTTAACACGATAGCGGCCAGAGTTTTTGTTTTTTCGTCACGAAACTTGGTATATAGCATTCAATTAGCAAACGATTAAACGAGTTCGTTAACCACCAAAATCGGTCCACCGGAAGGGGGGGTTTACCCCGAACCCAAAACACTAATTTGAGCATTTCAGCCGTAATATTTGTTATATTTCAACGAAACTTGGTATTCGTAGTGGTAATATAGAGAGAAAAGTGAAATATAAAAATGAACTAAATTGGTTCATAAGGAGGTGGGGTTTACTCCGGACCAACAATACCAATTCGCCACTACCAGCCGTGATTTTAGGTATATTTCGACGAAACTCGGTATTCATAGTGGTAATCTACAGGTAAATATGTGTTGTAAAAATAAACTAAATCGGTTCATTAGGAGGGGGGGGGGGGTTTAATCCAGACCCACAATACCAATTCGCCACTACCAACCGTGATTTTTGGTATATTTCGACGAAACTCGGTATTCGTAGTGGTAATCTACAGGTAAATATGTGTTGTAAAAATAAACTAAATCGGTTCATTCCTGCGTTAGATCAAAATACGATAATATGAGGATTTTGTATTTATTACGTAGTGTAGTAGGTACCATGTGTAAACATAACTCTGGAAGCAAATTAATAATTTATCAGTTACTCACTACAAAATTAAAAGAGAACTATTCATGTTTTTATTTTATTTATGTAGGATATTTTAAGCAAATTGTTCTGGAAAGCAGTCTACACTACCCAAATTCTGAGGAAAGTGCTTAGTTATGCAGCTCCTGCGTGACGGACTTTTTTTCTATTAGTACTATTATATACTAATATATTGTACTGCATATTAATAGGTTATTATATTTCTTATTTATTGTATTTGTATTTTTATTAGTGACATAGGAGAAGTTTCCTCCTAATACTTCATTTTGCTTTTATTCTATGTAGATACCTGATGATAAACCTGAACAGGTTCAAAACGGTGCAAAAATAATTTAATATATAAACAATTTCACAGAGCAAATCCTGCGATTTACTTCAAAAATATATTATTCATTATAATGTTAACTAGTATTTTATTTACAGTATTTTAAAATTTCCCAAAAAACCGTACGGACTTTCTGACCGACCATTCATAAGCCCTTAGTTGCTTTCATGTGATTGGATTCTATTGCGTCTTTAGTATTTTTATTTATTTTTTTTTGAAGAACTAAAACGAGCACACTTTTTTTAATTCACCTTTTTTAAGAGTCTATAATTTATTTAACATGAAAATTTCTATATATATTTCTTTATGATGATTAGATAGTTAGCCGTCGAGGTGATAAGTAAAGATGGAATGGTTGGGATTCGGCTAAAGAAACCTCAATATGATTTTTGTTAAAAAATCTATATTTTGGACGTTTCGGCTACTAATTTCTGTTTTTCTTGTCATTTTAGCTGACGAAGGCTACCAATGAGTAGCCGAAACGTCCAAAATATTGAGATTTTTTTACCAAAAATCATATTGAGGTTTCTTTAGCCGAATCCCAACCATTCCATCTTTACTTATATTTCTTTATTTTTTTTTTATTTTTAATGTTTGTTATTTTTGTAAATTTATTTATATTTTTTATTCCAAACATTACTATTTTATAAAAAATCTTCCCAATTATATCTAGTCTTTCTTTTTTCTATTTATATGATATGTTATGTCATGTTTATATGAATCTGTATAAATGTAACTTTGTTCGCACATTTACTTAAAGAGCAAATCGCCACGTTGTGAACTCTTTAACAAATAAATAAATAAATGCAATTTTTTTTTTTGGAAATCTAGATCTTTGCTCGACAGTAGCCGATGCTATCTTGGCTTCCTACAGACCGAGTGCAGTCTTGCATGGAGTGCATCCACCTTGAGGGAAACGCTTTCCCGGGTCAAGCTGCAGTCGAAAGTAGTCCGGTGAAAACCCTTCTTCCCGTTTCCCCAGACTTTCCACGGTCTTCTGGTAATGCCGTCGTCTAGCTCCGCTTTCCGAACAATCCGGAACTTAGAAGGGGTCTGACGAAGCGAAAAGATTAAGATATTAGTAAAATTGTATCGTTAGAAATAATAGATGAATGGATAGGAACAGTAACGTGGCGATTCTTTACCTTCTCTCCTTTTTTTTAGAGAGTCTTCGTTCCCAAAATGTTAATCATGTAAGAGTTGATATGCATTACAAAAGAAACCAACATTGTACTCTCTGCTGGGTACCTAATGCGGAGTTAGCAGCAAAAAACTATTAAAGAAAGCATTTCTTTGTACATCCTACCGTCAGATGCTGTAGCCAAAATACAGTGGAACATGGATAATTCGAACTTCGATAATTCGAAATCGTGGTTAATTGGAATATTTCTCTCGGTCCCTAGAATTTAGGACATAAACAATGTAAAAAAATCTTGGTTAATTCGAATAAAATTTTGGATAATTAAAATTTTTTACAAGTCTTTACCTCCAATAGGAGGTGTTCGATCTTAAATCTTGTGAAAATATTCTCCTCTCGGGTAAGAAAGATAGTGAGATACGGATGTAGGGGTTCCGGGACAAGAAGCGCGGCAGACTCATAGGAGTTCTGCTTGGACTCTAGGAGTTCTGCAAAGTGGTGGGTCGCGCTTCCTCCCTTCCAGGGGTTTTTATAGTTCCATCCTGTCGTTTCATCCTAGAATTCCCTCCCAGATCTTCATTTCTTATTCAGTTATAAGTCAGTCAGCGCCTAGATTAGATGTATTGTATGTGCCTTGAATTTCTGGTATACAGTGCAGTTCAGTCAGGTGTTGATTTAAGATGTCGAAGCCTAGAAGTTATAAAACTTTAATGTTGTCAGAGAAAATAGCTGCGATTAAAGAAGTTGAAAAAGGAATAAAGAAAAAATCTGAAATTGCCAAGAACTTTAGAATTCCTCCTAACACTTTATCAACTTAACTGAAAAATAAAGAAAAAATTCTTGCCCATGAAAATGTCTTTTTTTCAAAACAATAGACTTTTATTTTTACTTTTTTGATGAATTATTTATTACTTATGTACGTAATCATCAATTTATGAAATATTTGTTATTTTTAAAATAAAATGTATGTAATTTTGATGACTAGATGAAGGGTATTAATTAATAATACCAACAAGGATGAGGAATAACCCTTCACAGCTGTACAACATACTTTTATTTCAACGTTTCGGACCGATCGTCCATCTTCAGGCAATCATATCCTGTCACTACTTAAAATAACATTTCAAACGTCATAAATTAAAACAAATGATTCCTATAAGGAACCAAGTCAAAAACACTTGAAGACAATTAAAAATGTTCATCCTCGCACAGCCATATTAGAAACCCAGCGAAATTATGTATATTATAGAAACCCAGCGAAACAGCCATATCAGGTTTCCCAGCGAAATTATGTAGTTGGTACTCAATTGCGTCATCGGGTCGGTGTCATAAGAGAGTTTCCTCCTTTGGAGGGAGGGAAGAAACACGCTAAAATAAATTACATTCTGGCTAGAAAATAGTAATAACCCGTTTAGAGAACGTTCTAAAAAAATGTTTATTAAAAATCTGTGACATTTTTACTTGGACGCAAAAATTTAAAAATTTAACAAAAATTGCATTATTTTGATGAATTGAACCATGCTTAAAAATTGGCAAAGCTCCCGAAAGTAACCCATGAAGAACTGTGTTCTGAGCCAAGTCTGCCTGATTAATTTCCCTGAAAATAAAGGCTTGAAATATATACATATATATATATATATATATATATATATATATATATATATATATATATATATATATTTCCTTTATTCTAAATGTCTATGTTTTGACTAGAATCCGAAAGCCACTTAGAGAAGAAATCCTTTGATAAGATCCCAGCTGATTTTGCGATAAGGGACCGTCGGATTTCCTGAAATCTCCACAGATCTCGACCCTCCGAGACGGAAAATTCCCTCTTCTCCTTTCTCCAGAGGATAAGATATTCGAGGAAAATCTCGAGTGCATTGTCAGGGACCTGGATTTCCCTCTAAACACCGAATTCCATTCTCAGAAATGGTTTTTCTTTTATATTCCCTTGGGAAGAAACTCAGGTTCTGGGGGTAGAATGCTGAGTAGTCAATATGTTGTGTATTTTGAAATTTGGTTGTTTTTGCGACACATTTAATGGTTTTTATTACAATAAATTTCAAAATATTGTTGAGCAATAATAGACATTATTTGTATTTTACGAAGCATGTAGCTTGACATAAGAAAAAATAATTATTAAAAAAAGAGTAACAATCCATTCGAAACATGGTAACTTTTTTAATATTTTCCTAATCTTACAACCTAATATATAATTAATAATTGTTAATTTTATTTTCGTAGATAAATTCATTTATCATACAAATATTTACTTATCATTATTTTGTTTACTAAATTTATATTTCGGGTTTCATTTTATTATTTCATTAGTACAGATTTTTAATTTTTTAATGCTTTTATGTATTTTGTCATGGATGTCAAATATAAATTTAGCCAATGACCCTATATGGTTGAGACGCATCAAATGAACATGAATATAGAACATTTTTGTATTTTGTGATATAAGATATTGTAAGTATGTAATAGAATAGAGCTGCATAAAAAAATTGTATTCTACCTAAACCGAATTACCTTACTTTGAAAAGAAATGAATTATTGTAAGCGTTAATTCAATGGATGATTTGAAAATTAATTTCAAAGAATAATCTATTATTATGAAATTAAATTATTTAATGTATTTGAAGCAATATGCTTGTTTCTTTTGCTAATTTTTACTGAAAATGTTTGGCCTTTAAACATCGAGCGATATGCATTGTCCTCGGTCTTTACCCATTAAAGTTTTGAAAAATCCCCCCCAAAAAAAAAAAAAAAAAAAAAAACAAGGAAGAACCGTGCAAACGGATTTTCGATGCGTCAAGTAGTTCTCTATAAAAATGATTTTATTTGCATGAATTTTTCGAATGAATTTCAAAAAGAAAGACAGTTTAATTTATTTACGTTGTATTTTTCCTGGGGGAGGGGTAATTCAGCATAGGAGAGTGTGCTCAGTTTTCAACAAAACTATTCCCTTTAGTCTAAAATATAAAAGAAAAGAAATAAAAATTGGTGATAGGCAACACCGGTGGAAAATGAACGTCCGGTGTGGAGTCATCTTGGAGGATGCTCTCCACCAGCGGTGGATAGAACGAGGTGGACCCTTTGACCTCGTCCCTGATCAGCAGATTTAAATCCTTTGGATTTCTTTATCAGGGGCTATTTGAAAGACCAGGTCTACGCTCGGCAGTCTACTTCACCTAGTCAGTTCGTAGACCTGGTCTGTCGAATATCAGAAGTCTTTCACCATATCAGTAATAACTCTCAAGTTCATGGTGAAAAGAAGAATAACCTTTCTAGAAAGAAGACTGTAGTTATGTCTGAGTTAATGGAGGGGGGAATATTTGAACACTTGTTGTAAGATAAGAGATTAACTTTTGACTTTTTTTTCTTCCTTTAGAGAAATATAAGTTAATTGCAAGGTAGGGATTGTCGGGTTTCGGTCACTGCTACTTAGTAAAACTACATTTTATCATAAAAATGGTTTTATTGTGCCGACGTTTCGGCTTGAACTTCAAGCCTTCATCAGGGCGATGGGAAGATAGAGATAATAAGGAAACAGCTGCATTCTTCCAGGAAATAGGAATCAGCGAGAACATACTAGGAAGAATAGCAGAATCAATTCTTATTGACTCCCTTGCCATTATTCAGAGCCACATATATGGCTGAAAAATGCTGTTTTTTTTCTTATTAGTTTAATTATTATTTAACTTTTTGATATATTTATCAGTAGTATTTTATATAATATCGTTACTTTTTTTTTCGTTTTGTTAATTTATATTAATACTTTCATCACTATATTCTCATTTATTTACTTAATTCATAAAATGTTTTTATTTTCAGTTATTTATTTATTTTTTTGTAATTTAAAATACCAATTTTTTTTGTGCAATAAAGTTTTTTTTTTTTCTCTCTGTCTATTTCAACTTATTAAATTAGTATTTTCTTATTCATACAGTCCGCTAACAATTTCACCAGCACAATCCACAGCCTGCTTCTGCTAAATCAACAAATATTCTAAGCAGAGCGTATTCAATATGATTAAAGAGGGCACCGTACCTTTCATAGGTCTATTTGATATGGGATATTTCATTATTTTCCAGGGTACCATTGTATAGATCTGGACAAGAAGTGCAACATTGTTCCTTCGAAAAATTCTAATATATCCAACCGTTTAGGAGTAATTTCTCTGGTGGCCCGCTTATCTGAGCCACCCTGTATATACATGACACCGATCTCGTTAGGGTACTTAGCACCCCATCCAATTACATATGATTGTGATTACGTTCGGCCATGACAAGTAAAGGTAACCACCTCCTGACCTATATATGTATAAATACCCCCTGAGGGATATTTATAGTACCGCAATGGAGGATAAAATGGCCCCGAACAGCATTCATTACGAGCCGGTACTACACCCAGGCACGAGACTGGGTTTGCACGCGACCAGCTGTTCCTTGTACCTACGGCACTGCGGCTCGTAGACACGCCCCTTCTGGTTGTAAGTCACGGATTGTTAAAGGTAAGGCTGTGTTTATCCAGTCATTTCCATGATTGGTTATCGTTTAAATAACAGTGCAATTTTAAAAAAGAAAATACAAATGTAATAGTCATTACAAACACCAGCTACAACCCCATCAAAAGTTCACACCATAAATTCACACAATTCCTTACAAAAGGCACCCAACCGAAAAATAGTTGATAAGCTTTAAAATATACAATGATGATATATGTAACTCTGACGAACTCATTACACAAACATTTACCCACATTTCTTATTAACTATTCGACAAAAACAGACTACAATTAATAATAGCTACAACATTAATCTAATAGGCCAGAACTACCAAATACTTCATTTCATATATATATATATATATATATATATATATATATATATATAAGAAAGAATTTTAAAAATTTGAACAATAACGAGTGTAACTCAATATCTTTGGACATGGAAATTCATCCAGCTCAAGATAAACCGAAGAATCGGTTGAAATTAAATTTTATTTTAATATTATTTAATTATAGTTTATATTATTTTCGAAAAACTCAATTATTCAAGCATTTTTTTAAATGAACTAAAAATCATTTTTATGTTTAAATTTACATTCTGTCATTTTTTTAAATTATTATTTGATGAACATTCCTATCTTAATATAATATATGTATTTAAATAATATAATCCTTACATAAGACTCCCTCCTTGACTCCTTACACATAAGAATTTTTTGCAGAGTGAAATTGTTATATTATTTTCAGTTATTTATAATTATTTGTATATATTTATTGCAATTTAATTTTATTGCTGAATTAAGAATATAATAAAAGGCTTTTATTATTATTATTATTATTAATCCTTACATGTAATATGCTAGATAAGGCAATGGAACATTTATTCAAAATACATTCACTCTTTATAGAGATAATATAAAGTGAAAACAATAATAAAAATATTAGTTAGGTAAACTTTTTCGCGCAGATTTTAGGAAGACTTATACATTTTATTTATTTATTCATTTAATGATATTACATTTCTGTAAAATAATAACGTATTTAATTAACGGCAAGGTAGGGATTGTCGGGATTCGGTCGCTGCTACTTAATAAAACTACATTTTATCATAAAAATGGTTTTATTGTGCCGACGTTTCGGCTTGAACTTCAAGCCTTCATCAGGGCTGTAAAAAACAAGTAGGACGGATGTAATACTGAAATATACATACACACACATATATATATATATATATATATATATATATATATATATATATATATATACACATGCCTACACACACAAATACACATACATATATACATACATACATATATGGAAAAAGACAAAAACATAAAATACTAGAACATAATATATAGAAGAACAATGTGCTCTAGAAGTGTTTGGATTATTAGGAGAACTGATATAAGAACAAAAGATTACATATTAGATTAGATATAAAAATAACAATATGGGCTTACCGATGGGAAGATAGAGAACTATTCCTCACAAATGCGGGATCATTTCTGACAGTTAATACAGGGAAATATAGGAAGAAAGGAGTTGGTGAGGGGGGGGGGTTCTGGACCACCCAATGGACAGAGAATATAGAAGATGAAAGAAAGAGCGGCAGAAGCGGCGTAGTATCTTATGTCTGTTCTCCTAATAATCCAAACACTTCTCGAGCACATTGTTCTTCTATATATTATGTTCTAGTATTTTATGGTTTTGTCTTTTTCCATATATGTATGTATGTGTATTTGTGTATGTAGACATATATATATATGAAGAACTTCAGGCACAGTGCTTTCGTCAAGGTGCACACCTTAAGTCATCCTGGCGTCCGGACAACACGGAAAATGGTAGCAGAGCGATATTTCTGGCCAAACATGAATAAGGAAGTAGCTGATTGGGCTAAGTGCTGTATCGCTTGCCAGAAGAGTAAGATACACCGGCATACCCATGCACCTCCTGGGACATTCCCAGCTGCCACTCGCTTTCAGCATGTCCACTTAGATTTAATTGGCCCACTACCACCCTCCGACGGACACCGTTACTGTCTCACGATGATAGACCGTCAAACCAGATGGACAGAAGCAATACCATTACGTGACATCACAGCCGAAACCGTCTCAAGCGCATTCTACACTGGTTGGATCTGCCGATTCGGCGTTCCCTCAAGAATAACCACCGACCAAGGCCGGCAATATGAATCCCAGCTTTTTCATCAGCTGACTTCGCTTCTGGGAATCGAGAAAGGTCGCACAACTGCTTATCATACCCAAGCTAACGGATGCATAGAACGATGGCACCGGACACTCAAAGCCGCCATTACAGCACACCTTGACAGCAACAACTGGACCCGCATATTGCCGACCGTACTCCTCGGACTCAGAACCAAATGTTAAGTGTATAGGATTTACAACTTACAAGAATGAATTGCAGTTTTCAATTGCGAGAGAACACTTAATAATGTTTTATTTATTTTGAAAACATGTGGTTTCTTTTTTGGGGGTTATCTGATAACCGCTACAGGAGATGTTCCTTCAGCTCCTGCAGGAGTACGTGTGGATCTTCCGCGGTCGTGTGTTGCTCCAAGAATTCGCCTGGCAATCTTATGGGACAACCGTAGACTGCTTCAGCTATGCTCGATGAAGTATCATCTCGCAGGCTGGCTCTGAGTCCGAGGAGTACGGTCGGCAATATGCGGGTCCAGTTGTTGCTGTCAAGGTGTGCTGTAATGGCGGCTTTGAGTGTCCGGTGCCATCGTTCTATGCATCCGTTAGCTTGGGGATGATAAGCAGTTGTGCGACCTTTCTCGATTCCCAGAAGCGAAGTCAGCTGATGAAAAAGCTGGGATTCATATTGCCGGCCTTGGTCGGTGGTTATTCTTGAGGGAACGCCGAATCGGCAGATCCAACCAGTGTAGAATGCGCTTGAGACGGTTTCGGCTGTGATGTCACGTAATGGTATTGCTTCTGTCCATCTGGTTTGACGGTCTATCATCGTGAGACAGTAACGGTGTCCGTCGGAGGGTGGTAGTGGGCCAATTAAATCTAAGTGGACATGCTGAAAGCGAGTGGCAGCTGGGAATGTCCCAGGAGGTGCATGGGTATGCCGGTGTATCTTACTCTTCTGGCAAGCGATACAGCACTTAGCCCAATCAGCTACTTCCTTATTCATGTTTGGCCAGAAATATCGCTCTGCTACCATTTTCCGTGTTGTCCGGACGCCAGGATGACTTAAGGTGTGCACCTTGACGAAAGCACTGTGCCTGAAGTTCTTCGGGAGATATGGCCTTGCCTTGCCTGTTGACATCTCACAGAGAAGGGTCTTGTCGGTGCCAGGAATTTCGATGGCTCTAAAGGTTAGGTTAGTTTGTTCCTGGAGTTGGCTGATCTCATGGTCTTCTTGTTGGGCTAAAGAAAGGGCGACAAAATCGTCTGGAGTTTGGATTTCAGCAATCCTTGATAGGGAATCGGCAACAATGTTTTCCCTGCCTGGACTATAGATGATCGTAGTGGTGAATTGGCTAATGTAAGTTAGCCAACGGATGCGGAGAGGTGAAGTGGATTCAGGCTTTTGAGTGAAAGCATGAGCTAATGGGCGATGATCTGTGCTGATTGAGAAAACTCGGCCTTCCAGTTGAGGTTGAAGATGTTTGATGGCCTTGTATATAGCCAGAAGCTCCCTGTCGTAGACAGAGTAATTCTTCTGCGCTTTATTGAGTGCTAACGAGAAAAAGCTTAGAGGATGCCATTTGTTATCCTGTTTTTGTTGTAAGACAGCGCCTAGACCGACGTCAGATGCGTCGCATGCGAGTGAGATCTCTGCGTCTGGGTTCGGATGGACGAGCTCAGTTGCTTCAGCAAGGTTCTTCTTGGTGTCTTCGAACGCCTTGAGCGTTTCTTCGTTCCAATTGATTGGAGTTTTGTCATTTTTCTTGACCTGATGGAGAAGTCCGTTGAGAGGTTGTTGGATTGATGCTGCGTGGCGAAGACAAGGTCGGTAGAAATTCACCATGCCCATAAAGCGCCGAAGTTCTCGAACGTCCTTGGGAAGTGGGAATTCTAGGACAGCCTTAACTTTGTCTTCCAGAGGTGTGACGCCAGATGGTGTTAGATGGAATCCAAGGAAATCGAGCTCTGGGACACCGAAGACGCATTTCGATGGGTTCACAGCGATGCCGTTCATGTCGAGACGACGAAGTACTTCTCTGATGTGAGCTTCATGTTGTTCCTCGTTGTCCGAAGCGATCAAGAAGTCGTCAAGAAACTTGAAGAGAAAGGGTAGGTCTCGGAATTGGTTGTCGACGAAACGCTGGAAGCTTTGACCTGCGTTCTTCAGTCCAAAACTCATCCTGTTGTATTCAATAAGGCCAAATGGGGTAATAATGGCAGTTTTCTCTCGATCTTCTACTGCTATCGGTATATGATAGTAAGCCTTGCGGAGATCTATTTTGGAGAAGATCTTCTTGCCATGTATCTCCATTGTGAAGTCTCGAAGATTGGGTATTCCATATCGATCGGGAATAGTGATGGCGTTCAGGGCTCGATAGTCTCCACACAATCGGAGAGTACCATCTTTTTTCTTCACTACGTGGAGTGGACTGGACCATGGACTTTTGGAAGGTTGGCATATTCCGCTGTCGATGAGCTCCTGGATCTCCTTCTTGACTTCCTGGTAAATTCCTGGAGGCAAACGGCGGCATTTAGCCGTGACAGGTCGTCCTTTGGTCTCTATATGATGCTCCACTGTTGAATTGGATGGTCCACGGATGGGAGTGACCTGAGTGACGGTAGGGAATTCACCTAGGATGCGGGCAAATCGATTATCGGCTGGAAAGATGGAGAAGGTTGGTATTTCTGCTGAGGATATGGTACCTACAATGCTACGTCCTGAGTGCTGGTCGATCAGTCTCCTGTTTCTTAAGTCCACAGTAAGCTGATGCCAGTAGAGAAAATCAGCACCTAATATAGCCTTGGCGACGTCGGCTAAGACAAAGGTCCACTTGAGAGGTTTTCTGAGTCCTAAGTCGACATATCGAGTGATTTCACCGAAGGTTGGAATCGGGGAGTTGTTGGCTGCTATTAAGGTGAAATCAGATGGAGTCTTACGCCGTCCTTTGGGCACAGGGAGAAGAGATATGCATGCTCCTGTGTCAATGAGGAAGGGCTGACCAGTGGTTCTGTCCGTCAGAAATAGGCGGCGGTGCTGCTGGGTTGTGAAAGTTTCCGCCGCAACTTTCACATTTCCGAGTTTAAAGCTGGCTCTTCGGATTTCCAGTTGCAAGGTTGTGTGCAGCGTCGGGCTTTCTCGCGGAATCTCTGGTGGTAATAGCAGGTATCGCGCGACTGGGATCGAGGGAGATTGTCTTGATTCCGGCAGCTGCTGGAGCTTCTTTCGCGGTTCTTCATCTTCAGAAAGCGTAGGATCTCGTCTACGTCGCGGCGTAGAGCTCCGAAATCTTCGGATGGGTGCTCGCATCTGTTCGTGACTGATGTGGTAGTTGCGGAAGACTTGTTTGGGCGAGGTTCTGACATGTCTCGAATAGCGTACGTTTCAGCTGACGGGGATACCTCCAAGATCTTGTCGGCTACTTCTGCCAGTTTTTGGATGTCAGTGTGGCCTGTGGAAATGAGGATGGGACGAATTCGTGAGGGTAAATTCTTCATCCACAGGGTGCTAATAAATCCGTTTGATACATCGGAGCCAGCTTATTGTTGTATTTTTCTGAGGAGCTGTGAAGGAGTCTGGTCTCCGGGTGGCATTTCTTCTAACAGCTTGCTAATTCTACGTGTTTCGGATTCTCCGAACGTGGTGATGAGCCTAGCTTTAAGGTCCTCGTATGGTTGCTCAGTCGGTTGGAGGACGATATCTGAGACTTGGCTAAGAACATCCAGATCGAGATTCGGTATGACGAGCTGGAATTTTTTTAGGCTCGATGTTACGCGGGATGTCGCAAATACAGCCTCGATCGTCGCGAACCATAAAGTCGGGTTCTGTTTCCAGAATGTCGGTAGTCTTGAACTCGGCCCTTGGTAGAAACTAACCTCAGGCTGGGTTTCATGGAGATCTGTATCGGACGTAGATGAGTTTTTTTTGGACATGACGAACGGCGAGAAGTGAAATCAGAAGTATTGTTCAATATCAGGGGTCACCAATGTTAAGTGTATAGGATTTACAACTTACAAGAATGATTTGCAGTTTTCAATTGCGAGAGAACACTTAATAATGTTTTATTTATTTTGAAAACATGTGGTTTCTTTCTTGGGGGTTATCTGATAACCGCTACAGTATATTTCAGTATTACATCCGTCCTACTTGTTTTTTACAGCCCTGATGAAGGCTTGAAGTTCAAGCCGAAACGTCGGTACAATAAAACCATTTTTATGATAAAATGTAGTTTTATTAAGTAGCAGTGACCGAGCCCCGACAATCCCTACCTTGCATCATCTACGGTCAACGATCTCCTCTCAAAGTATTGCTGGTTTGATCTCCTCTCAAAGTATTTGAGGGGGGTAATGTGCTTACCCCCTCCTCGGGTAAGCGAGATGACTTGGGACAGCCGTACTCCACTCCTCATCCAGCAGCAGTAATGGAGCTGGAAAAGGGACAAGAGAACTGCAGACACTCTAGGGGCTTGTGGGGAGAAGATAACCTCCGTTATCACTCCCTTCAGAGATGGGCATAATTTTATTTATAAATAAAAATACGAATTTATTCGTACTTCATATATTTGTGAATACGAATATAAATAAATTCGTACTTCATATATTTGTGAATACGAATATAAATAAATTCGTATTCATAAGTGTGAATACGAATTTATTTGTATTCACATATATTAAATATAAAAATACAAATAAAATTTTATTCGCAAATTTTTCTGCAAATAAAAATAAATTCACAGAAAAAATTGTAAATAATCACAAAAAATGTGAATATTTACAAGAAAACGAGTGATTACAAAAAAAATCACATTAAAATATACGAATAAAAATGTATTCACATTATAATTTGTGAATAAAAATTTATTCATAATAAAATTCGCAAATAAATCATGAATTTATTCATATTACGGAAGTTATTGGTGATTTTTTTTTTTTTTTTTTTTTTTTTGCCGAGTCCGCAACGGGACCACCAGCCATGCTGCAGGGACAATCATCTGTACCTCCATAAAAAAAAAAAAAAAAAAAAAAAAAAAAAAAAAAAAAAAAAAAAAAAAAAAAAAAAAAAAAAAAAAAATCATCTTCAATAACTTTCGTAATATCATCTTAATACGAATAAATTCATAATGTATTTGCGAATTTTATTAAATAATCACAAAAAATGTGAATATTTACAAAGAAAACAAGTGATTACAAAAAAAAATCACATTAAAATATACGAATAAAAAATTATTCACATTATAATTTGTGAATAAAAATTTATTCACAATAAAATTCGCAATTACATTATGAATTTATTCGTATTAAGATGATATTACGAAAGTTATTGAAGATGATTTTTTTTTTTTTTTTTTTTTTTTTTTTTTTTTTATGGAGGTACAGATGAGTGTCCCTGCAGCATGGCTGGTGGTCCCGTTGCGGACTCGGGGTAAACAAAAAATCTAGGCGCTAAAAAAAAAAAAAAAAAAAAAAAAAAAAAAAAAAAAAAAAAAAATCACCAATAACTTCCGTAATATGAATAAATTCATGATTTATTTGCGAATTTTATTATGAATAAATTTTTATTCACAAATTATAATGTGAATAATTTTTTATTCGTATATTTTAATGTGATTTTTTTTTGTAATCACTTGTTTTTTTTTGTAAATATTCACATTTTTTGTGATTATTTACAATTTTTTCTGTGAATTTATTTTTATTCGCAGAAAAATTTGCGAATAAAATTTTATTTCTATTTTTATATTTAATATATGTGAATACAAATAAATTCGTATTCACACTTATGAATACGAATTTATTTATATTCGTATTCACAAATATATGAAGTACGAATTTATTTATATTCGTATTCACAAATATATGAAGTACGAATAAATTCGTATTTTTATTTATAAATAAAATTATGCCCAACTCTGACTCCCTTGTATTACTTAAAGCAGATCGCGGGGCCACATCCTGATCAACCGTCCTGCTGGGGATTAGGGATGGTTGGGAGTGGACAGTGAATGGACAGCAGGATTAGGGTTTAGGGATAATTTTTGATGAAAATTTTCAAATCGGATGGGGATAAGGTCTTGTATTAGAGGAATATTAAGGTCTTTATGGAGATAGGTTTATAAATAGAGTAAATAAAACACAATTGAATATTTCAATCAATGATATAATTCTCTTCACTTTCTGAAATTCTTGACTTCATACAGGTAGCTTGTAAATTTCATTGCTGTAGAAAGAGTCTGGTTTTGATGCAAACAAATTTGAAAGACCGTTTCATCTGTTCGGAATTTAACTTTTTCCGGAGTAAAATTTTTTGTAATGCATGAAATATGTGCAACTCTCTTGGGTAATGTCAAGGAAGTTAAAAACATGTAGCAAAAGATGAAATTAATTCAATAATTTTGTGTAAAGTTGTTGAGATGCAAGTGTTAGAGTATTATAACGACATAAAAAAACAAGGGCTTATATAGGAAATAATTTCTGTGGGGGCGGCCTGGTTGGGAGCATTTAGGGGATATGAAATACTAACAGTCTAGAACTTTGAAAACGCTATTACACCCAAAAAACATTTTTTTTTTCTGGAACAAGTGATCTTATTTTTAAGGTTTTTAAGGCCCATTTTTTGCCAATTCAATCCAAAATTTAGGGGGGGGGGGACTTCAGCCCCCTTATATACGCCCATGTAACAACACTTTCATCATTCGTCTTTCGTTAGAGGTTTTTAATCCTGGTTGAATTTCTAATCAGCCGGAAAATGAATATATGAGAAGAATTAAGCCTAAAAGCCATCACTAGAAAAATTGAGGCTTAAAGACCGATGTATCCGCTATAGCAGCGGCACTCGAATCTGGGAACGTATAAAGAAGCCCAGCAGAGCTGAACTAGACAAAGGCTTTACAAAGCGAGCCGGCCCGATACATCACTGTGTAAAACCGGATACAACGCGCCTCGTCCCCCTTTACACAGTGGCAGCGGTGTGTAACTGTCCAGGCGGAACGGAGCATCACACGACACTGTAGCAGTAACCTACATACTCCACACCTGTTTCACACTGGGTGTTACTCCGCCGTGAAATAGGGCGTTGTTAATGGATCTCTGCTAGGTCTGTTGCTGTTTCCAATCTCTCGTTCCTGACTGTACTGGAAGTTATCTTTAGAAAACAAGATGGAATCCAAGGTCTTACTAGGCCAAACGCTATATATATATTTCTTTTAGTCGAGGGTGCATCTGTTATGAGTTGGATGTTGATAGGGGGCAAAGAATGTTTTTCTGTAATTTCTTTGGGATAACCGAAAAACCATTATTCTAGAATATGAAGGTCCTAAATACGTTTTAAGTGGCCGAATAAATTATATAATAAATACCGAAAAAAATAAAGAAAATTTTAGGTTTCAGAACCTATGCCTAGATGTCGAAAATAACGGTGGACCAAATTTGTATACATAAATTATTTTTTTGCTCTATCAGAGCCTCAAAAACGGTCCGATTTTTATGAAATTTGGTATAAAAAGTTTTCCTATAATTTGAAAAGTCAAATTCCTTAACCAGCAGAATCCATCCACCGGAACGTTGTTTTTGGGGTAAAATTCGTATCGCGTTTTTCAGTCCAATGCTTGCAGGTACTCGTTTCATGGGTTCCTTCACGTAGGAAAAAAAATGAAACCATCTTTGTAGCAACTTGTAATTTTCAATTCGGGTACTTAGAATCGTGGGATTTAATAGAAATATTTCCTGCAAGTTTGAAATTCACATAAACCAAGATGTTTAAATTTTGGTTTCATTTGGTGTTAAGGAATTATTCGAAAAAAGTTAATAGACATGAAAAGTTTTTGGATCTTTGTCTATTTCTGTAAATATCTCGGAAATAGTTCTAAAATAGTTTTAAGTGGGAGGTGACTATTCGAAAGCTAAGTAAATTTTATATAAAAAAGGTTATGTGGCAATGTTTGATTAGGATATGTCAATCGGAGAAATAAGTGCTTAAAATGTCAAACGTGTTTGTTTTGTTATTTTGAACGGGGCTCTATCGTTGTTTAATTGACTTTTTAATTTGTTGATCGTTTTGTTTTAAATTGCATTTATCTATAAAATTAGTATTTTAGTAAAATAAGACTAGAAAATGAGAAAAGTTTTGGTAGTAGCATTTCCGTAGAGCGAACGTTTATAAGGCCTGGGGTCATTTTTGCAAGTAAGGGCCTTTTTATGGTATCTGGGGCCTTAAAAGTATTTCATGAAAGGCCTAACCAAAATAATAACTGTTTCTATTTCAAGTATTCCAAATGACATTAGGGATAAGAACGCAACGGCGCACAGTGGTGCCTTTCTGATTTTGGTGTCGTTTTAACGGTATTTTGTAGTGCTGAGTCGAATGATGCCACTGCCAATTCGATAGAATCATTATTTCGGAAGATAAACGGGTTTTATAGTACTAAAACCGTGAAAAACAGCAAGTATACGATTTCAAAGGGGGCGAGGTTAGCTCAGTGGTAGAGCACTGGACTAATAAGCTGGAGGCCTGAGTTCAAATCCCGAGCAAGCACTAAAGATTTTTCCTTCTAGTGTCTTCGTTCATGGGTTGAATTCGGCCTCCCTGACCGTCCCTAGGCCAACCCAGCCTTTAATTAATTTAATAATGGGTACCTTGGGTGCTAATGACTCTAGCAGTCGAAGCAGCCAAGGGGAAAATCAGGCGGCCGGAGCATAGTACTGACCACACTATCTCCCTAGTGTGCCGTACGGTCATGAATCAGATACCTCTATAATATCTGCCCCTCAGGGCCTTCGTGGCCTGTTACGGGATTTTTTTTTCTGATACGATTTCAAAAAGTCACATTTTACTCAATTGGTAGAGATATGTATCCTTCCAAATGTATTTTCGAGTGCTGAGTTGAATAAATTAACAAACAATGTAATACAGTTAATTGGTCTCGATGTATTTATCTTTATTAAAATTTTCGCTTATAACGAATACATTTTGACATTTTTACAGGAGATATTAGGTAGATCTCACTGTAAAAGTTCAGTTACTTGGTATCACAAAGTGTTCAACAACTATCCGCAGAAAATAGTAACGGTAAACTCATTTTTCGTAAAATAATCTCATCGCTTCATTTTATTAGGCTGTGCACACATACGGCCGAGTCCGGCGATGAAATTTATATGAAAGCAACTTCAAAACATGTACTTTTAGGTAACACTATGCGGAGAGCGCTGCTAAGTACCGCTTTTTTTTCTACATCAAATAAATTCAAGGATAATTGAGTTCCATTACAGATATCTTCACAACCTAAATGCGCCAAGTTCATGGTACATTTTGGCAAAAAAGAAAATTCGCTTAAAAGCTACATATACTCATGAGATTTCCTGGGTAATATCAATTTTTCAGGAATAAAATAAGTGGTATAAAATATTATTTTACTTTTCACTAAAAACTGTGAGATTTTTACTCAGTGAGAGTCATCAAAATGATTTTTTGTGATCATACCTATTAATAAAATGGAAAATCAATATTACAGCAGTATTCTACAACTAATTAGGTATAAAAATATGTTAGTTGACACGCGATTGAACACCTTCGGTTTTGGAGGTTTTTTCTCTCTCGGCACCATTGTGCGGCACTAAGATAGGTGTTTTGCGCAAAAATGTTCCGGGAATTTTTCGATTTACGTAAATATCAATTATTGTTATTTGAGTTGTTCCAAAGATTTTTTTTTTCAACCAGCCATGGGATGAGAAAATTCCTGCCGCCGGTGGGAATCGAACCTGCCCTGCTTATGAATTTAAGGCGCTAGCCATGAGACCACGGGAAACCCCTCTAAAGATATTCCCGCAATTTTAGAGATTCCGGTACTCGGTTAAATCTAGTGCGGAAGTGGGTAAGTTGGAGTGAGTGCGGAAACTACTTTCCGGTGTGACGATCAGCTCGGCCGAGCGAAGCAATCATCAGGGATGAGGCAAAGGAAGTCGTCGGATAGGCCCTGATTACCTGATGTCTTAGGGACAGGGGATTGATTGAGGGGCCGAGATTAGGAGGATATGGCCATCTCAACGGAGGACCCCCGATATCCTCAAAACTAAATCACACCAAGAAGTATTGGCATAACATAGAACATAGACATTTCAGCGTGTTATCGTCAAATGAAGATTTTCCGGACAGGTTACAAGAATGATCTAAATATGCTGTGATTAGATCCAAAAAAAATGAAAAATGGAGTAGAGTATGACTCGCAACCTGATGGAGAGATGATTTTCTGAATGGGAGATATTTGGGTTACAATGCGCAGGTCCGGAAGTTAGGACAAAATGGTGAATAATATAATGTTTGACTAGTCAACAAATTAGAAACCTCTTATTGCTGATTCATTTTGGTAATTTATATAAGTGTAAAATTTATATTTCTTTGTAATGAATTTATTTATTCCAGAGGGTGAATCAAAATTCAGTCTTCCCACAAATTTTCTCTTTATTTTGCACTAGGCCTTTCAACACAAATGTGCCATCATCAGGTGCTCCGTGCAGTGATAGTTGTTACCAGGGCTGTGTTCGGGCTATGACTGGTCATCAATAAAAAAAAAAAAAAAAAAGAATTTTTGTATATTGGAATCTTTTGGTATGGACTACTATCCTCGCTGAAGGGAGAAGCTTTTCTTCCAAGAGGATGCCAATAAAGCATATTATTATTACCTGTTGAGCGTGATGGTGTAATTTCCCGTACTTGCTAACGGACTGGTTTCTACTTTTGCAACGCCTATAAAGCTACTTTTGCAGTGACAAATGACAAGTATTAAGAAATAACGGCAAGTACAAGTGAAAAGGGATGGATTCTATTTATTTTATTTTATTTGCTTGAAGAGCTCCGCAACAAGGGTGATCTGCCCAAACAAAATCAATAATAATAACATAAAAATAATAAGGAAATACTTTCAAATTAAATTCATAAATAACATTAATTGTTTATATTCATAAAAATATATACAAAACACCATTCTATTTACTAAGCGACAAGTCGGCTCCCCCTCCAACATTCTACTAAGCGTATGTTTATGTCACCTCGTGTAAACATCCCAACAACTGTTTAGTGACAGGTTAGTTACTGGTATGATCGTACTAACACTAGTTGTCAAATACGAGTGAAAGAGTATTTGCCAATTGCCAATAAGCCAGCTTAAGGGGTATCCCACCTCGTGTAAACATCCCAACAACTGTATAGTGACAGGTTAGTTACTGGTATGGTCGTACTAACACTAGTTGTCAAATACGAGTGAAAGAGTATTTGCCAATTGCCAATAAGCCAGCTTAAGGGGTATCCCACCTCGTGTAAACATCCCAACAACTGTTTAGTGACAGGTTAGTTACTGGTATGGTCGTACTAACACTACTTGTCAAATACGAGTGAAAGAGTATTTGCCAATTGCCAATAAGCCAGCTTAAGGGGTATCCCACCTCGTGTAAACATCCCAACAACGGTTTAGTGACAGGTTAGTTACTGGTATGATCGTACTAACACTACTTGTCAAATACGAGTGAAAGAGTATTTGCCAATTGCCAATAAGCCAGCTTAAGGGGTATCCCACCTCGTGTAAACATCCCAACAACTGTTTAGCGACAGGTTAGTTACTGGTATGGTCGTACTAACACTAGTTGTCAAATACGAGTGAAAGAGTATTTGCCAATTGCCAATAAGCCAGCTTAAGGGGTATCCCACCTCGTGTAAACATCCCAACAACTGTTTAGTGACAGGTTAGTTACTGGTATGGTCGTACTAACACTACTTGTCAAATACGAGTGAAAGAGTATTTGCCAATTGCCAATAAGCCAGCTTAAGGGGTATCCCACCTCGTGTAAACATCCCAACAACTGTTTAGCGACAGGTTAGTTACTGGTATGGTCGTACTAACACTAGTTGTCAAATACGAGTGAAAGAGTATTTGCCAATTGCCAATAAGCCAGCTTAAGGGGTATCCCACCTCGTGTAAACATCCCAACAACTGTTTAGTGACAGGTTAGTTACTGGTATGGTCGTACTAACACTACTTGTCAAATACGAGTGAAAGAGTATTTGCCAATTGCCAATAAGCCAGCTTAAGGGGTATCCCACCTCGTGTAAACATCCCAACAACGGTTTAGTGACAGGTTAGTTACTGGTATGATCGTACTAACACTACTTGTCAAATACGAGTGAAAGAGTATTTGCCAATTGCCAATAAGCCAGCTTAAGGGGTATCCTACCTCGTGTAAACATCCCAACAACTGTTTAGCGACAGGTTAGTTACTGGTATGGTCGTACTAACACTACTTGTCAAATACGAGTAAAAGAGTATTTGCCAATTGCCAATAAGCCATTTTCAATGGATGGAAAAATCCCTACATACTTTACTAGCAAATATCATTAGGAAGCTGCAGTCGAAATTTGAAGTTGATCGGGTGAAAATTGAGAGCTCTTGTGGTTCGCCCGATTTGAAAAACATAGGTTTAAAAAAATGAATTAAAAAAATGGTTTTTAATGTTGAAATGTACAGGGATTTTAGTTGAAAAATCGTATTTTTGGCACATTAAAATACTGTTACGGAACATTAAGGCCTAGACACAAAGGACGCGATATGTATCGCGGCGGGCAGCGATATCTGACCCAGAGTGGTGGGCGATCTACTTGTATTACACAGTATAGCATCAACCCCGTCACACAGAGGACGCGATCTGTATCGCGGCGGGCAGCGATATCTGACCTAGAGTGGTGGGCGATCTACTTGTATTACACAGTATAGCATCAACCCAGTCACACAAAGGACGAGATCTGTATCGCGGCGGACAGCGATATCTGACCTAGAGTGGTGGGCGATCTACTTGTATTACACAGTATAGCATCAACCCAGTCACACAAAGGACGCGATCTGTATCGCGGCGGGCAGCGATATCTGACCTAGAGTGGTGGGCGATCTACTTGTATTACACAGTATAGCATCAACCCAGTCACACAGAGGACGCGACCTGTATCGCGGCGACCAGCGATATCTGACCTAGAGTGGTGGGCGATCTACTTGTATTACACAGTATAGCATCAACCCCGTCACACAAAGGACGCGATCTGTATCGCGGCGGACAGCGATATCTGACCTAGAGTGGTGGGCGATCTACTTGTATTACACAGTATAGCATCAACCCAGTCACACAAAGGACGCGATCTGTATCGCGGCGGGCAGCGATATCTGACCTAGAGTGGTGGGCGATCTACTTGTATTACACAGTATAGCATCAACACCTTCACACAAAGGACGATCTGTTGCAGCGAGCTAATCTTTATCGCTTTGCCGGGCGATATCTGACCTAGAGTGGTGGGCGATCTACTTGTATTACACAGTATAGCATCAACACCTTCACACAGAGGACGCGATATGTATCGCGGCGGGCAGCGATATCTGACCTAGAGTGGTGGGCGATCTACTTGTATTACACAGTATAGCACCAACCCCGTCACACAGAGGACGATCTGTTGCAGCGAGCTAATCTTTATCGCTTTGCCGGGCGATATCTGACCTAGAGTGGTGGGCGATCTACTTGTATTACACAGTATACCATCAACCCCGCCACACAGAGGACGATCTGTTGCAGTGAGCTAATCTTTATCGCTTTGCCGGGCGATATCTGACCTAGAGTGGTTGGCGATCAACTTGTATTACACAGTATAGCATCAACCCCGTCACACAGAGGACGATCTGTTGCAGCGAGCTAATCTTTATCGCATTGCCGGGCGATATCTGACCTAGGGTGACGGGCGATCTACTTGTATTACACAGTATAGCATCAACCCCGTCACACAGAGGACGATCTGTTGCAGCGAGCTAATCTTTATCGCCTTGCCGGGCGATATCTGACCTAGAGTGGTGGGCGATCTACTTGTATTACACAGTATAGCATCAACCCCGTCACACAGAGGACGATCTGTTGCAGCGAGCTAATCTTTATCGCTTTGCCGGGCGATATCTGACCTAGGGTGACGGGCGATCTACTTGTATTACACAGTATAGCATCAACCCCGTCACACATAGGACGATCTGTTGCAGCGAGCTAATCTTTATCGCTTTGCCGGGCGATATCTGACCTAGAGTGGTGGGCGATCTACTTGTATTACACAGTATAGCATCAACCCAGTCACACAGAGGACGATCTGTTGCAGCGAGCTAATCTTTATCGACTTGCCGGGCGATACCGTTGTATAAAATGACAGATTTATCGCGCGATGAGTGAAGAAATTGAATTATTCATTCAAAATCATACGTTTTGAGGTTATGTTGTTTTAATAAAAAAATTCATGAATTCTATCTTGCTTTTTAAATGTAATTTTTTTAATTTAAATTAAGAACTATATTGCTAACAAAGATATCGCGTCCCATGTGATGTCCCCTTATCGCAGACCTCCGCTACGTTCGTTGTATCGCTGCCCGCCGCGATACATATCGCGTCCTGTGTGCCCGAGCCTTAAATACTCTTGGATATCATTCTTGATTACTTAATGAAGCATTTATGCCTATATAAAACTAAATGGTAATATAAAATTTGCAACGCAAATACTCCTAAATGAGAGTGAGAAGTTGGACGGTTTTATTCATTACTGGACGGACCGTAATGTCAACCAACGTATGAAATAGTACTTGTCACTAACTATGATAACTTGTCCAAGCACTAATGACAAGTACTAAGCTCGTGAAAACTATGCCTAAAGTAAAGCGGTAGATATCATGATATTTTAAGAGGAAGAGGAATTCTGCAGTGGATAAAGTGGTATTATTGAAGTAAGGAGATTGCGTACAAAGATTGATCTATCCAGCTGTTTGATATTTGCCCACAATCAATCACTAGATACTTCCCAGCTGATCGGCTGGATATCCAGGTATATCTACTCCACACTTCCAGGGGAACATTAACGTACCGGTAAATGCAGGGAACGTGTTCTCACCATTTGTCTCTCTCGTGATGAACACGTTTCCCACCCTCAGTCCCTCAACTTCCACTTTGCCTTTCTCTATAATGGTGAAAGTTGTGTTCCAATTGCAATTAATCCTTATTAAACATTTCCTTATCTAGAGAACTATAGCATAAGATCTGATATTCGGCGATATTTGCCGTTCGCGCCGGAACACTGATCGTCGAAATTCGCACAATTTTTGTTTTGTTTTGCAGCTTACCGACAACTGGGCCATTAGCGCAGACATACATGGTGCAGCAAGGAACCTTCTCAAGAGGGGGAGGTGAGAAAAATTCCAGCCACCAGAGGGATTCGAACCCCCACCTCCCGCATATGAATTCGGTCGCCATATTGCCACAACTTCAGTTCAGTTCTTATTTCATGATCCGGATCCCTGAACGAGACCCACTTCTCGAGAACGGTGCAACTAGTACCTAAGTACCCCTGTTCCTTTCCAAGATTTAAAATAACAATAAAAGATAAAAATGTGGTCTATACTTGATGAATGAATTTTGAAAAGTTTCAAAGAACTTATCAAAGCGTATTGAGTTAGGTCATAGAGAATTGTGGATTGTGAAGAGGTAGAAGTTTCAAGAGAGCATTGGAGTACCAATGACGTCATGGATTCCTCTAGCCTGACTAAGAGCTACCTGAAATCCTTGTCCCAGACCCAGGCATGGCTGAGTCAGCGGGGGGCAGTAAAAGTCTCCGCTCTGGAAATCGGCATTCATTAGTCAACCCACTCAAATTCAAGATTTGCCTTTTTTGTTCATTTTCTACCTCCTCTCTTCTCTCCATAGGGAGGAAACCCGCTCATGTGGCTGACCTCATGACGCAATCCGGAGGTGCCGACTAGAAAATTTCACCTTTCAGGACCCACTAGTCACAAAAATAACGGTGGTTTAAATTTGTCTATATATGTATACAGGGCTCCCCCCCCCAAAAAATAAAATAAAATAAAACGGTCAAACTTCCGAGTAAAACGCAAAAAACTAAAATAAATTATGAAAATACATTCATTCATAAGGCCTATATAAAAATCATTTAAAGAATGTGTTTAATCCCTCGCCCTTCTACCCACCCACCCACGCTCTCTTGCTTGCTCAAAAATGGAATGATTCGAATGAAATATGGTACAAAAATATTTTGCGATTTAAAAGCTAGAGTTCGTTAATCAGGAGAATCCGTCCTCCGGAACGTGGATCTTCGGCCGATATTCGAGCCAAAAAAACGTAAAGCTTACGTTTTTGGGTTCGTACATGATTAAGACTGTTTGCAATAACATTATACGCTTCAAGAATTCAACGTGTTTCTGCTCTACATAGAGGGCACACATAGTCTATGGAAACATTGTATGATGACACAGTTCCGCTACACAAAATGTTATGTATTTGTGTATGTATATTTAAATTCCCATGCCGAAAACTTTAGATACAGATACACGTGAGCTGCTGTAACTTCACATAATACATTATTCATGTATTATTTTAGTAAAATATAAATATGTGTATTTTATATATATATATATATATATACGCGCGAAAAAAATCGTTACGCTTACATCATATGAAAAACTTTTTAAGGCGCTAGCATTAACCGTTTTCGAGAAAAGTGGAAGAGTAGTTGTTGAATCAAGTTTTTGGCTTGGTTACTTAGAATCATGGAATTCATATAAATTATTTTCTATGAACAAAGATGGTTTAATTTTGGTTACGCTTAGAGTTAAGGAAGGATAAGAAAAAAATATTTTATTTATAGACATGAAAGGTTTTGGGAACTTCCTATATTTTCCTTAATATTTCGAAAACGGCTGAGAATCTTGGTAAGCAAAAGGTTACCATTCGAAAGCTTACTAAATGCTCTACAAAAAAGATTCCCAAACAATATTTGATTAGGCGATGTCAATCGGAGAAATATGTGCTTAAAGCTTCAAATGTGTTTGTTTTGTTCTTTTGAACAGGGTTTTTTCTTTGTTTAAATCACTTTTTAATTGTTTTTGTTTTTAAATTTCATTTATCTCTAAAAATAGTATTATTGTGATAGAACATAAGAAACAGTAAGTAATGTGTTTCTAGAGCGAAACGGGAGACATTTTTCTATGTCAGGTAGTGCGGTATGTACCCTTACAACCATGACCTATTTGGGACCATAAATTATTTCATGAAAGGTCTAGCCAAAATTATAACTGTTTCTATTTCAACCTTTCCAAATGACATTAGAGATAAGAACGGAACCGCGCTAAGATGATGAAATTATTCCTGCGAGTCGGAATTTTTCCAATGATAGCTCTTTCCGTGTAAAACTCTATATAAATACTTAACAGCACAAATTATATAAGTCAAACTATACAGAAATGTATGTAATGTATACTTTATTTGAGTATATGTGAGATGGAATACATATCTATATATATATATAAAAATCACGTGTCTGTCTGTTTTTCTGTTTGTCTGTTTGTTTGTTCCTTATACGAATCCACACCGTTTGACCGATTTTGACCAAATTTGGAATAATTGTAGGTCTTGATAAGAGAAATCTCCTAGGCTAGGTCAAAAAATCCACCAGCTGTCTGTCTGTATGTTTGTTCCCTATAAAAATCCACCGTTCGACCGATTTTGACCTAACTTGGAACACAGGTAGATCTTGATACGGCGATTGCCATAGGCTAGGTCAATAGGGCTACCATCTGTCTGTTTGTGTGTTTGTTCTTTATACAAACCCACGCCGTTTCACAGATTTTGATCAACTGGGCACACAGGCTGGTCTTGATCAGGGGATTGCCATAGGCCAGGTCAAAAACGTCTAACAGCTGCTGTCCGTATGATTTTTTTTTTTTTAAAATCCACACCGTTAGACCGATTTTTACCAAACTTGGCATACATGTATGTCTTGATACGGGGGTGTTATAGGTTAGGTCAAAGTCGTCTAGGACTCACAGTTGGGAGGCCACGGGTTCATAACAGTTACAGATTCGTGTTATTAGATTTTAATAATACTTATTTGGCTTCTAATTTATTTAGGCTTTTCCGTATACAGAAAGTAGGTGTAGCATGGCACGCCGGGTAACAGCTAGTAAATAATAATAAAAAATGTAAATTGTTAGTAAAGGTGCCAAAGTAGTCCTGATAGCTGTAATCAATCTTCTTAGATCCATCATCAGCTGAATGAGGTCGATGGGGAAATGTCCCAGAGAAGAAGATGGATGCTGATCTTAAAAGGGGAATTCTCTTTTTGGACCGGCGAAATATAAAGTTTTTTTTCCTTAAAGGTACTTTTATCCCGGGAGTATGCAAACTTTAAGCAAATCTGTGGATGTTATCACTCTTGTAAGTAATTTGACAAGTTGTACAAACATGAATGGTTTATCGCTAATGGCTGTCAGACTCTTTAATAGTCATGAAATTTATTTCCTTTAATTTATTATCAGTACTGATAATTTATTCCTTTAATTTACGCAGACTGTAGACTGCGTAGTGACTTAGAAATTCCTCACGACCTTCACGACTTATTGACTCAAGGTAGTCCATACATCCACACAATACTGACAGACTGTAGACTGCGTAGTGACTTAGACATCCTCACGCCTTCACGACTTATTGAATGAAGGTAGTCCATACATCCACACAATACTGACAGACTGTAGACTGCGTAGTGACTTAGACATTCCTCACGACCTTCACGACTTATTGAATGAAGGTAGTCCATACAGCCACACAATACTGACCGACTGTAGACTGCGTAGTGACTTAGAAATTCCTCACGACCTTCACGATTTATTAAATGAAGGTAGTCCATACATCCACACAATACTGACAGACTGTAGACTGCGTAGTGACTTAGACATTCCTCACGACCTTCACGATTTATTGAATGAAGGTAGTCCATACATCCACACAATACTGACAGACTGTAGACTGCGTAGTGACTTAGACATTCCTCACGACCTTCACGACTTATTGACTCAAGGTAGTCCATACATCCACACAATACTGACAGACTGTAGACTGCGTAGTGACTTAGACATTCCTCACGACCTTCACGACATATTGAATGAAGGTAGTCCATACATCCACACAATACTGACAGACTGTAGACTGCGTAGTGACTTAGACATCCTCACGCCTTCACGACTTATTGAATGAAGGTAGTCCATACATCCACACAATACTGACAGACTGTAGACTGCGTAGTGACTTAGACATTCCTCACGACCTTCACGACTTATTGAATGAAGGTAGTCCATACATCCACACAATACTGACAGACTGTAGACTGCGTAGTGACTTAGAAATTCCTCACGACCTTCACGATTTATTCAATGAAGGCAGTCCATACATCCACACAATACTGACAGACTGTAGACTGCGTAGTGACTTAGACATTCCTCACGACCTTCACGACTTATTGACTCTAGGTAGTCCATAAATCGACACATTACTGACAGACTGTAGACTGCGTAGTGACTTAGACATCCTCACGCCTTCACGACTTATTGACTCAAGGTAGTTTTTAGCACTTTCCTCCGAAGGAAAGTATCTATTGAGGTTGCACTCATGACGGAATTTTTGAAAAATTTCTTCGAATCTTTATCGATCCTCTCTAGTAGACTCCAAAAATGACCCCAGTTAAAATTTATATATATATATATATATATATATATATATTTGTGTGGAACGGCTTCTTTCTCCAGCGGTGTCGCTCCTCTCACCATCGCAATATTTCGTCGGGTTCATCTCCGACTTCTTCAGGCTGCTATGTGTCGTCCTCGGTGGTTGTCATTCCCTTGACAACCACCGAGGACGACACATAGCAGCCTGAAGAAGTCGGAGATGAACCCGACGAAATATTGCGATGGAGAGAGGAGCGACACCGCTGGAGAAAGAAGCCGTTCCACACAAACATGTGATACCCAGCGATGCAATTTAAAACAAAATATATATATATATATATATATATATATATATATATATATATAATTATATATGTGTCCGTTAACACGATACAGGCCAGAGTTTTTGTTTTTTCGCTACGAAACTTGGTATGTAGTATTCCCCCATCAAACGATTGAACGAGTTCGTTAACCAACAAAATCGGTCCGTCTGGAGAGGGGGGGGGGGGGGTTACTCCGGAGCCAAAGTAGTTATTTGCCAATAACAGCCGTAATTTTTGGTATATTTCAACGAAACTCGGTATTTGTTGTGGCCAACTGAAGAGAAAGATGTGTTGTAAAAATAAACTAAATCGGTCCATCCGGAGGGGGGGGGGGGGTTTACCCTGGAGCCAAAGTAGATATTTGCCAATACCAGTCGTAATTTTTATAATATTTTATTCATCAAGATCAATAGATGAAAATGTGAAGCGTTGTGTATTTATTACGTAGTGTAGTACCCCAAATACACAAAAAACTCTGGAAGGAAATTAATTGAAAAATTAATAATTGAAACATGTGCTGATAATAATTTCAAAAGAGAAGAACTATTTATGTTTTTATTTAATTTATCTATTTAGGTTATTTTAAGCAAATTATTCAGGAATGCACTCGACACTACCAAATTCTGAGGAAAGTGCTTAGTTATGCAGCTCCTGCGTGACGGGCTTTTATCATTTCATTATATTAATATATGTTTAACACAAGTTATGTTACTCAACTTCTTTCTCTTATGCATAGGTTTTTATTTATTCTCTTTGTAAAATTGGTGCTTATAATGTAACTGGGGGTCTCCCGTGGTCTAATGGCTAGCGCCTTGGATTCATAAGCGGGAGATGGTGGGTTCGATTCCCAACCTCCGGCAGGAATTTTATCATCCCACGGCTCGCTGGTAAAATTCCTCGCTGCACCCTGGATGTCGGCGCTAATGACCTAGATGTAGATGCGCCGTAAAAAAAAAAATATATATATATGTATATATATATATAATGTAACTATACGTAATAATACTTACATTTGTGCCAGTTATCGGGAACAAATTGTAAATTTTCTCCTTAATAAATAAAAATAAATATTTTAAAGAAAGAATTATTTAAATGTCGACTTCCTTATACATAACATTGTCATTTAAATTATCTACATGTGAATATGGTTTTCCTTTTTTTGAGCTAATGCCTTTTCTTTATTCAAAAGTGTATGTATGTGTATATGTATTTGTAGAAGTAGGTATAAGTGAAAAAAGAAAGGAATAAACCATCTAGTGTTTAAGTGATTTAATTTAATGAGAAAAAAATAAATAAGTTGTGTACATTTATATGTAATTCTATTGAAAAAAAAGAAAAAAATTAAAAAAAAATATAAAAAAAAAAAAAAAATAGATATATTTTGTACGGTTAGATTTAATGTAAGGAATACTTGTAAATAAATATATTTAGGTGTAAGAGTATAAGTATATGTATGCATGTGTGTGTGTATGTGTATGAGTGTGTGTGTTTAGAAATATGTATATATATGTTTGATGTTATTTTTCGTCGCTGGGATAGTATTTTTAGATGGAACGGCATTTTTCTCCAGCGGTGGTACTCCTCCTCACTTCTTCCCGGGATATTTCGATGGATTCATCTCCATCTTCTTCAGCCAGGTTCTTGTTTCTTCCTCGGTAGTAGCCAAGGGAAGTTCATTCCCTTGGCTACCACCGAGGAAGAAACAAGTACCTGGCTGAAGAAGATGGAGATGAACCCATCGAAATATTCCAGGAAGAAGTGAGGAGGAGTACCACCGCTGGAGAAAAATGCCGTTCCATCTAAAAATATAATTGTATATATTTGTTATTATCAAAAAAAAAAAAAAAAAAAAAAAAAAAAAAAAATACAGTCAGTACAATTACTTTTTTCTTCAAGTTGTTAGTCTAATTTTGTTATTTATTTTCGAATTACAGCCTATGTATATATATATATGTATATATGTATGTATGGATGTGTGTGTATATATGGGGGCTAGGTTAGCTCAGTGGTAGAGCACTGGACTAATAAGTTGGAGAACCTGAGTTCAAATCCCGAGCAAGCACTAAAGATTTTTTCTTCTAGTGTCTTCGTTCATGGGTTGAATTCGGCCTCCCTGACCGTCCCTAGGCCAAACCAGCCTTTAATTAATTTAATAATGGGTACCTTGGTTGGTGCTTATGACTCTAACAGTCGAAGCAGAGCTAAGGGGAAAATCAGGCGGCCGGAGCATAGTACTGACCACACTATCTCCCTAGTGTGCCGTATGGTCATGTATCAGATACCTCTATAGTATCTGCCCCCTAAGGGCCCTCGTGGCCTGTTATGGGACTGATTTATATATATATATATATATATATATATATATATATATATATATATATATATATATATGTGTGTGTGTATATATGCATGTGTGTACGTGAATGTGTATGTATATATATATACATAGAAGTAGCTATAAGTGAAACAGAAAGGAATATACCATCGATTGTTAGCTTTAAATTAATGAGAAAAAAATAAATAAGTTGTGTACAGTTATATGTTATTCTAATAACAAAAAAAGGAACAGAATGTGCTTACATATTTCATGAGATAAATCCTAAGTTTTATTAAAAAAAAAAGAAAAAAAAAAGGTTCATAGGACGATTAAAACAGTATGTTGTTCGTCCTTTAATTCATTCCATTCCATTCCATTTATTCAAAAGAAATCCAACTATCCCTCGTGGGGATCGAACCCACGACCTTGAACACAATCTAACCAGATAAGCGGGTTTTATTACTTTAGGGCGGGGGGAAGCGCGCCAAAATAAATCATCATCATCGTAATAATAAACTTGGAGTTAAACTCCTTCATAATTTATCTTCCGCCATTTTTACCAATACAATGGCTAGTGTAAACAAAATCCCATTCATAAAAAGCAGTCGGTCTTGATAAAGGGATATTTCCAAGTGATGAGTCGCTTCAATTGAAAGCTGTCGTGTTCTCATCCGCTCCAGCCCATTGAGTATTCCCACACTGGAGTTATGAATGATTTACAGCTGTCAACATTACAATATCGTAGCCGAGTCATTCCAACCCACTTCTGCCGATTCACCGATTTCCGAGCACAAAACTATTTCTGAAGAAGGAACATTACCTTATTAGGTTCCATTTTCATTATATCAAATTAAAAATACTTCCCTTAAGTATAGCCGACTTCTCAAAAGATATTCTGCAATAAACAATTAAGAATAGCACATTACAGCAATAAATAGCCACTCAAATAAGATTTCAATGACATTTTTTTTCAAGGCAAGTGGGAGGAAATAAAATTGAATTTTAAAAATCATTTTGTAACGTATTGTTAAGTTTAACTATTTTATTCTCAATTTATTTATTTAAATTATTCTGCCTCTACCCGTGAGTGTCATTGGCAGTACGTATAGGCTTTATATTTTGTTATATACTTCAGTGTCCTTCAGAAAGTTAATAAGATTTTGAACTGTTGATTCATTATCTTGTAGGGTTTCTTGGAAAGTTATGAAGAGCTCGGCATTTTACATTGCATAATTATGAGATCTGTATTGTTAATTAAATTTTCTATTATTAGAACACCTCAGATACCACCCAAAATTCCAGCTTCCTATCGTCCTATCAGTTTGCTTCCCATTATGTCCAAGATATTTGAAAAACTCCTCCTAAAAAGAATTCTGTCCACTATCCCTCCCAATTCCTTGCCTGATCACCAATTTGGTTTTCGCTCTCAGCACTCAACCATCCAACAATGTTTTAGCCTCGTAGACACCATTTCCTATGCGCTTGAATGTAAAAATTACTGCACGAGTGCCTTTCTCGACGTCGCCCAAGCGTTCGATCGTGTTTGGCACCCGGGGTTATTATACAAAGTACGGCGCATACTTCACCACACATACTTCCTAATCCTACAGTCCTACCTATCAAGCCGCTCCTTCCAAGTAAGATCTGGTTCCACATTGTCTCGTTCCCGTACAATCTTCTCCGGTGTACCGCAAGGAAGTATCCTCGGTCCTATCCTGTGCCTTGTGTACTCCTCCGACATCCCTACACATCCAAATACACACTTAACTACCTATGCTGATGATACAGCTATTTTTTCCTCCTCCCCAGATCCTGAAACTGCTTCCTCCCACCTGCAGGAACATCTAGAGTTTGTCGAGGATTGGTGCAACAGGTGGAAAATCAAGGTGAATCCAGAGAAATGCAGCTAAATAACATTCACCCTTAATAAGAGGACTTGTCCTCCTGTTGGCATATTTAGCCACGAGCTCCCTATATCCAATGGGGTGAGCTACCTGGGATTATTACTGGACAGTAGACTCACTTGGACTGAAAAGACAGGAACTGAACAGGAGATGTGGACTCTTAAGACGACTATTGGGACCCTCATCAAAACTGACAACACAGAACAAACTCACTATATCCAAAACCATCATCAGACCTATTTGGACGTACGGACTTGAACTATGGGGAACAACCAAAACTTCAATTATACAGAGAACACAGGCATTCCAATCCAAAGTCTTACGCAAAATAGTTAATGCTCCTTTCTACGTTTCCAATAAAACCCTCCATAATGACCTCAACATCCCTTTCGTTCAAGAACTTGCAAAATCCCGATTCCTAACTTTTCACTCTAAACTATCTTCCTATCCCAATCCCAGAGCTCAATCCCTCTCCTCTCAATCCCACCCCAAAACCCCTCCTAGGAGACTAAAGAGATCTTGGCCTCGTGATCAATTGTGTAATTAAAGGACAATTAAAATCTCTCAATTAGGAAGTGTCAATATTGATTTGCTTCTTCCAAAGTCCTTTATTTATTAATTTTTTTTTATTTTTTATTTTTTTTTTTTTTATCATTGGTAATTTATTTTCATGTTGTTGTTTTGCTTTTTTCTTTATTAATCATATAATTTTTTTTCATATTTCTTTTCTTTTTATTTATTTATTTTAATTTTATTTGTAATTAATTTTTGTATATATCATTATCATTACTTATTTATTTTTTTTAAATTTCATTATGTGAGATCATAAATAAGATCCTGTACATACTGATCATACTTAACCAATGTACTTAAATATTGCACAGATGTTAAATAAACATATTAAATAATAAAAAAAAAATTATTAGAACATTCTTTCAGAAATTTTAACGTTACATTTATAGCAGACGTCTTAAAACATTTATCTAAACCTCAGCATGCAGTTTATATATAAATAAAATACATGTAGGGACTAGAAATCCTTTTTAATTAAAGAGTTAAATAATAAATGTGCTCATAGTTAGTGCAAAAGAAAATTATAAACCAAATTAATAATATTGTAACCTTGGAATTATCGGCAACCAGAGAAGGGAATGGGATAGCATATATCGTCGGTACAAATGCAAAGTATGGAATGTGAAAATCACAACTTTCCAAACTGAAAATACTTGTATTTATTAATTTTCTTTCGGACAGTCAAAAAGTCGGCAGATTGGACCTTTTGACAGTGGTTACATTCCCCTTTCACTGAGTGAACTTAGATTCGAGAGTTTACCGTCCATATGTGCAACAGCAATCAGTAAAGATTGGAAATAGAAAGTCCGACTCGCAGGAACTGCGTCATTTTAGCGCGGTTACGTACATCTCGAAGAAATGGATAGATTAGCATAATAAATCACAGGAAACTGACAGTAGCCAACTTACACAGAAGCGGATAATTCTTAATCTGTATAAGTCAATACAATTATGTACTGAAAACGTACTTACTCTTCGACTACTGCTGAGAAGGCTCTATTCTAAACAACCAAAAATTCGTTGTCATTTTAAGTATCTTGTTTTACTAGCAAATTCGTCCTACTGTTATTATCAACTGTAAATATGTGTTTCATGGCGAATAAAATTCCATTCTGTAGTGGGTTAAATCTTATTATAAAATAAGAAATAACGATAACTTCAGTTAGAGGCTATGAGGTAGGTTATATAGATAGGAGAATTCAAAATAAACTACGTCATCATGATTAGCCTCAGCCAACTTGATTACCACAGCCACTCCAAACTTATTATTACCTATACCTTTCACCGTTTCTTAGCTTATTTTACTACTATACTAATTTTACTGATAAATGCAATTTAAAACAAGAAAAAAACATTAAAAAAATGAGATAAACAAAGAGAAAACCCCTTTCAAAACAACAAATCAAACATTTTTTAAGTTTTAAGCGCCTATATCTCTGATTGACGTTGCCCCATCGAATATTGCTTCAGAACCTTTTTCGTAGAGAATTTAGTAAGCATTCGTCACCTTCCACTTAGCACGATTTCCCAACCGTTATCGAGGTATTTACGAAAAATGTATGAAGATCCGAAAACTTTTCATGTCTATTAATAATTTTTTTTTTTCGCATACTTCCTTAACTCCAAATATAACCAAAATTTAAACATCTTAGTTGGGATTAATTTCCAAGTTGTAGAAAATATTTCAGTTGAATCCCGCGATTCTATGTACTCACAAAAATATAATGACTTACAAAAACATTGATTCCACTTTTCTCAGGAACGCTTACAGATATCGCCTTATTTATTTATTTATTGATTTTAAGAGCTCGCGAACATAGCGACTTGCTCTTTTTATCGCCTTATAAATGGTTTCATTCGTTCTCTTATGTTAAGAAACCTATAAAACAAGTACCTGCAAGCATATAAACACAAAAACGTATGCGTTACGATTTTTTTGCGCGAATTTCGCCCCAAACTCTATCTTCTAGTGGGCGGATTCTGCTGGTTAACGAACTTGACCTTTCAAATTAGACGACAGATTTTTATACCCAATTTCGTTAAAATCGGACCATTTTTGAGCTTGCTAGAGCACGAACAGACAAGCATATATATATATATATATATATATATATATATATATATATATATATATACATATATATATATATATATATATATATATATATATAAATTTGGGCCCCCAAACCCTCCCTATCTCCCTATGGAGATAGGGAGTAACCGCGGTAAAATACGTTTTTTCACATTCGATACTGTGCATTTGCATCGACAAAATGTGGAGTGGATAACATATTTAGCTTTGGTCTTTGCTTATCAAACTACTGACAATATGTCACGGATAATAGAATGATGTTACGTTAGGGTCCGTTTTGTTGAATACTTTATTTTTCAACAGTGTCTTCTGACAATTCCCCTCTTCTGTTCTTCAGCAACTGTCCGGGGTCACAGAAACCGTGACCTCCCTAGTGTGTGCCCTAGACAATTTTGACATAACCTATGTCCTCTCTGGACCATGGCCTACATGTGTTCCACGTTTGGTCAAAATCGGTCAAAAGGTGAGGATTAGTATGTGGAACAAATAGTCAGATAGCTGAATTTTATATATAAAAAAAATCAGTCCCGTAACAGGCCACGTGGGCCCTCAGGGGCAGATACTATAGAGGTATCTGATTCATGACCATACGGCACACTAGGGAGATAGTATTGTCAGTACTATGCTCCGGCCGCCTGATTTTCCCCTTGGGCGCTTCGACTGCTAGAGTCATTAGCACCCAAGGTACCCATTATTCGCCCCCGAATTTTATATATATAGATCTCTAATTTGAAAAATGATATTGACATGACCAATTCATTCATATTTATCACCCCAAGAAACTCTAATGTGGAAAATATCAGCAAACAAATTTTCTCAGTCCGGAAGAGCCTTCTGTAAGCAAACAATTTACGTGACGTTCGCCTAGACATAATCCGATATAAATATATATATATATATATATATATATATATATATATATATATATATATATATATATAACAGATCCCACCACCGATTAACTAACTCCCCTTGTTAGCCGAAATGCAACTATTCCATGACATCTAAATAATTATACAAAAATTAATTGACTTTATCGGAATTACTTTAGCAAACTTGTGATAATACTGTAAGTTCGGGGTCTCCCGTGGTCTAATGGCTATCGCCTTGGATTCCTAAGCGGGAGATGGTGGGTTCGATTCCCAACCTCCGGCAGGAATTTTATCATCCCACGGCTCGCTGGTAATATTCCTCGCTAAACCCTGGATGTCGGCGCTAATGACCTAGATGTAGATGAGCGGTAAAAAAAAAAAAAAAAAAAAAAAAAAAAAAAAAAAAAAAAAAAAAAAAAAAAAAAAAAAAAAAAAAAATACTGTAAGTTGTTTACTGTCGAAAAGCGAAGCCGTGAAGCTTGAGTGTTAAGAAAGCAGTATCTGGAAACAGTCCCACTCCATAAACTAGAACTTTCCTTTGGGTCGCCTTAAGAAATTCAAACCCTATGTCAACTTGGCTGGCTCATTCTTGACTTAATACAACTCTCTTTTTATTTCTTACAATACTTTCCTCCTTTCTTATGTATGAACATTCCAGAGTCATTCTGGATTAAGTAGTACTTCACTAAATTTAATAGTGTTCTTAAGGAGTAATTCTATTAGGTGTGATCAAAATCGGAGTCATTTTGTCCAATTTATGAATAACAAATAAATCTGGGGTCTCCCGTTGTCTAGTGGCTAGCGCGCTAGATTCATAAGCGGGAGATGGTGGGTTCGATCCCCACCGGCGCCAGAAATTTTCTCATCTTCAGGGCCCGCTGAGAAAATTCCTGGCTGCACCCTGGACGTCGGCACTAATGGCCACGATTTGTCGATGCGCCGTAAAAAAAAAAAAAAAATCAAAAAAATCAAAAAAAAAAATCATTTTTTTTATTTCATTGTAATTAGTATTCTATTGTTTATCATATTTAATTTTTTCAAGGTTCTGACTTTACATTTAATATTTTTTATTAATTTTTAAAAAAATAATCGTACAGTGGTCAAAGGTACAACATGTAGTTGTACCTTTGACCACGGGGCGTTGTACCTCTGACCACGTAAAAACAACACAGCACTGCAGAAAAGAAATTGTATTGAGTAATATTATAATTAATTGTAAGTTTAATAAATACAGGACATGGATGTAAGCAGAATAAAAAGCAATTATTGATATTATGTTATGCTTAATATGCTGAAAAATCCAGTCAAACCGATAAACGTTTTAACTGTCAAGCAGATCCACTAGCAATGGTAGGGTATGGAAGTTTAGCCACAATGTCTTCAACATCAATATATTACAAATTTTCATCTTCTCTCGTAAACTTGTCACTTAAAGTTTGTTTTTTCAAATATTGGATCTTAAACATTGGACATTTAATACCACAGATCTCTGCGACTAAATATGTAATACGCAGTAGACACGTCATTAGAAAACTGTAGACTTAACAGAAAATGGGTTCTTCCTATAAGAATATTATTAAATGGACTTAAGAAAAATTAGAATGACTCGTTCGTAGAGATTTATTTTTAGAACCTCTTTAACGTAGAACAATAACTACAGCGGGAACATTCCGGTTTGCTGGTGGAACAACTAGAGCATAACAAGAAGCCATAACTAGGCGATCTTAGATATAGCTCGTGCCAACCAGCCTTCCCTTTGTAACTCTCCAACTAAAAGCGGGAATAATAAGACAAGGAATTGTTGGGACTCGGCTAAGAGAAAAACACTACATTTTCAGAAAATCTGTATTTCGAACGATTCGGCATGTTCATTCGCAGCCTACCTCGGCTGAAAAATAAATACAGCAGAACTTGGATAATTCGAACTTCTAGGGACCGATAAAAAAGTTCGAATTATCCAAAATTCGAATTACAAAAGTTTTTGAAAATAAAGGGGTAAAAAATCGAATTTCATATTTTCTCACATTTTATTTAAACAATAACAAATATTTCATAAATTTGATGATTACGTACATATGTAATAAATAATTTATAAAAAAAGTAAAAATAAAAGTCTATTGTTTTGAAAAAAGTCATTTTCATGGGCAAGAATTTTTTCATTATTTTTCAGGTAAGTTGATAAAGTGTTAGGAGGAATTCTAAAGCCCCTGGCAATTTCAGATTTTTTTTTTATTCCATTTTCAACTTTTTTAATTGAAGCTATTTTCTGTGGCAACGTTAAAGTTTTATAACTGGTAGGCTTCAACATCTTAAATCAAGAGGTCACTGAACTGCGCTGTACACCAGAAATTCAAGGAACAAACAATACAACAGATCTAGGCGCTGACTGATTTATAAGTGAATAAGAAATGTAGATGGAAGGGAATTCTAGGATAAAACAGGATGGTGTATGTAACTACAACCCCTGGAGGGGAGGAAGCGCGACTCACCACTTTGTAGAACTTCTAGAGTCCAAGAACTAGACTATGAGTCATTCCATGTTAAATCAACACACTTTTTTTACCTCTCATAGATGGAACCGCCGCGCTTCTTGTCCCGGAACCCCTACATCCGTATCTTACTATCCTTCTTACCCGAGGGGACAATATTTACAACAAAAAAATTAAGATCGAACATCTCCCATTGGTAAAGACTCGTTAAAAATTCCAATTATCCAAAATTTTATTCGAATTAACCACCATTTTTTTTAAATTGTTTATGCCCTAAATTCTAGGGACCGAGAGAAGTATTCGAATTAACCACGATTTCGAATTATCGAAGTTCGAATTATCCATGTTCCACGGTATACACAATTACAGAAGAGACTAATGAAAACAGTGAACAACATTTTTAATCATCAAAATAGGTTATAGATCTATTTTTATGGGCATATGATGTAAATGAAGTTTTGTTTGGACAGTTAAAAGTAGTTTTATTATAATTTTTTAGTTAAGAGTAAGAAAGAGAAATTAACATAGGACACAAGTAGAAATTGTAAAAAATAAGCACAATTAAAAGTAAGCCCCGTAACAGGCCAAGAGAGCCCTGTGTGGCAGATACTGTAGAGGCACCTGATTCGTGACCATACGGCACGCTAGGTAACTAGTGTGGTCAGTACTATGCTCCGGCCTCCTGATTTTTCCCTTCGCAAGTACCCATTAATTAATTAAAGGTTGGGTTGGCCTAGGGATGGTCAGGGAGGCTAAATCCAATACAGGAACGAAGACACAAGAAGATAAAAATCCTTAGTGCGCTCGAGTTCAGAACTCAGATCCTCTAACATATTAGTCCAGTGCTCCACCACTGAGTTTTTTTTTTTTTTATTTAGAATTTAACCGGTAAAATATACATCATTTTTATTACCTAAGCTATCAATAAGATGTAGATTTGTAAGACACAAAAAATAAACAAGATTTTTACTATGGTTCATTATCCTAGTTAACTCGGGTTTTAAAAAAGCAGTCAACAAGAACCCAACCTAATCCAGAAAAAAAGCATATGAAACTATAGGCCAGTTAATAATTAGTATTAGAAACTAAAGTAAAAATATTACGGGAGGCCCGGTGGCCGTGATTGTCAAGACGTGAGCACTTATCACTCTGTACCAATGGTCGTGGGTTCAATTCCCACTTTGAGGTGGTGGCTTTTCTTTAGGAAAAAGAAAAGGCATCAGCCCTGTCCTGGCTAGAAAAGGGTGGTAATCTATAGATAACCCGTCCTAAAATTCGTAGTTAATAAAAAAAAAAAAAGAAAAAAAAAAAAAACAAAAAAAAAAACAGTCCCGTAACAGGCCACGAGGGCCCTGAGGGGCAGATACTATAGAGGTATCTGATTCATGACCATAAGGCACACGAGGGAGATAGTGGGGTCAGTACTATGCTCCGGCCGCCTGATTTTCCCCTTGGCTGCTTCGACTGCCTAGAGTCATTAGCACCAAGGTACCCATTATTAAATTAATTAAAGGCTGGGTCGGCCTAGGGACGATCAGGGAGGCCGAATTCAACCCATGAACGAAGACACTAGAAGAAAAAATCTTAAGTGCTTGCTCGGGATTTGAACTCAGGCCACCAGCTTATTAGTCCAGTGCTCTACCACTGAGCTAACCTCACCCCCGTAGTTAATAATAATGGACGTTAAAATTTAAAAAAAAATTACTGACGATGACACTAAATTTCCGTGAAGGGGCTACTTGAATTCTGATGCGGGGTCGCCAGACTAAGGTAGTTTGAGTATTTTCATTCTAGTGTCCGTTGACAATATTCCCTGTTCCACCATTGGTGTTTAGGAAGGGTGGCAACCTATATGGGGGCAATGTTGGGCAAAACTAAAAACTAAAACTAAAATTAAAACTAAATTCACTTTTTGGAATAAACTAAAACTAAACTAAAAATTTCAACCTAAAAAAAAACTAAAACTAAAATTTTACTAATTAATGGATTTTAACTAAACTAAAACTAAAACTAAATCTTAGGGAATTGACTAAAAACTAAATTAAAGCTTTAGTTTAGTTTAGTTTAGTTTAGTTTTACTAAAATAACATGAATTAATATAAAACATATGTTATTTCGATACTTAAGGAAATTATTAAAACTAATAGAACTTGCTTAAGAATAAGAAATTGTGGCTTTTTCTCGTAATTTGCAAACATATGTTCTTTGATAAACTAAATTAGTAAACTAAAAACTAAAACTAAACTAAAATCACAAATTTAGGTCTCTATTACTAAACTAAACTAATTACCTTACTAAAAACGGAGTCCACATGATTAATAATTATACAAACCTAAAACTAAACTAAAACTAAAACTAAAAATACAACATTAGTTTTGCCCAACACTGGATGGGGGTGGAAAAAAATTTAACGCTTGAGTCAACTCGTTCATTGCAAAATCTAAACGACAACTACATCCGAGATACCTCGGGCGTGATAGTTATGGGGTTAACTTGGCATCTTTACTGACATTTCATCTGTTACAATCCATAAGATCTGGCTAATAACAGAATTATCTACATCAGATATTGTTAACACCTTCAAGAGCCAGATCTCCAACAAATTAAACACCGATGAGATACTTCTTGGAGCTTAGCCTCATCAGAGGGTGTGAACAACCCCCAGAGTCGAGATGAAGGGCCTAGTGACAGGAAGATGATGAATGCACTTAGGCTGATACAGCTCTGATGAATGGTAGCAGCTGACAGCCAGTGGCTTATCATATTGAAACACTTTTATCTCTGTCTCCGTATGACACACGGGCTTTTTGGAATGGCCTACTAAAGTAGAGCGGAACCTCGGGTATCATCTCATAGTCCTGGGGATTTACAGTTTGTCTAAATAATAGTGGCATTATTTAAATATTACATAGTGTACGATTTTAGCAACTGTTAGCAAGTAACATTTCCGGAGTCGTGGGTTCGATTCCCACTATGAGGTCCGGCCTTTCCTGGCTAGAAAAGGGCGTAAACTATAGATAACCCGTCCTAAAATTCGTAGGTAATATTTTTTTTTTTTTACGGCGCATCGACATAAATCTTGGCCATTAGCGCCGACGTCCAGGGTGCAGCGAGGAATTTTCTCAGCGAGCCCTGAGATGAGAAAATTTCTGGCGCCGGTGGGGATCGTACCCACCATCTCCCGCTTAAGATTCTAGCGCGCTAGCCACTAGACCACGGGAGACCCCTCGTAGGTAATAATAATACACCTTAAGGCCCAGCGCACACGGTGCGACTGTACTGCAACTCAAGTTGCAAACTAGGCGTCTGAAACCAGTTTGTAACTGAAATAAAACTTCTTTCTGCTCACGGTGCGACTTTACTGCAATTAGAGTTGCAAACCAGTTGCGTATGAAATTATTTTGCAACTGAAACAAAACACGCGAGTATATTGGCTTGCTGTAAATCAATTTCCCAACAGTTTCGCAAGTGGTGTGTTTATTTAGTGAGCTACTTGTTTTTTTTTGTAAGAACTTGCGATGTCAGACTCACAAGGGGAGTATACAGCGATGGGGTCACCGATCTGGACCAATTTTTTTCTGGTGATTCTACACCGCAAAATAGTCGACTAAACTAGTTTGCAACTGGAGTTGCAAAACAGTCTCACCGTGTGCGCTGGGCCTAAAATGTAAATAAATAGAACAACATTTCCTAAGTAATGTACCACTCAGAATAGACTTTTTGACAATTTTTTCCAAATCTTATATAAGTCTCTCTTCTCTCTCTCTCTCTCTCTCTCTCTCTCTCTCTCTCTCTCTCTCTCTCTCTCTATATATATATATATATATATATATATATATATACGACCCTCGTGGTCTGTTCGGTACTGACACACACACACACTTATAAGTCCCGTATAAAGAACACAATAATGAAAAATAGCATTTAAAAACGACCAAAAATCGTTTTTCAGTTAAAAGATAATCAAATCTTCACCTTGAAAAAAGCAACAGTAGAAACATTTAAAAAAAAGTCCGTCACGCAGGAGCTGCATAACTAAGCACTTTCCTCAGAATTTGGGTAGTGTAGATTGCTTTCCAGAACAATTTGCTTAAAATATCCTACATAAATAAAATAAAAACATGAATAGTTCTCTTTTAAATTTGTAATGAGTAACTGATCAATTAATAATTTGCTTCCAGAGTTATGTTTACACATGGTACCTATTACACTTCGTAATAAATACAAAAAACCTCATATTATCGTATTTTGATCTAACGCAGGATCAGGATACAGTCACTCTAGTGGTAGAAAGCGCTCCTTGCGGCGGCTTTGTGAACCTACGTCTGGCGGGCTTTTCTATTGAAATATATTACAAATTAAACCCCCGCTTTCCGATTGACCGATTCAGCTCATTTCTACAACACTTCTTTCTCGTGAGTTACCCACGACGTATACCGCGTTTCGTTACAATACAGCAGAAATTACGACTGGTATGAGTATATTAAGAATTTGGGTCATGAGTAAACCTCCCCTTCTAATGAACCGATTTAGTTTATTTTTACAGCACATATTTACCTGTAGATTACCACTACGAATGCCGAGTTTCGTCGAAATATACCAAAAATCACTGCTGGTAGTGGCGAATTGGTATTGTGGGTCCGGAGTAAACCCCCCCTCCTAATGAACCGATTTAGTTTATTTTTACAACAGTTATTTACCTGTGGATTACCACTACGAATACCGAGTTCCGTCGAAATATACCAAAAATCACGGCTGGTAGTGGCGAATTGGTATTGTGGGTCCGGAGTAAACCCCCCCTTCTAATGAACCGATTTAGTTTATTTTTATATCTCACTTTTCTCTCTATATTACCACTACGAATACCAAGTTTCGTTGAAATATAACAAATATTACGGCTGACATAGTCAAATTAGTGTTTTGGGTTCGGGGTAAACCCCCCCTTCCGGTGGACCGACTTTGGTGGTTAACGAACTCGTTCAATCGTTTGCTAATTGAATGCTATATACCAAGTTTCGTGACGTAAAAACAAAAACTCTGGCCGCTATCGTGTTAACAGACATATATATATATATATATATATATATATATATATATATATATATATATATATATGTATATATATATATATATATAAATTTTAACGGGGGTCATTTTCGGTGTCTACTAGGTAGGATCGATAAAGATTTGAAGAAATTTTTCAAAAATTCCGTCATGAGTCCAACCTCAATAGCTACTTTCCTTCGGAGGAAAGTGCTAAAAAGTTTATTTGTGTGTTGTTTTTTGTTAATAAGAAGAGGAGAGAAAACTATTGGAATATTTGATTCTACTTGCCATTATTGGTAGAATCCTACATTCTTGGGCTATTTTATTCATTCTAGAGTATTTTTTTTTTTTTTTACGGCGCATCGACATAAATCTTGGCCATTAGCGCCGACGTCCAGGGTGCAGCCAGGAATTTTCTCAGCGGGCCCTGAGATGAGAAAATTTCTGGCGCCGGTGGGGATCGAACCCACCATCTCCCGCTTATGAATCTAGCGCGCTAGCCACTATACCACGTGAGACCCCTCTAGAGTATGTTAAACATCATTCTGTTGAATGGCTATTTTTAGGTTGTTTATCCAATACTTTCACTGATATTTACCTTGTTAAAACTGTAAAACCGTGGCACTTTGCCAACGCGTGTCTTGATAAACAAGAACACTGTTTTCAACTGGAAACACTGGAGGTTCTGATTTTAGGGCTTCTGTGGACCTGTGGGACATAAAACGTCGTGAAATCTAATCGGCACTTCGAACGATTGTCGTATACAGTATTCCATTTCATGTTTATATGATGTTATATCCAATTTTCACATATCCGCCATCAACCTAGATGCTATCTATAAATGTATATCGCCTTGTATACACAAAAAATATGTCATGCAAGACATGCATATCAAAGTACATTCCTAAGCTAGATAGATAATGTTCGCCTTATTCTTGAAGAAGTTTCTTTTCTATTAGCACTTTCCTCCGAAGGAAAGTAGCTATTGAGGTTGCGCTCATGGAATTTTTGAAAAATTTCTTCAAATCTTTATCGATCCTACCTAGTAGACACCGAAAATGACCCCCGTTAAAATTTATATACATATATATATATATATATATATATATATATATATATATATATATATATATATATATAATACATATATATATATATATATATATATATATATATATATATATATATATATATGTGTGTGTGTGTGTGTGTCTGTTAACACGATAGTGGCCAGAATTTTTGTTTTTTCTACACGAAACGTGGTATATAGCGTTCAATTAGCAAACGGTTGAATGAGTTCGTTAACCACCAAAATCGGTCCACCGGAAGGGGGGTTTACCCCGAACCCAAAACACTAATTTGACCATGCCAGCCGTAATATTGGTTTTATTTCAACGAAACTCGGTATTCGTAGTGGTAATATAGAGAGAAAAGTGAGATGTAAAAATAAACTAAATCGGTTCATTAGAAGGGGGGGGGTTACTCCGGACCCACAATAGCAATTCGCCACTACGAGCCGTGATTTTTGGTATATTTCGACGAAACTCGGTATTCTTAGTGGTTATCTACAGGTAAATATGTGTTGTAAAAATAAACTAAATCGGTTCATTAGAAGGGGGGGTTTACTCCGGACCCAAATTCCTAATATACTCATACCGGTCGTAATTTCTGCTGTATTGTAACGAAACGCGGTATACGTCTTGGGTAACTCATGGGAAAAACGTTTTGTAAAAATGAGCTAAATCAGTCAATCGGAAAGGGGGGTTTACTTTGTAATATATTTCGATAGAATAGCCCGCCTGACGTAGGTTCGCAAGGCCGCCGCAAGGAGCGCTTTCTACCACTAGAGGGACTGTATCCTGTTCCTGCGTTAGATCAAAATACGATAATATGAGATTTTTAATATTTATTAAGTAGTGTAATAGGTACCATGTGTAAACATAACTCTGGAAGCAAATAATTAATTGAACAGTTACTCGATACAAAATTAAAAGAGAACTATTCATGTTTTTATTTTATTTATGTAGGATATTTTAAGCAAATCGTTCTGGAAACCAGTCTACACAACCCAAATTCTAAGGAAAGTGCTTAGTTATGCAGCTCCTGCGTGACGGAATTTTTTTATTATTATTGATTATTGCAACAATATGAGTTTACATATTTCCAGTAATATTGCTGGTTCTGTTACAATGACTTTTTGATGCATGATGTGGGGGAGATGAAAAATTACAAAACCCACAATAGTAATACATTAAAGAAGAGAAAAAAAAAACCGTTGAAAAAACTGTAAAGAATTTTAAATGAAAATATAACACACTTTGTGCACTGCAGATGTTAAAGCAAATTGTCTCTAGGCCACCTCCGCTTCAGCCTTCTATGGGGATTTTGTGGATTTTGGAACGAGGATAGAGAATTTATCAAAGGATTTGGATGGCCAGGGAGATTGGAATGGAACTTCTGATAGACTGATTTGGCCAGGGATTGGATAAAGGGGATATTGAAATCATTATGGAGGGTTAGGTTCGAGACATAGTAATGAGCATTGGATATTTTTCGAAGGATTTTGGATTGCATTGTTGGTATTCTGTAGGAATTGGAAGGTTTAGTGGAACCCCAGAGTTCTAGTCCATAAGTCCATATTGGTCGGAGTATGGTATTGTATATAAGTCGTTTGTTAGTCAATGATAGTTTCGAGCGTTTGTCCAGTAAGAGTGATAAAAGTCTAAAACGTCTGTTTAGTTCCTGTCTTTTCTGTGTTATGTGTGGCTTCCAAGTTAAGCATTTGTCTAGTATCAGTCCTAAGTATTTTACTTGCGATTTCTGCGGAATTATAATGTTTTGGAGGGTTATTGGTGGGCAGCTTGACTTGTATGTTGCATGGCTTTATGAAGAAGTTTCTAAAAATAAAGGAAGTATGTACATATATACAAATTAAACTTGAATAATTAGGCTCTTTTTGAAGGTTTGGGTTAGGTTATTATGGTTTAAGGGAAGAAAATTACTTGTTCCTCACCGCCCTAAGGCCGCACTTACATTGGACCCGTATTTCTCCCGATCCGATCCGATCCGATTTAGTCACAGTTCGTCAGTAATGACCTCGTAGTGAAGTGAAAATGAGTGATTAATTTAAGAAATATCATGTTATAAGCATAGAAACCTTTGATTAGGTTGAATGTTGGAGGTATGAGAACTATTGGTATTCATATTTTAAAATTAATTATAAGAAAGGTAACTAGAAGGTTATAAGCATTGGAAGGTTATAGAAGTGGATGGTTATAAAAATCTTTCCACGCAATTTAATAAACAAGGGAAAGTAAAAACAAAAGTGTGAATTGACAAAGTTGTCCTAAATTTTATTTCCTTTGATATATATGTATATAAAAAAAAAATCATTGAAATCTGTTAAGATTTAGTAGCTGTAGACCTTCTTGAAACACAATATGTGGGTTGCCGCCATTTTGCTTCGTCGGTCCGAAATCGGTCTAGAAACAAACAAGTTTGGATGGCCAAGAATCGGTGGCGGTTGGATTGGATCGGGGCGGGACAAATGTAGGCACCTCCATTGAGATGCATGTGTTTATTTTTCTTCCGACAGTCGGTGGCTATCGGATCGGATCGGAACGGGTCCAGTGTAGGTGCACCCTAAGACAGAAATCGTGTATTATGTAATGTTTGGTGGAACAAGGTTTACAGTATTGTGTGTTTAAGACAGTACTGTGTTTCTAATATTGCATTTAATATATTCATCTGTGGCAGAAGGTCAATTTTATAAAAACACACTTTCTTTCTTCTGTACTCTTTTATTAGGCTCTACATGTTTCACGTCGCTGTGACGCCTCTTCAGGAGCACTTAATCTAAATAAAATAAAATATGGTTACAGCCTATTCATTAGAGAACCTTCCGCAGGTAGGGCCACGTCTGGACTGATAAGATTAATCATGTCTACTGGGTATCAGCTGTTTAAAATCGATAGTTTTAGGGTAAATGTCGATTTTCCAAAGAAGTTTTTGTCATTTTATAAAATAATTCATTTTATGTCGTCTTGTTTATTAAATTAAAAAATATTTTATCCAGGTATTTAATATCTGTTTTTTTGTTGACGGTCTTTTTCCTATTTTTAATTATGTGTATATTTTCCTTAATTTTTCTTTTTATGGGGTTTTTCTCCTTATCTAATATCTTTACCGTGTCAAAATTAAATGTGTGGCTATATTGTATCCCATGATCCACCAATGCAGTCTTGTTGTCTTTCTTATCAAGGTTTTTGGCATGTTGTTTGATTCTCTTTTTTAAAAGTTGTCCCGATTCTCCAACATACACCTTATCACACATTGCACAATCAATTTGATATATATTATATTTGGTTTCCCTTTCTTTTAAATCATCTTTAATTCGGCTGTAGCTTTTTACGATTTTGTCGTGATATATCCAGGAGATTCTTCCTAGGTCTTTGGATAAAATATTTTTTAATTTCATAAACAAGATGACTTAAAACATTTTATAAAATGACAAAAACTTCTTTGGAAAATCGACATTTACCCTAAAACTATCGATTTTAAACAGCTGATACCCAGTAGACATGATTAATCTTATCAGTCCAGACGTGGCCCTACCTGCGGAAGGTTCTCTAATGAATAGGCTGTAACCATATTTTATTTTATTTAGATTAAGTGCTCCTGAAGAGGCGTCACAGCGACGTGAAACATGTAGAGCCTAATAAAAGAGTACAGAAGAAAGAAAGTGTGTTTTTATAAAATTGACCTTCTGCCACAGATGAATATATTGGAAAAATAGAGTCACTGTCTTATAATATTGCATTTAAAATAATGTTGCGTTGAAAAAATTAAAATTGCTTAGATACATATATTTAAATGCATTTTTTTTATTATTACTTATTTACATGTTTAATATTATTATGGGGAAGGGTCTCTCAGATTACTGGAGAATATTTTTACTGGGGGACAGTTCCAACCAGTAAAAAGAATTATTTTTACTGGGGGATAGTTCCAACCAGTAAAAAGAATTATTTTTACTGGGGGATAGTTCCAACCAGTAAAAAGAATTATTTTTATTTTTAGAAATATTTTATTTATTTCTTGATTATGGGAATTAAGAAATTTTCTTACGATTCTAGCTGTGTCGAGTAGAACTGCTTGCTAGGATAATATTAAGTGTTCCTCTGGCAATTTCAGATATTTGGTGACACTGACTGTAGTATTCGGTATCAAACCATTGGTCGAAATAATAACTGAAGTAACTCTAGCGAAATCTAATTTATAGAGATCTTTTAACTCAATGGCCAAGTCTTGATATTTTCGCAGCTTTTCGGCATAAGCTTTCCGGATATTCTCATCATTCGGCACTGAGATATCAATTATATCAGGAGTCTTATTATGATTGTCGATGATGAGAATATCTGGTTTATTATGGTGAACAGTTCGGTCCGTAATCATAGCTTCCTGTCAGTAGATTTTAATTCTATCATTTTCTAGAAGTCTTTGTGGGACGTAGCGATAATACGGTACCGTAGTTTTCATAATGCCGAACCTTTCTGCTATTGCTTGATGGTATATCTTGGCAACATTGTTGTGTCTCTGAAGGTAATCAGATCCCGCAAGAATTTCGCAGCCTGCCGTCACGTGTTGAATCGACTCATACGCCTTGTTACATAATCTGCACTTGTCCGAAATACTAATATCTTTTAAAACGTGTCGTCGGTTACATGACAGCAAAATTATTATTATTATTATGTTATTTTCTTTATTTTTTTAATTTTATTGTATTATTTTTTTTTAATAAACCATAATAATTTTAACTTTCCGAAGGAATGAAGCTTTTGAAATGGCACTCAAAAAAGAATTTTTTAAAAATATCTTCAAATCTTCATCGATCCTCCCTACTTGATACGGAAAATTACCCCTGTTAAAATGTGTGTTTGTGTTTATATATATATATATATATATATATATATATATATATATATATATATATAAACAATATTTATTTATATATATATATATATATATATATATATATATATATATATATATATACAAATTAGCGGCCTTAGTTTTAGTTTTTACGCCACGAAAATAATATATAATTCCCGGATCAAACGATTGAACGAGTTCGTAAATTCTCAACATTTTTCAAGTCCCACAATTTTCCATGGAGTGTTTTCAAATTCTTATATGTTTTGGTTGGTTGTTGAAAAAAGAAGGAGCGAAGAAAGGCATCAGCGAAGATAGTGCAGATTAATTCTTTACCCCGATTCTTCTCGCCCCCTTTTCGGAGGAGCTAATGATCTTCTTTGTGCCAGGAAACGAATAGAAGTCCTTATAAAATTAAATAAGAAGTATCCTTTCTAAGGATAATGGACACTCACAAATACTTCATTTGCGTCTCTCTCAATTACATCCTTAATTTCAAAATGCTGGATGACAATTAATTATAAATAAATAAAAAACAAAATAAAAAAAAACAAAAACAAAAACAAGAAATATCCTTCCTTATATCTTAGCGCGTTTCCATTCTTATTCATATAGTGATATTTGTAAGATAATAGAAAAAGTTATTGGTTGTTTTGATCTTTCGTGAAAAATGTAAGCACCTTATATGACAGCAATATTTTAGGAGTGTCGAGGCACAGGAAAAAAACAGTAGCCAACTTACACAATCCTCCTTCTCCCTCAATCTTAAGGAAGGCTCTGTAAGTCAGTACAAATGTAGAATACCTACTCATTTTACAGATAATGCACTTAAAAAAAAATCAACGAAATTAAAAAGTGATTTAAATATAGAAAAATAAACCGTTCACAGAGCATCCTCGAATTCTGCTCGGAAAGATCCAGTTCTTACAACAAAAACGTGTTTCTAATTTTACGTATCCTTTTTTTATTAGAACGGATAGGTATTATTTTACTACTATAAGCAATTGGCCTACGCAACAAAAAATAAATAATAACAATAATAAAGGTAGGATATATATATATATATATATATATATATATATATATATAACGGAGTCTTTTTTTAGGTATTTAGTAGATAGGATCGTTGAATATTTTAGGGATTTATTTTCAAAAAATTTTTTATGAATGGAACCGTCAATCAATAGATACATGTCTTCGGAGAGTTGTACATTTATATTACTAGCTGACGTATTACTGTAGCTCAGTAGACATGATCGTTTTTAGCACTTTCCTCCGAAGGAAAGTAACTATTGAGGTTGCACTCATGACGGAGTTTTTGAAAAATTTCTCCAAATCGTTATCGATCCTACCTAGTAGACACCGAAAATGACCCCCGTTCAAATGTATATATATATATATATATATATATATATATATATATAGTTATATATGCGTCCGTTAACACGATACAGGCCAGAGTTTTTGTTTTTTCGCCACGAAACTTGGTATGTAGTATTCTTCCATCAAACGATTGAACGAGTTCGTTAACCAACAAAATCGGTCCATGTGGAGGGGGGGGGGGGTTTACTCTGGAGCCAAAGTAGTTATTTGCTAATACCAGCCATATTATTTGTTATATTTTAACGAAACTCGGTATTTGTTGTGGTCAACTGAAGAGAAAAATTTGTTATAAAAATAAACTAAATCGGTTGACTAGAAGGGGGGGGGGTTACTCCGGATAGAAATTACTAATTTCCTTATGCCGGTCGTAATTTCTGTTGTATTGTAACGAAACTCATTATACGTCCTGGGTATATAATAAGAAAGAAGTGATATGAAAATGAACTAAATCGGTCTATCGGAAGGGGGGGGGGTGTTACTTTGTACTATGTTTGAATTGAATTCTTCCGCCAAACGTAGGTTCGCGAAACTCATCAAGATCAATAGATGAATATGTGAAGCTTTGTGTATTTATTACGTAGTGTAGTACCCCGCATACACAAAACTCTGGAAGGAAATTAATTACAAAATTAATAATTGAAACAGCTGCTCATAAAAAATGCAAAAGAGTAGAACAATTTATGTTTTTATTTTATTTATGTATATAGGTTATTTTTAGGAAATTATTCAGGAATGCACTCGACACTACCCAACTTTGAGGAAAGTGCTTAGTTATGCAGCTCCTGCGTGACGGACTTTCTACTCATTATTTTGTTAACATAAAATTAATATTTACTAATAATGCTGAAAATACTTTAGCCGATTTTATATAAAGAGTAAAACGTTCCACCGAAATTGATTGGTAAATTGACACTTTATGTCTTCTATAACTATAATTTTTAATTATTCTTCAACTGACCCTTTTTTCAATCTCCTTATTTTCGTGGTAGGCGGAAGGTCAAATAATAAAACCTTCACCCCACAGTATCACCAACTTTATTCCGTCCCTACATGTTTCACACCTTTTTTGGTGCCTCTTCAGGTGAAAAGTTACATATATAAAACTTACAGCCTCAATCTGAGGAGGATAACCTTCCACCAGTACGGCCACGTCTACACTGATCTTTATCTGAAAGAATCCAACATGGCGAAATATAAACAGCTGATCCATAATCGATATGTCATACATTTAAAATTAATTTCCAGAAGAAATATAGTATTAAAAATTAAAACCATCTTCCCACCCTCTAATTAAAACAAATTTTTACTTTTTGTCAAATAAATTAATAAAAATAGTATTAAAATGTAATATTTCAGTTTTTTTATTTACTACTTTTTTTCTATTTTTTATGATATGGATATTTTCCTTAATTCTTCTTTTCATTCTATTTCTTTCTTTACCTAAAGTGCTAATATTTTGAAATATAAAATATATATGCTAATATTTTGAGTAGAGGCAGACAATTAAAATAAAATAAAATAAATAAATAATATTTTGAAAATCGAAACTATGTTTATATTTTATAGCATGATAAGCCAACGCTGTCTTATTCTCTCCCTTATCAATACTTTGCGCATGCTGTTTAATTCGTTTTCCAAGTAGCTGTTCCGATTCCCCTATATATGATTTATCACAGCCATTGCAGTCAATTTTGTAGATATTGTATTTAGTTTCCCATAATTTTAACTTTTCCCCTGAAGAGGTACCAAAAAAGGCGTGAAACATGTAGGGACGGAATAAAGTTGGTGATACTGTATGGTGAAGTTTTTATTAATTGACCTTCCGCCTACCACGAAAAAATAATTTTTAAGATGAACGAATTAACGTACTGGTGCGTGTTCTATAGAGATTTTGAGAGATGGAAAACGGTAGATTCTATGAGAATGAATCATTTTGAGGCCGATGGGTATAATAAATCAACCTTGGCCGTCTTCAGTCCGCTTCGACCTAGAATTTGATTCGCACGGACGCCCAGACCGATCTAAGCAGAACAGTCATGAACAGAGCAACGAGATAACAGCATTGTTTGTAGAGAGGTCCTTAGCGCATGGCTGTTTGCCTTCCATTCCCTCGGGCGAGGGACCGGTCTCTTCAAGGAGGAAGGGACAATGTAAACAGGGTGGAGTGGTTGTAACAACCTCCCAGGGGGAATTTTAGGTAGAAAACTTATTTTTATTATAATTTTTAGTTACAGAACTAACTTTCCTTGATTCCCAGGCGTTTACTCAATGTTGGGCAAAACTAAAAACTAAAACTACAATAAAAACTATAATCACTTTTTATAACAAACTAAATCTAAACTAAAAATTGCAACCTAAAAAAACCCATAAAACTAAAATTAAATTAACTAATGGATATTAGTTTAAATAAAACTAAAACATTGGGGATTGATTAAAAACTGAGGTTTATTTTAGTTTAGTTTAGTTTTGCAAAAATCTCGTGAATTAATGTAAATCATAAGTTATTTCGACAATTAAGTAAACTATTAAAACTAATAGAACTTCTTTTCATTTTGTTTTAAATAGGCTAAAGTTGTAGTTGTAAGTTGTAACCTCATTTTTCCCCATTATAGTTCATAAATAAACACTCTTGATTTAAACAAAAATACATACATACCTATTTTTTTTACCCTTGTTCTGAATCAAAGTTGTATTTTTTAAGAGGATAGTTGAGAAAATATAAAAAATGTTATGGACCCTTCTGGTTTTTGCATAAATCTTAGTAACAAACCATAATGAAATAATATTTCTGAACATTAAATAATTTAATCCTCAAATAAGATTATTTATTATATAATCCTGACAAATTACAAATAATTTTTGAATGATAAACATTCTAGAAATAGCAGACAGGTCCAGGGACTAGTTTGTATTTTAGTGGGAAATCGTTGGGCTTGTATTGTTATTGTAGAATCGCTAATACTTCACACTCATATATCATATGACGTTTATGTTTTTTGGGGACAACAATTAATTTAATATGTAGAGCTGATTCTGGAGAGGAAGAAGATATATTTATCTCAAAATATCAATTTTTGGACTTGTCTTCTTTGGTTTTGATGAACCCTTCAATTAATGAATTAAAAACTAAAATCATAAATTAAGGGCATTTTTGCTTAAATTCAACTAATTACCATACTGAAAGGGGAACTAAAACTGAAAACAACTATTCATTAAGAAAACACTCCAACACATCTATTATATAAAAATGAATCGCTAAATGTGTTGGTAAGCGCAAATCTCGAGAACAACTGAACCGGGGGGTCTCCCGTGGTCTAATGGCTAGCGCCTTGGATTTATAAGCGGGGGATGGTGGGTTCGATTCCCAACCTCCGGCAGGAATTTCATAATCCCACGGCTCGCTGGTAAAATTCCTCCCCCCCCCTGACCCTGGATGTCGGCGCTAATGACCTAGATGTAGATACGCCGTAAAAAAACAAAAAAAAACAAAAAAAACAAAAAAAAACAACTGAACCGATTTCGCTAATTCTTTTTTTATAATATTCCTTGAACTATGAGGATGGTTCTTAAGGAGAGAAAAATTAAAAAAAAAATGCCTGAAAAAGTCTAAAAACAACACTTTTCGGGTCTTTTTTACTTCGTTAACGCAAATTCATTTTTAAATAAATATGTTCTCAATTATAATATTTTTAACAGTTAACGTATTTGGTCATTTGTTTATAAGCAAAAAATCACTCTTTGTTTATATTGTTTTAAAATAAATACGTTTTTATTTAAGTTTATAACTACAACAGTAATAATAAGAACATGTGGAGGCCCAGTGGCCGTGAGTGTTAAGCCGTGATCACTTCACACTCTGTGCCAAAAGTCGTGGGTTCGATTCTCACTAGGGGTGGTGCCTTTTCTTTAAAAAAAAAAGAAGAAAAGGCATCATCCTGGCTAGAAAAGGGTGGTAACCTATAGATAACCCGTGACTGAACATATCATTTTGGTAAGTGTCTGTCCTTTTATTTAAATTGCACAGGTTCAGGATCTTGTGTTTAATAATTTTACAAATCTAAAACTAATAATATAAAGTGAGTTTATTTTTAGTTAGAATGAATTAACGTTAGTTTAGCCCAACACTACTCATAAAATAATGTTTCCCAGGTCTGTTTCGCCATTTTTTTTAGTTGTACAAGTCATTATTTATAGGATAGAGAGAATGATGAAGACAATCTAAGGAATGTTGAGTGCAAAGAGTTGCTGCACCATCCTGCACTTAATGCACCCAAGATTAGTCTCCACCAATTAGGTCCTATTAGCTATGCATTGCATTCTAATGAGTTATTAGCCCATTGTTATCAGCTGTTCCAGTGTACCAAGTCATTTTTTCCTTGTCATTAATAGGAGAAAACTCGCCCAAAAGCTCAAGGAGTAGAGCAGAAAAATAATTTGAGAAGCCCTTAATACCGGCGCTGCATACCTATCCTATTTTTTTTTATTTAATTTTTTTTTTTTTGAATCTACATCGAAAAATAGTCGACATGTATCCGAGGGTTTCGTGAAATACGTTTTAGTAGCTGAATAATAAAATAAAATTGGTTGAAAATACTTTTCGAAATTATTTTTCAAGATTGGAAAATGATATTGACATGATTCTTTGAACAATTCATTTGTTTTAAAGAATAGATTAAAGACAAATACAATCGTTAGACAATAATTCATATTTCGTCAAGTAAATTTTAAAATATTGTCACGTTTTCAAGTAAACTAGCATTATAAATTGATTAAAACCAAATATAATAGCAGATTTAATATCTGCACCCTTAACGTGATAAGCATCATAAAAAAAAAAAAAAAAAAAATATCCACGTCCGGAGTAGCCACACAAATCAATAAGATCAACATGAGAAAACTGTTCCCGAACAGAAAACTGACAGTATCCTAAGTGGAAATTACTTCAAGAAAGCACTTATTTCTCCAAATGATTTTGCGGTACTAGAAGATCGGATAAGAACTGTAATTGTTGGAAATTTAACACTAGATTTACCAGACCTGATAATAGTGTAATTGTGAATAACAAAAAATACATTTGTTACTAATATATATAAAGTAACATTAAGTTAATTAAATGTATTCTCTACTTATAGCTACAAAAGTCATAATATCATTTTGGAAAGCAAATGTTATATGTAGGGCTCAGTGCCAAAGGTGACTAACCCACAATTATAAATAACTGAGAAAATCGGAGTTAAAGATAAGAAGATTATGAAAGAAATTACTGTTGTTGACAAAAATTATTTCAATTGGACCACTCAAAATAATTTTTGTCACCCAGACTAATTTTTTCCAGATTCTTCCTAACTTTAAACCCGATTTTCTCAGTTATTTCTAATTGTGGGTTATTCACCTTTGGCACTGAGCCCTTCATATGTAGGAGGAATTTTGAATTGAAACTGCACGACCGGTCAAAATGACTGGTTTGGTAAATATAGTATTAATAAGCATTCAAATAGATTCTGTACATAGACACATATAAATATTTATTTTTTTATAAGTATTTACTTTGTTATGATCCCCGATGAATGCTTGACATTGCAGCCGAAACGAAGGCGATAAAACCCCATTTTCATATAAAAATGTAGTTTTTTAGCACTTTCCTCCGAAGGAAAGTAGCTATTGAGGTTGGACTCATGACGGAATTTTTGAAAAATTTCTTCAAATCTTTATCGATCCTACCAAGTAGACACCGAAAATGACCCCCGTTAAAATTTATATATATATATATATATATATATATATATGTGTGTCTGTTAACACGATAGCGGCCAGAGTTTTAGTTTTTTCGTCACGAAACTTGGTATATAGCATTCAATTGGCAAACGATTGAACGAGTTCGTTAACCACCAAAATCGGTCCACCGGAAGGGGGGGTTTACCCCGAACTCAAAACACTAATTTGACCATTTCAGCCGTAATATTTGTTATATTTCAACGAAACTTGGTATTCGTAGTGGTAATATAGAGAGAAAAGTGAGATATAAAAATGAACTAAATCGGTTGATAAGGAGGGGGGGTTTACTCCGGACCGACAATACCAATTCGCCACTACCAGCCGTGATTTTAGGTATATTTCGACGAAACTCGGTATTCATAGTGGTAATCTACAGGTAAATATGTGTTGTAAAAATAAACTAAATCGGTTCATTAGGAGGGGGGTTTACTCCGGACCCAAATTACTAATATACTCATGCTGGTCGTAATTTCTGCTGTATTGTAACGAAACGCGGTATACGTCGTGGGTAACTCATGAGAAAGAAGTGTTGTAAAAATGAGCTTAATCGGTCAATCGGAAAGGGGGGTTTACTTTGTAATATATTTCAATGGAAAAGCCAGCCAGACATAGGTTCACAAAGGCGCCGCAAGGAGCGCTTTCTACCACAAGAGGGACTGTATCCGGTTCCTGCGTTAGATCAAAATACGATAATATGAGGTTTTTTGTATTTATTACGTAGTGTAGTAGGTACCATGTGTAAACATAACTCTGGAAGCAAATTAATAATTTATCAGTTACTCATTACAAAATTAAATGAGAACTATTCATGTTTTTATTTTATTTATGTAGGATATTTTAAGCAAATTGTTCTGGAAAGCAGTCTACACTACCCAAATTCTGAGGAAAGTGCTTATTTATGCAGCTCCTGCGTGACGGACTTTTATTTTTTTAATTTTTCCTGCCGCGTTTGATGTTATACTCAAAGGATTCTATTTTCAGATTGGATCCGATCTCAGGATTTTGAATTTGATATGATGCCTCTTGGATGAGGCCTCAGACATCAAATGATCTATTGGTCAACCGTATGTGATGCCTCTTGGATGAGGCCTCGGACATCAAATGATCTATTGGTCAACCGTATGTGATGCCTCTTGGATGAGGCCTCGGACATCAAATGATCTATTGGTCAACCGTATGTGATGCCTCTTGGATGAGGCCTCGGACATCAAATAATCTATTGGTCAACCGTATGTGATGCCTCTTGGATGAGGCCTCGGACATCAAATAATCTATTGGTCAACCGTATGTGATGCCTCTTGGATGAGGCCTCGGATAACAAATAATCTATTGGTCAACCGTATGTGATGCCTCTTGGATGAGGCCTCGGACATCAAATGATCTATTGGTCAACCGTATGTGATGCCTCTTGGATGAGGCCACGGACATCAAATAATCTATTGGTCAACCGTATGTGATGCCTCTTGGATGAGGCCTCGGACATCAAATGATCTATTGGTCAACCGTATGTGATGCCTCTTGGATGAGGCCTCGGACATCAAATAATCTATTGGTCAACCGTATGTGATGCCTCTTGGATGAGGCCTCGGACATCAAATGATCTATTGGTCAACCGTATGTGATGCCTCTTGGATGAGGCCTCGGACATCAAATAATCTATTGGTCAACCGTATGTGATGCCTCTTGGATGAGGCCTCGGACATCAAATGATCTCTTGGTCAGCCGTATGTGATGCCTCTTGGATGAGGCGTCGGACATCAAATAATCTATTGGTCAACCGTATGTGATGCCTCTTGGATGAGGCCTCGGACATCAAATGATCTATTGGTCAACCGTATGTGATGCCTCTTGGATGAGGCCTCGGACATCAAATGATCTATTGGTCAACCGTATGTGATGCCTCTTGGATGAGGCCTCGGACATCAAATGATCTATTGGTCAACCGTATTATATCGTTTTTACTGAACTACCAGATCAATAATTTGAAGAGGCGTGTTGGATAAAATAATGAAGCAATTAGTTCAAAACGGGTCCACATGTATTTCTGTACAACAAACAGCAAATTGATTTATTTATTTATAATTATTAATTAATTATTAATTTTTACTCTTTACGATTCAAGGTGATTGCTTTAGAGAAGTGGTAAAAATATATAATAGAAGTGTTCAAATGAAGTCAGATAAAGTATTTTTACTATTTTAAAGACTTATTTAGCAGTAAATAACGTAATAATTAATATTATACAGGGTGATTCAGGTATAAGTAGCCAAACTCTAGGAGGTGATTGCAGACATAATTTCCAACAAAAAAGTTCATTTCAAGTATGGTCCGATTCCGAAAGGTAAAGGAGCTATGCCCAATTTTCTGTTTTTTTAACGTAGTCTTGTTTATTAATGAATAAGAAAGTATTTCTCAAAAACTATTCAAGATAATTAAATTCTAATTAAACCATAATAAAATAGACAAAATTTCCTTTAAAAAGATAGTAATTTAATTCTAACTAAAATCATTATTAAAAGATACTTTCTGGACTTCCAATAACGCACTTCTGTTTTTATCAATGAATCAGAGTTTTTTCGCGATTTTTTTCCTCAGCCTCCTAACGGACTACAGATTGAATACTTACACAAAAACTTCTACATTTACTAAGCATTAAATCTATGAAAATGAAGCGGAGGTTTATTAGGGAATAAATTGAACGATTGGCTCCCTTTTGTCAAAAATATGTGGAATGTAGTTTTGTTACTTTCAAATACCTTGTGTGAAGAAATTAAAAATTATTCATTTCTTAATTGCCAAACTGTTGGTATCCATTGTCCATTCCGGAAGCAATAAATGTAACTGAATAAAACGACTGGAAAAGTTTTTCATTTGAGAGATCTGTTACATTTCATGTTTTTCAATTGAGAGATCTGTTACATTTCATGTTTTTCATTTGAGAGATCTGTTACATTTCATGTTTTTCAATTGAGAGATCTGTTACATTTCATGTTTTTCATTTGAGAGATCTGTTACATTTCATGTTTTTCAATTGAGAGATCTGTTACATTTCATGTTTTTCATTTGAGAGATCTGTTACATTTCATGTTTTTCAATTGAGAGATCTGTTACATTTCATGTTTTTCATTTGAGAGATCTGTTACATTTCATGTTTTTCAATTGAGAGATCTGTTACATTTCATGTTTTTCATTTGAGAGATCTGTTACATTTCATGTTTTTCAATTTTTCATTGATTTATGTTTTACATGATGTATTTGGCACCCAGCTTTGACAAGAAATTTTGAGCGGAGAATTAAAATTTATTGCAGGGTAGTTGAATAATTATAATCCAGATTTTGGACATAATTGGAAATCGTAGAAGGTAGAAAAATAATGTCTCTCCACTGTTTTTCAAAGTATTTATTAGCAAAAGCTTTTCGAGAACATGGTTCTCATCGTCAGTGCATCTACAATTTTCACAAAAACACGCATATATTAATTACAGAAATATTTATAAGTATTCTTATTACTAAAGCTATGACAAATATTAATTACAGAAATATTTATAAGTATTCTTATTACTAAAGCTATGACAAATAATGTTACCTATTACTCCACCGGTAGTACTGCTAACAGCCTCTCCGAACTCCTGACGATGAGAACCATGTTCTCGAAAAGCTTTTGCTAATAAATACTTTGAAAAACAGTGGAGAGACATTATTTTTCTACCTTCTACGAAATCAAGAACTCCACAAATAACGCTGCATACATCACAGATATAATTGGAAATGTTTTCAAATTAAATTTGAAATAATACTAAAAATTGTGCAAAACATTGCGGGAAGAAAAATTTTAATACTTATTTGGGCCGCAATATTTGCGGACATACAAGGCCACATTCTCACGGAATGGAATATTTAACAGTCTCAATTCGCATACTTGGTTTCATGTTAATCCTTATGCCGTGTGAAGATCACACAATCAGTATCAGCTCCAAGATAACATGTGGTGCGGGATTTTGGACGAATATCTTCTTCAGCCAATCCTGATTCCTGACAGGCAATGTTGGGCAAAACTAAAAACTAAAACTAAATTCACTTTTTGGAATAAACTAAAACTAAACTAAAAATTGCAACCTAAAAAAAAAACTAAAACTAAAATTTTACTAATTAATGGATTTTAACTAAACTAAAACTAAAACTAAATCTTTGGGAATTGACTAAAAACTAAATTAAAGCTTTAGTTTAGTTTAGTTTTACTAAAATAACATGAATTAATATAAAGCATATGTTATTTCGATAATTAAGTAAATTATTAAAACTAATAGAACTTGCTTAAGAATAAGAAATTTTGGCTTTTTCTCGTAATTTGAAAACATACGTTCTTGATAAACTAAATTAGTTAACTAAAAACTAAAACTAAACTAAAATCACAAATTTGGGTCTCTTTTACTAAACTAAACTAATTGCATTACTAAAAACGGAGTCCACATGATTAATAATTATACAAATCTAAAACTAAACTAAAACTAAAACTAAAAATATAACATTAGTTTAGTTTTAGTTTGGGAAAACTAACGTTAGTTTAGTTTACTAACTTTAGTTTTGCCCAACACTGCTGACAGGTTCGATTCAAAATATGTTTAAACCTCCACACGATTTAAATACGACCGACCTATTGGATTGCAAGAGGTTCCGCTAGCACATAGATTCATGATTCCAGATGGATTGCAAGAGGTTCCGCTAGCACATAGATTCATGATTCCAGATGGATTGCAAGAGGTTCCGCTAGCACATAGATTCATGATTCCTGATGGATTGCAAGAGGTTCCGCTAGCACATAGATTCATGATTCCAGATGGATTGCAAGAGGTTCCGCTAGCACATAGATTCATGATTCCAGATGGATTGCAAGAGGTTCCGCTAGCACATAGATTCATGATTCCAGATGGATTGCAAGAGGTTCCGCTAGCACATAGATTCATGATTCCAGATGGATTGCTGTCCTGCACATAGCAGCAGTGCTGTTAGACAGTGGATAGATCCACTGCCCAAGTTCATAAAGGTACAGTTCCAAATTTAGCAAACTTTCAAATATATCAGCAAATATTTTAGTGCCAACAACATCATGTAAAAGATAAATCAATGAAAATTTGTTAAACACAAAATGTAACATATGTCCCAAATGAAAAACTTTTCCAATCATTTCTTTCAGTTACTTTTTATTGCTTCTGGACTGGACAATGGATACCCACACATTGGACATTAAAAAATGAATAATTTTTTCACACAAGGTATTTGAAAGTAACAAAGCTACATTCCACATTTTTTTGCCAAGAGCCAATCTTTCAATTTTTCCCCGAATAAACCTCCCCTTTATTTGCATGGATTTAATGCTTATTAAATCTAGAAGTTTTTGTGTAAGTATTGAATCTGTAGTCCGTTAGGAGGCCGAGGAAAAAAATCGCGAAAAAACTCTGATTCATTGATAAAAACAGAAGTGCGTTATTGGAAGTCCAGAAAGTATCTTTTAATAATGATTTTAGTTAAAATTAAATTACTATCTTTTTAAAGGAAATTTTGTCTATTTTATTATGGTTTAATTAGAATTTAATTATCTTGAATAGTTTTTGAGAAATACTTTCTTATTCATTAATAAACATGACTACGTTAAAAAAACCGAAAATTGCACATAGCTCCTTTTCCTTTCGGAATCGGACCATACTTGAAATGAACTTTTTTGTTGGAAATTATGTCTACAATCACCTCCTAGAGTTTGGCTACTTAGACCTGAATCACCCTGTATAATAAGATAAAAATTTCAGTTTCAATAAATTACATAAAAATATATGTATAGGTATATATTATTATCATTACATAAGTTGTTTTGGTTTTTAGATTAATTTAGATGATGTAAAAAAAAATAAGATTATAATTTAAAGAGCGATCCATGTTAGTTCAGGAGCTTAAATGTTAAAAAAAATAATTGAGAATTTTTTATGCGCAGCTGAATGAATTTTTTTTTTTTTGCAATCGAGTTTCGTTGTTAAGAGTAAAAATAACGACACGTGCGAGTAAATGAATATGTAATTATTTTTAGGAAGTCCATTTTCGATTTTTATAAGGTGAAGACTTTAATACATTTTAAGAAAAAAATGCGATCTCAATAATGCTAAAAGATAGGAAAGTTTGGTTTTCTAGAAATGATACAGGATACTCGGAATGCTGTGTTGGAGAATTATTTCTGTGTCTAGGGATAATGTATTAATATGTATATCATATTGTTGTGATTATCAATCATCTGGTGGTATCTAGAAACAATTTGCGAAGGTCCCAGTATAGAAATGTAAACAAGTCAAAACCAAACCATTCCAAATTAGTAGATATTTAAAAAAAAAAAAAAAAAAAATGTAAAGAGATGAACTGTATTGTTGTGAAATATAAATCCTTGGGAGTTGTGCAACAATGTCCTCGAAAACACAGGATCAACCCATTTGGAACTAAATACCTTTTTCAAGGCGATTCAAGAGAATTAACTGCTTTTAGACTCTGAATTTATTTTTTTAATAGTTTTTTTCCGCAAGAAGAATGCGTTTCATTAATGCGATTCTAATGTCCTCAAGGGGATCGAGGTTTCACCATTTAGGTCACGTAATTCTTCGCTCCTTGGGAAATTTAAATAGCCTCCGTCCAGGAAATTATTTAACTTTAAACTCTAATAAGTGATTATATATATATTTACATATACTCAATTATTTCTCTACATTAATTTCTAATATTTATATTTTATGGAATTCGAATATTGTTTCTTTAAATATTTTTGGGGGTATTATATTATGTTGATTATTTAATTATTTTTTACTTGTTTCCCCCATCATAGTAGATTCATGTAAAATGGCTTTTGTGAGAATCTTACTTATAATAGTAAGTAAATTAATGATGCAATTAAACACAACATTGTCACATACTTGATATTCCTTCATATGAGGCAGACTTGACTTACCTGTAACAAAAGAAAATAGGTTATAAAACATATAATAAAATACATAAATATACAGGGTGGGCCAGATCAGCGGGCCACAAGAGAAATAGCTACCAAACAGTAGAGATATCAACAATTTTCAAAGGGACAATGTTGTAGTTCTCGTCGAGATCTATAAAATGGTGCCCTTGGATATAATAAACTAACACTTCTAAGGGCTCAAATCAAGCGTTCGATCGTGTTTGGCACCCGGGGTTATTATACAAAGTACGGCGCATACTTCCCCACACATACTTCCTAATCCTACAGTCCTACCTATCAAACCGCTCCTTCCAAGTAAGATCTGGTTCCACATTATCTAGTTCCCGTCCTATTTCCTCTGGTGTACCACAGGGAAGTATTCTCGGTCCTATCCTTTACCTTCTGTACTCCGCTGACGTTCCTACCCACCCAAATACTCATTTAACGATAAATGCTGCTGATACAGCCATCTTTTCCTCCTCCCCTGATCCCGAAACTGCTTCCCTTCACCTGCAGGAACATCTAGACTCTGTTGAGGATTGGTGCAACAGGTGGAAAATCAAGGTGAATCCAGAGAAATGCAGCCAAATAACATTCATTCTCAATAAAAGGAATTACCCACCACCTCACATATCCAGTCAAGAACTTCCTGTATCCAACGAATTATTACTAGACAGTAAACTCACTTGGAACCCACACACCCGACTGAATAGACAGGAACTGAACAGGAGATACGGACTTCTTCGACAACTGTTAGGACCTTCATCAAAACTCACTTTACAGAACAAACTTACTATATACGAAACCATCATCAGACCTATTTGGACGTACGGACTTGAACTGTGAGAAACAACCAAAAGATCAAATATACAAAAATCCCAAAAATACTATTTAAATAAATTCAAGTGTCTTTTTTTGGGAATTTCAGATGAGGAATACATGCAAATGAAAACTGTATTTTTACAGAGAACTACTTGACGCATCGAAACACCGTTTGCACGGTTCTTCCTTGTTTTGTTAGTACATTTTAAAAATATAGTGCAAAATATGGGTAAAGAGGAAACCCTTCCCTTCAAAGGCCTATTTGAGCCCATAGAAGCGTTATTTTCTCATTTCCTGTGGCGCCATTTTATAGATCTCGACGAGAACTACAACATTGCCCCCTAAGTAGTTATTTCTCTTGTGGCCCGCTTATATGGGCCACCCTGTATATTAAATTGAATGGGGGTCATTATTCGTAGGATCGATGAAGATTTAAAGAAATCTTTGAATAATTCTCTCATAATTCTAATCGAAATGTGGTAAAATTATTTATGAAAAAATTAACGTCCAGAGTTTTGGGACGGGTTGGCTGTCAGTTACCATTCTTCTCTAGCGTTGATAAGACAGATAGCTGGCAACGCACTTTTCATGAAGTGTTTTATGCACCCTGAAATTTTGCTATAATGTACCTCTTAGGTAGATAAGAAGGTAAATATGTGTTTCCTGGTCATACCTTGGAACACCAGGTACTGCACATAGGGGAAAGGTGCAAAACAATTTTGCCCAAAAGTAGAGTTTTATTCAGAAGCCAACTATTATTAATGAAACAAATTGCAAATTAAGGCAATTTTAAAATTAATAATAAATAAGGCAGGCACTTTTAAGGGGGTTAAAATTTAAATAGAAAAAAACAAAACAAAGTACCTAGTTTTTATTTTTAATATTAAATGAAGTGCTTTATTCACGCTGTGATTTAAACAGCGTCTTCAGTAAACATATTTGAAAATAATTACAAAAGGGCAGACACTTTTGTGGGGTTTAATTATCAGGAAACATAAAAATAAATGTTGCCAATGATAGACTGCAATACACTGCGCGTAACCGTAAGAGTGAATGAGAGCACCGCGCAGTTGTGGTTATTCTCTGCGCTCTCATTGGTTCTTGCTCATATGATCTTCTACAGCTGTTCCGGTTTAAATGGCAGCGTGTATAAAACTCTCATTTAATGCGAGAATAAAAACAAATTATATATATATATATATATATATATATATATATATATATATATATATATATATAAATATATTATTTTTTACGTGTTATACTCCTTAAAAGTGTCTGCCATATTTATTATTCATTGTAAAATTGTCTCAATTTTACATTAAAGCTAGTTGGCTTCTGATTAAAACTCTATTTTTGGAAAATATTTTTTTGCACCTTTCCCCTGTGCGCAGTACCTGGTACACCAAAGTATATCCAGGAAACACATATTTACGTTCTTATCTACCCAAGAGGTATATTATAGCAAAATTTCAAGGTGCATAAAAAACTTCATGAACCGTGCGGTTACTGGCTCTGGGACTATGATGCCTTCCATTTTCCGAAAGAAAATTCACCAGCCAGCTCAAAGGAGTACAGAACCTTCAAAATAAAAAAAACACATGTACCAATATATCTATCTTTTAGTAAGATATTAATAAGTGTTTTGCGGATCCTTAAATAGGTCCCATGCGTCAGAGAGACATCGACATAAGGTTTCGCGCAAGCATCGATTACGAGGGAAACCTTATTACGGAGGGTCGCAACTACAAATTGCGGAGAAGAACCGCAGGAAAGGTGATTTCATCATTGCGGCAAGAGGAATCAAATAGAAAGATGGCACAATTACAGATGCGGAAGGCTTTCACTACCAGTTTGCCAACAGACCGCAAGAATCTTGCAGCTTATCATTTTCCCACTCAAAAGAGGCATCTTTAAAAAGAGCCAATAAAAAACTAATATCTTGGGTTTCCTAAGCCGAAAAACTTATTACTTACTAGAATATACCGTTGGGTCAAGTGCAAAAATCCCATTGGATTGGCAACTATTCTGACCTACAAGCAAAAACTCCCTGCGCAGTGAAGCATACAAGAAGCTGAACCCGATGCAATATTTCTTGCCCTTACTTACACTCCTTTATCACAACAATAAAATATTATCGTCTGAACAGACTCACATAGTTCACCAAAAATATTACAGAACATCTACACTCAAGGTGCTGAAGCAATTTAACGGATCAAAAAAGCACAACTTTCAGGCATACGTATAACAATATTTTGGCTGCCAGGACACTAAGACCTGGGACTTGAACGACTGCAGACGAACAAGCAAAATTGGCTACTGAAGACTTAAGAATCCAACAAATGGGACATTTTTTGCCAAGCCTTTACGAGGCAAGCTAAACATCATATCACAAACAATTGCAAAACATTTACAGGGTAACAAGAACTAATAAATAAATAAATTAAATTAGATGATGTTTTTTAAAAAAAAATAAACAAATATAAGAGTTCGGGCAATGGTAACCTTGTAGTTTTTTGCCCTTAAACACAAACAAACAATCTCAAAACGATTGGACAAACTTGACGACTGATAATGAACGGAAACAAATATAAGAGTTCGGGCAATGGTAACCTTGTAGTTTTTGCCCTTAAACACAAACAAACAATCTCAAAACGATTGGACAAACTTGACGACTGATAATGAACGGAGACAAATATAAGAGTTCGGGCAATGGCAACCCTGTTAGTTTTTGCCGTTAAACACAAACGAACAATCTCAAAACGATTGGAAAAACTTGACGACTGATAATGAACGGAGACAAATATAAGAGTTCGGGCAATGGTAACCTTGTAGTTTTTGCCCTTAAACACAAACAAACAATCTCAAAACGATTGGACAAACTTGACGACTGATAATGAACGGAGACAAATATAAGAGTTCGGGCAATGGTAACCTTGTAGTTTTTGCCCTTAAACACAAACAAACAATCTCAAAACGATTGGACAAACTTGACGACTGATAATGAACGGAGACAAATATAAGAGTTCGGGCAATGGTAACCTTGTAGTTTTTGCCCTTAAACACAAACAAACAATCTCAAAACGATTGGACAAACTTGACGACTGATAATGAACGGAGACAAATATAAGAGTTCGGGCAATGGTAACCTTGTAGTTTTTGCCCTTAAACACAAACAAACAATCTCAAAACGATTGGACAAACTTGACGACTGATAATGAACGGAGACAAATACAAGAGTTCGGGCAATGGTAACCTTGTAGTTTTTGCCCTTAAACACAAACAAACAATCTCAAAACGATTGGACAAACTTGACGACTGATAATGAACGGAGACAAATATAAGAGTTCGGGCAATGGTAACCTTGTAGTTTTTGCCCTTAAACACAAACAAACAATTTCAAAACGATTGGACAAACTTGACGACTGATAATGAACGGAGACAAATATAAGAGTTCGGGCAATGGTAACCTTGTAGTTTTTGCCCTTAAACACAAACAAACAATCTCAAAACGATTGGACAAACTTGACGACTGATAATGAACGGAGACAAATATAAGAGTTCGGGCAATGGTAACCTTGTAGTTTTTGCCCTTAAACACAAACAAACAATCTCAAAACGATTGGACAAACTTGACGACTGATAATGAACGGAGACAAATACAAGAGTTCGGGCAATGGTAACCTTGTAGTTTTTGCCCTTAAACACAAACAAACAATCTCAAAACGATTGGACAAACTTGACGACTGATAATGAACGGAGACAAATATAAGAGTTCGGGCAATGGTAACCTTGTAGTTTTTGCCCTTAAACACAAACAAACAATTTCAAAACGATTGGACAAACTTGACGACTGATAATGAACGGAGACAAATATAAGAGTTCGGGCAATGGTAACCTTGTAGTTTTTGCCCTTAAACACAAACAAACAATCTCAAAACGATTGGACAAACTTGACGACTGATAATGAACGGAGACAAATATAAGAGTTCGGACAATGGTAACCTTGTAGTTTTTGCCCTTAAACACAAACAAACAATCTCAAAACGATTGGACAAACTTGACGACTGATAATGAACGGAGACAAATATAAGAGTTCGGGCAATGGTAACCTTGTAGTTTTTGCCCTTAAACACAAACAAACAATCTCAAAACGATTGGACAAACTTGACGACTGATAATGAACGGAGACAAATATAAGAGTTCGGGCAATGGTAACCTTGTAGTTTTTGCCCTTAAACACAAACAAACAATCTCAAAACGATTGGACAAACTTGACGACTGATAATGAACGAAGACAAATACAAGAGTTCGGGCAATGGTAACCTTGTAGTTTTTGCCCTTAAACACAAACATACAATCTCAAAACGATTGAACAAACTTGACGACTGATAATGAACGGAGACAAATATAAGAGTTCGGGCAATGGTAACCCTGTAGTTTTTGCCCTTAAACACAAACAAACAATCTCAAAACGATTGGACAAACTTGACGACTGATAATGAACGGAGACAAATATAAGAGTTCGGGCAATGGTAACCTTGTAGTTTTTGCCGTTAAACACAAACAAACAATCTCAAAACGATTGGACAAACTTGACGACTGATAATGAACGGAGACAAATATAAGAGTTCGGGCAATGGTAACCTTGTAGTTTTTGCCCTTAAACACAAACAAACAATCTCAAAACGATTGGACAAACTTGACGACTGATAATGAACGGAGACAAATAAAACGGACCATCGCCAAATGGCCTTCCAGTCAAGTAAAACGTAGAAAAGAAGAAGTAGTAATAACTAGACTCAAATTTGAAAAAAACGCGAGTACTAAATGACTAAAAAAAAAAGGCTAAATGCAAAATATGAAACAATGAACGAACAGTGAAACACATACTAAAAGAATGCCAACAACGTCAAAATCTGGACTTACCATATGACATGTACGAATAACTTACTGGCAGAAGTTAATAAATTGGAGTAATCCTTATACTCCTTCGAACAATTGAAGGGGTCGCGGCAAAATAGTGCCAAGCAACATTTTTAACAAAACTTAACTATACCTGCTAAATGTCTGATATTATGTGTGACTATCAGTTGAAATGGTTAAGGGCAACAAGATAAAGTAGCATACAGAGTTATTAGTCATATTTTAGTAGCATTTACATCATAGACTGATGGTCCCATATAATATCCAACATTTAGTAGCTACAGTTAAGTTTTGTTAGAAATGTTGCTTGGCACTGTTTCCCCAACCCCTTCGATTAATTCACAGCAAACTATTTTTTTTTGTTGTTGCTTTTAATCTTTATTAAAGCAAATTCTAAGGACCATTCTTGAGGCCAGGAAAGCGCGAACAGACAAATATATATATATATATATATATATATATATATATATATATATATGGGGGCGAGGTTAGCTCAGTGGTAGAGCACTGGACTAATAAGTTGGTGGACTTGAGTTCAAATCCCGAGCAAGCACTAAAGATTTTTTCTTCTAGTGTCTTCGTTCATGGGTTGAATTCGGCCTCCCTGACCGTCCCTAGGCCACCCCAGCCTTTAATTAATTTAATAATGGGTACCTTGGTTGGTGCTAATGACTCTAGCAGTCGAAGCAGCCAAGGGGAAAATCAGGCGGCCGGAGCATAGTACTGACCGCACTATCTCCCTAGTGTGCCGTATGGCCTGAATCAGATACCTCTATAGTATCTGCCCCGCAGGGTCCTCGTGGCCTGTTACGGGACTGATTTCTATATATATATATATATATATATATATATATATATATATATATATATATATATATATACACAAATTTGACCCACCGTTATTTTCGGTCTGTAGGGGTTCTGCAACGCAATATTTTCTAGTCGGCACTTCCGGATTGTTTCATGAGATGAACCTTATTAGCGCGGTTCCTCCCTATGAGGGTGGGAGGAACCGCGCTAATAAGAAGGAAAAACCCTGAATGTTTAAGAATAAATATTTTCATCATGATGATTAGATAGTTAGCCGTCGAGGTGATAAGTACAGATGGAATGGTTGGGATTCGGCTAAATAAACCTCAATATGATTTTGTTTTAAAAAAATCTATATTTCGGACGTTTCGGCTACTCATTGGTAGCCTTCGTCAGCTAAAATGACAAAAAAAAGAAATTAATACAGAAACAATCAAGAAAAATTTATAATTGTGATAGGTAACAGAACTATAGATACAGTTTAACTTATAACAGAACATATCGTCTTAAAATTCTTAGAATGAGTAGAATGAAAAAGAAAATAGGTACAGTAATTGATTTTAATAGTAATTAGTAACATTAATTGATTTTACAAAGAAATAAGAGAACTATATACCAATGACAAATATAGTAGCTAATAGTAACATTAATTAATTTTACACAGAAATAAGATACTACATACCAATGGAAATGCCGAGCGGCAGAGGAAGACCAAGGTTGGCAATTAAGTAACCATTGTGAAAGTGTCTAAGGAAAAAAGGAATCTGCAAGGGGTATATATAACTGGAAACAGCAAGAGGTGGGGGAAAACGGGCGGTAGGATCAAACAGATGTTTATGACATTTTATGACAGGAAAGGAGAAAAAGGTGTTAATGGAAGGATACCCAAGGGGCAAGGTAAAAATCTAGGTAGGTGGTCGGGCGAGTATTTGGAAAATATTAGCGTACATAGGAGAAATGCCTTGTTGGTCAGTTTTGTAATTTATATTGTTTTTGTTTAAGTTTATGTGTACACATTCCGAGATCTGTAGTCTTTTTTTGTTACGTTGTGTAGAAAGAATTTTCGTGTCGTCGAAGTTAAAAGTGTGTTTTTGTGTAATGGCGTGTTTTGCAAGTGCAGATTTATCTATTTCTTTATTAGTGATGGTTCGTTTATGTTGTGTAAGACGTGAGTGAATGTCATTTATGGTTTCTCCTATGTATACACCATTACAGGAAGGGGTTTGGCAAGGGACTTGGTAAACACATCGGGTTGTATGTTCAAAAGGGATGGGATCTTTGAGTTTGGTGTAGAGGGTTTTGAGTTTGTTGGTAGTTTTCAAACCAAAGTTTAGGGAAGGGTAGGATTTTTTAATTGTCTTTGTAAGTTTATCAGTCAGTCCAGGTGTAAATGGTAGAGATCGGAACATTTGGGAACTGGGAGTTAGGGAAGAATTGGGAGAGATAGTGCTGGAAGGTTGGGATTTTACTTTTTTAACAAGGGATTTTATGAGGTTGGGGGGAAATTGGTTGCGTGCCAATATATCTGAGGCGATATTAATATTTTTATTGTGGAAGTCGAAATAGAACAGGACAGACAGCTCCCATACTTGGACATCTTACTAATTAGACAGACTGACGGTACTATTATTACTGACTGGTACACAAAACCCACATACTCGGGACGGTTACTTAATTTTCATTCATCCCATCCTTACCACCTCAAGATTAATGTAGCCAGAAATCTCCTTCGCCGAGTCCTCTCCCTATCCCATGCTTCCTTCCACAATAAAAATATTAATATCGCCTCAGATATATTGGCACGCAACCAATTTCCCCCCAACCTCATAAAATCCCTTGTTAAAAAAGTAAAATCCCAACCTTCCAGCACTATCTCTCCCAATTCTTCCCTAACTCCCAGTTCCCAAATGTTCCGATCTCTACCATTTACACCTGGACTGACTGATAAACTTACAAAGACAATTAAAAAATCCTACAAATTGTTCAAAAAATAAAAATGGCCTAACATAAAGAAATTACAGAAAATCACATTAGCGAAGAAAAACATAACCTCAGAAATGACAATATTTTCTTTCTTTTTTTTCTAAAAAAGCTAATTTATAATAAATGGATTTTTGACTGTTATTTTTGTGCCTATGTGTTTTATTTTCAATTGTGCTGATGCTAAGGCGTTTCTCTGCAATTTTTTTAACTTTGGGCCTCTGTTAATTTTTCTTGGCGGAAAATGAGCAAGACTCAAATCCCTATAAATTTTTATCAACTTGCAGATTTAATAAAAATATACATTTTCATACTTAAAACCTAATAAGGGGAGAAAGTTTTAAGAACTTTTTTTACTTAAGACTTAAGAAGCATTAATTGGTAAAATAGTTTTTTTTTATTATTAATACAAGAGATATGGTGACACATGTTTGTGTCTCTCTAGGTTGAGTAATCTTTGTAATGAGGTGGTTGGCAGCCCTGAGTCATGGCCGTCCTATTTGGTAGGGTTCTCTAAATAGCAAGTCCATATTTCATCTCAGCCTTCTTCCATAGTGAGCACTTTCCATTTCCATTTTACCAAGAACTTGCATATATATATATATATATATATATATATATATATATATATATATATATATATATATATATGTATATATATATATATATATATATATATATATATATATATATATATATATATATATACGAAAGTAAATAGGTAGCTTTTTTTTTTTATTTATTAAACTAAAGTTTTCTCTGTCTTCTAACTAACGGAAATTAAATTAAACTAAATTTCTTCTTTGAGTATGGCTTGAGTCAGAAAAAAAGTCCGTCGCGCAGGAGCTGCATAACTAAGCACTTTCCTCAGAATTTGGGTAGTGTAGACTGCTTTCCAGAACAATTTGCTTAAAATATCCTACATAAATAAAATAAAAACATGAATAGTTCTCTTTTAAATTTGTAATGAGTAACTGATCAATTATTAATTTGCTTCCAGAGTTATGTTTACACATGGTGCCTACTACACTACGTAATAAATACAAAAAACCTCATATTATCGTATTTTGATCTAACGCAGGAACAGGATACAGTCACTCTAGTGGTAGAAAGCGCTCCTTGCGGCGGCTTTGTGAACCTACGTCTGGCGGGCTTTTCTATTGAAATATATTACAAATTAAACCCCCGCTTTCCGATTGACCGATTCAACTCATTTTTACAACACTTCTTTCTCATGAGTTACCCACGACGTATACCGCGTTTGTAAGTTTATCAGTCAGTCCAGGTGTAAATGGTAGAGATCGGAACATTTGGGAACTGGGAGTTAGGGAAGAATTGGGAGAGATAGTGCTGGAAGGTTGGGATTTTACTTTTTTAACAAGGGATTTTATGAGGTTGGGGGGAAATTGGTTGCGTGCCAATATATCTGAGGCGATATTAATATTTTTATTGTGGAAGGAAGCATGGGATAGGGAGAGGACTCGGCGAAGGAGATTTCTGGCTACATTAATCTTGAGGTGGTAAGGATGGGATGAATGAAAATTAAGTAACCGTCCCGAGTATGTGGGTTTTGTGTACCAGTCAGTAATAATAGTACCGTCAGTCTGTCTAATTAGTAAGATGTCCAAGTATGGGAGCTGTCTGTCCTGTTCTATTTCGACTTCCACAATAAAAATATTAATATCGCCTCAGATATATTGGCACGCAACCAATTTCCCCCCAACCTCATAAAATCCCTTGTTAAAAAAGTAAAATCCCAACCTTCCAGCACTATCTCTCCCAATTCTTCCCTAACTCCCAGTTCCCAAATGTTCCGATCTCTACCATTTACACCTGGACTGACTGATAAACTTACAAAGACAATTAAAAAATCCTACCCTTCCCTAAACTTTGGTTTGAAAACTACCAACAAACTCAAAACCCTCTACACCAAACTCAAAGATCCCATCCCTTTTGAACATACAACCCGATGTGTTTACCAAGTCCCTTGCCAAACCCCTTCCTGTAATGGTGTATACATAGGAGAAACCATAAATGACATTCACTCACGTCTTACACAACATAAACGAACCATCACTAATAAAGAAATAGATAAATCTGCACTTGCAAAACACGCCATTACACAAAAACACACTTTTAACTTCGACGACACGAAAATTCTTTCTACACAACGTAACAAAAAAAGACTACAGATCTCGGAATGTGTACACATAAACTTAAACAAAAACAATATAAATTACAAAACTGACCAACAAGGCATTTCTCCTATGTACGCTAATATTTTCCAAATACTCGCCCGACCACCTACCTAGATTTTTACCTTGCCCCTTGGGTATCCTTCCATTAACACCTTTTTCTCCTTTCCTGTCATAAAATGTCATAAACATCTGTTTGATCCTACCTATGGTTACTTAATTGCCAACCTTGGTCTTCCTCTGCCGCTCGGCATTTCCATTGGTATGTAGTATCTTATTTCTGTGTAAAATTAATTAATGTTACTATTAGCTACTATATTTGTCATTGGTATATAGTTCTCTTATTTCTTTGTAAAATCAATTAATGTTACTAATTACTATTAAAATCAATTACTGTACCTATTTTCTTTTTCATTCTACTCATTCTAAGAATTTTAAGACGATATGTTCTGTTATAAGTTAAACTGTATCTATAGTTCTGTTACCTATCACAATTATAAATTTTTCTTGATTGTTTCTGTATTAATTTCTTTTTTTTGTCATTTTAGCTGACGAAGGCTACCAATGAGTAGCCGAAACGTCCGAAATATAGATTTTTTTAAAACAAAATCATATTGAGGTTTATTTAGCCGAATCCCAACCATTCCATCTGTACTTAAATATTTTCTTTTTCTTTTACAAAGACTGTCAAACATTTCTACCTAAATCCATCTTTCAATGTTTAACTCTATATCATTCATCATTGTCAATCATAATCCTTCATAATCTAATGAAATATATTTGATATGATGACGGCTCGTCGGGATTCCGTGGGCACCTTTTTCTTTTTTGGAGCACAGGGCAGTGGAGCAGGATATGTTTTGACAATGTCATGTGTGTGTATATATATATATATATATATATATATATATATATATGTGTGTGTGTATATATATATATATATATATATATATATATATATATATATATTGAGATTAAGGCAGTAAGCTGTTGAGGTGATATGAAGTGAAGAGTTAAACATAGAGAAAAATTAATATTTTGAACGTTTTGGCTGCTCTTTGGTAGCTTTCCACAGCTAAAAATAAATATATATTATCACAAACGAGAGTAATCACAACAGAATGATATCGCAGCAATCATGACATTAAGTAAAAAACAATTTTTTTTTCAAGCAAAGACTTTTTATGTACAAATTGTTCAAAAAATAAAAATGGCCTAACATAAAGAAATTACAGAAAATCACATTAGCGAAGAAAAACATAACCTCAGAAATGACAATATTTTCTTTCTTTTTTTTCTAAAAAAGCTAATTTAAAATAAATGGATTTTTGACTGTTATTTTTGTGCCTATGTGTTTTATTTTCAATTGTGCTGATGCTAAGGCGTTTCTCTGCAATTTTTTTAACTTTGGGCCTCTGTTAATTTTTCTTGGCGGAAAATGAGCAAGACTCAAATCCCTATAAATTTTTATCAACTTGCAGATTTAATAAAAATATACATTTTCATACTTAAAACCTAATAAGGGGAGAAAGTTTTAAGAACTTTTTTTACTTAAGACTTAAGAAGCATTAATTGGTAAAATAGTTTTTTTTTATTATTAATACAAGAGATATGGTGACACATGTTTGTGTCTCTCTAGGTTGAGTAATCTTTGTAATGAGGTGGTTGGCAGCCCTGAGTCATGGCCGTCCTATTTGGTAGGGTTCTCTAAATAGCAAGTCCATATTTCATCTCAGCCTTCTTCCATAGTGAGCACTTTCCATTTCCATTTTACCAAGAACTTGCATATATATATATATATATATATATATATATATATATATATATATATATATATATATATATATGTATATATATATATATATATATATATATATATATATATATATATATATATACGAAAGTAAATAGGTAGCTTTTTTTTTTTATTTATTAAACTAAAGTTTTCTCTGTCTTCTAACTAACGGAAATTAAATTAAACTAAATTTCTTCTTTGAGTATGGCTTGAGTCAGAAAAAAAGTCCGTCGCGCAGGAGCTGCATAACTAAGCACTTTCCTCAGAATTTGGGTAGTGTAGACTGCTTTCCAGAACAATTTGCTTAAAATATCCTACATAAATAAAATAAAAACATGAATAGTTCTCTTTTAAATTTGTAATGAGTAACTGATCAATTATTAATTTGCTTCCAGAGTTATGTTTACACATGGTGCCTACTACACTACGTAATAAATACAAAAAACCTCATATTATCGTATTTTGATCTAACGCAGGAACAGGATACAGTCACTCTAGTGGTAGAAAGCGCTCCTTGCGGCGGCTTTGTGAACCTACGTCTGGCGGGCTTTTCTATTGAAATATATTACAAATTAAACCCCCGCTTTCCGATTGACCGATTCAACTCATTTTTACAACACTTCTTTCTCATGAGTTACCCACGACGTATACCGCGTTTCGTTACAATACAGCAGAAATTACGACCGGTATGAGTATATTAGGAATTTGGGTCCGGAGTAAACCCCCCCTTCTAATGAACCGATTTAGTTTATTTTTACAACATATATTTACCTGTGGATTACCACTATGAATACCGAGTTTCGTCGAAATATACCAAAAATCACGGCTGGTAGTGGCGAATTGGTATTGTGGGTCCGGAGTAAACCCCCCCTTCTAATGAACCGATTTAGTTCATTTTTATATCTCACTTTTGTCTCTATATTACCACTACGAATACGAAGTTTCGTTGAAATATAACAAATATTACGGCTGACGTAGTCAAATTAGTGTTTTGGGTTCGGGGTAAACCCCCCTTCCGGTGGACCGATTTTGGTGGTTAACGAACTCGTTCAATCGTTTGCTAATTGAATGCTATATACCAAGTTTCGTGACGAAAAAACGAAAACTCTGGCCGCTATCGTGTTAACAGACACACACACACACACATATATATATATATATATATATATATATATATATATATATATATATATATATATATGCATATATATAGATAGATATATAAAAATTTTAATGGGGGTCATTTTCGGTGTCTACAAGGTAGGATCGATAAAGATTTGAAGAAATTTTTCAAAAATTCCGTCATGAGTCCAACCTCAATAGCTTTCCTTCGGAGGAAAGTGCTAAAAAACAGGGCAGAGTTTGTAATAAATTTAAATAAAAATGAAATTTTTTATCACTCATCTACTGAGAATGTCAAGCCACAACACATAAGCAACATCAAATACACCAAATACGGACAATAATAGAGAATAGAGGTGAAATAATGTCAATTATTGGAGTAATTAACGTATAATATTATTTTTTAAGAAACAGCTTATAAAATAAACCATTTGAGATAAATGCTTTATCCCTCCTTATCGTTTAGGTGAAAATATATTCCATCTTGGTAAATCAGCTTTTATAAATTAAAAAATTATATAAATCCGGATCAAATTAATCCGACATTAAGCAGTAAATGTTGATTTAATATTCTGAAATATATGACTTGTGGCGTTAAGACCCTGAGTGAACTGACAAATACTCATTTTTCAAAATAAGAATGAGTTTGCTTTGTCATCATATTTTAAATCAAATATGTTGCAAATATGACGGTAAACTATATGTAAATGACGTCACTAGAAAACAGTAATACGTATCAACATTTATTGTGAACCAAATAATGAAAAAGTTTTCTTATGCAGCCGAGAATTCAATAAAACATAATAGTAGCATTCTGCACAATACAATATTTTCTGCAGATGAAAAGTTCTATAAATTAAGAAATACATTATTAAAATACTTCACTCACTGACTCACTGACCTATCATCGCCCAGCCCAAACCGCTTGACAGAAAAACTTGAAATTTTGCATGGACGGTCCCTTTGGGATGTAAACACTCGCTATGAAAGAATTTGGTGATATTCAAATTTTTAAGTATTTTTAGAGGGGTTTGAAGTTTTAGTTTTAAAGAGAGCATGCTCGCCTAGGCAGCATGCGTTGCTAGGACGATAACAGAACAGCTGTTACCGTACTGTATCTATTTCATAGTATTATTTTTAATTGAGATTAATTTCCACTATGATGGAAGTCCTTGGATTACTAGAAATAAACTGTCCCTCGTAGAATTTACGCTATGAGGAGAAAAGTCACCATTTTAATTACGGTTCATTTCAACTTGTCCCCCATAGAGTTTTCATGGTGATGGTCCTTCCGAGGTAATAATATCCAGAACCCTTGCACAAACCATCAGCAACCCCAGTCACAACACTTATTGATAATGCACGCAATTATAATGGGTGTTTCCAAATGACTTCTGAGAAACATAAATTTTTAAATTTTAACGTCCATCTATTTATTTTCATTTCTAACCAAACTTTATTTCAACCAAACTTTATTACATCCGCAACTTTTTTATTTCAAAATCTAATGAATAGGAAATTACGACCGGTATGAGTATATTAGGAATTTGGGTCCGGAGTAAACCCCCCCCCCCTTCTAATGAACCGATTTAGTTTATTTTTACAACACATATTTACCTGTAGATTACCACTACGAATACCGAGTTTCGTCGAAATATACTATAAATCACGGCTGGTAGTGGCGAATTGGTATTGTGGGTCCGGAGTAAACCCCCCCCCCCTCCTAATGAACCGATTTAGTTTATTTTTACAAAACATATTTACCTGTGGATTACCACTACGAATACCGAGTTTCGTCGAAATATACCAAAAATCACGGCTGGTAGTGGCGAATTGGTATTGTGGGTCCGGAGTAAACCCCCCCTTCTAATGAACCGATTTAGTTTATTTTTACAACACATATTTACCTGTGGATTACCACTACGAATACCGAGTTTCGTCGAAATATACAAAAAATCACGGCTGGTAGTGGCGAATTGGTATTGTGGGTCCGGAGTAAACCCCCCCTTCTAATGAACCGATTTAGTTCATTTTTATATCTCACTTTTCTCTCTATATTACCACTACGAATACCAAGTTTCGTTGAAATATAACAAATATTACGGCTGGCATAGTCAAATTAGTGTTTTGGGTTCGGGGTAAACCCCCCCCCCCTTCCGGTGGACCGACTTTGGTGGTTAACGAACTCGTTCAATCGTTTGCTAATTGAATGCTATATACCAAGTTTCGTGACGAAAAAACAAAAACTCTGGCCACTATCGTGTTAACAGACACACACATATATATATATATATATATATATATATATATATATATATATATATATATATATGCATATATATATATATATATATAGATATATCCAAATTTTCGTGGTTTATTCAATGTTTATTTTTAATTTATTTTTGTGTTTTCTTTTTAATTTTTTTTTTTATCTGTAATTTTATTTATTCTGTTTAGTTATTTGTTTTTCAATATTTTACTTTAGATTCTATATTAGTGTCGTGGTATATTATCACTATGAGAAACTATTAACAGCAATCGATGCCATTCATAGACGATGTGGTGTATCGAAAAATAAATTAAAATAAGAATAATAATATTTTTATTTCGTGTTTAACGGCGTATCAACTATTGTGCTATTAACGCCGGGCTATCTACAGGTTGCCACCCTTTTATAATGCCGACAGCATGTGGTCGGTCACCCATTCAGGTACTGACCACGCCCGACGTTGTTTAACTTCGGTGATTAACGGGAACCGGTGCATTCAACGTGGCTATGGCCGTTGGCTTGTGCATTTATTATTAACAACGAATCTTAATCTGTACTGCTATAACTCCTGTTACTGGTAACCTATAGATAACGGTTATCTGTTGGTTGACACTGGTCCGGAGCGCCCCAGTGTCAAGAAACATTACACTTTGATTATTTATCAATTGATGAATAACATATAGTATGACGGGAACTTTGCTATAATAAACTGCACAAAATTATGTAGTAACGTTAATTTTGATGATACATTATTTGCCGCAATAAAATAACTACTTATCTGCCGTGATGACGCACGGGTTTTCAGCTAGTAAGTATATTTTTTTTTTTAAATGTCATGTTTCTATCTTTATCTGTGCTCATAACATTTGTGAAGACCAATAAATGTTTATTTTTCACAATAAACATGTATTATATAAATTAATCAATATAATATAATATTATTAAGAATTAACTAAAATTACAAGAATTAAATACATGATGGTTTATCTGCTTAAATATTTCGAGGCTGTCGAACTGTTGGAAGAAGAGTCTCTCGCTAAAATGGAGAGAAGCGGTTCACCTTGGAGAAATCTTCTTGTTTGAATTTATTTATACACCGCAAAATCTATTGCGGAGTTAGCTATTTATATAACAGGAGTATTTTCATTAGTTAACTAAAAATAAACAAATAAAAGTAGAGCTGAAATGGTTTACATTTTATTGCTAACTAGCTGTTACCCGGCGTGCCATGCTACACCTACTTTATTGCTAACTAGCTGTTACCCGGCGTGCCATGCTACACCTACTTTATTGCTAACTAGCTGTTACCCGGCGTGCCATGCTACACCTACTTTATTGCTAACTAGCTGTTACCCGGCGTGCTATGCTACACCTACTTTATTGCTAACTAGCGGTTACCCGGCGTGCCATGCTACACCTACTTTATTGCTAACTAGCTGTTACCCGGCGTGCCATGCTACGCCTACTTTATTGCTAACTAGCGGTTACCCGGCGTGCCATGCTACGCCTACTTTATTGCTAACTAGCGGTTACCCGGCGTGCTATGCTACACCTACTTTATTGCTAACTAGCTGTTACCCGGCGTGCCATGCTACACCTACTTTATTGCTAATTAGCTGTTACCCGGCGTGCCATGCTACACCTACTTTATTGCTAACTAGCGGTTACCCGGCGTGCCATGCTACGCCTACTTTATTGCTAACTAGCGGTTACCCGGCGTGCCATGCTACGCCTACTTTATTGCTAACTAGCGGTTACCCGGCGTGCTATGCTACACCTACTTTATTGCTAACTAGCTGTTACCCGGCGTGCCATGCTACACCTACTTTATTGCTAATTAGCTGTTACCCGGCGTGTCATGCTACACCTACTTTATTGCTAACTAGCGGTTACCCGGCGTGCCATGCTACACCTACTTTATTGCTAACTAGCTGTTACCCGGCGTGCCATGCTACACCTACTTTATAGTCCGTCGGCCCGTGTACATTTTATGCAACGATTTTTAAGATTCTTCATTTTTTCACTATTGATTGTACAAGTCTTAACTAGAACAGTGCCGCTTGTCAGCTGGCTAGGTAGCGGTGGGTTTGGCTGCGGGGGCGTTGCAAACATAGGAAAAATATGGAAATGTGAAACGATTTTAAGATTCATGAAATTTCTTGGAGAGACACCTTATATTATACAATAATCATTGGCACTTGTCAGCTGGCCGGCCAGCGGTGGACTGCTTGTCAGCTGGGGGTCTAAACATGGCAAAAATACGAAATTTGAAACGATTTTAAGATTGCTGAAATTTTGGTGGTTACTAGTATATGTAGTGAGATTAACGAAAGACATTGTCAGCTGCTCATATCTTGGTGGAAAACTTGTCAGCTGGGGGGGGGGGGTATAAGCGCTGAGCACATGGCGCGCGCTCCGCTTTATACCGCCAGCTGACAACTTTTCCACCCACATATAAGCAGCTGACAATTTGTTTCGTCAATCTTATTACGAATACTACCTACTAACCAAATTTCAGGAATCTTAATATAGTTTTTGACTATTTAATAGCGAAAGCATGCTTATATTGATTACAACTTCTGAATATATTGATTGTAAATGAATATTTTTATTATCAACGTTAAAATATATTATGTATTTGCATTAAGGTAAGATGAAAAAATATGTCAATTATTTGTATAAAATACTGTATTGGTAATAAAAAAGTATTATACAATTAATCATAATAATAATAATAGTATACTAAAGACACTTAATAATATAATAATAAAAAGTCCTTCACGCAGGAGCTGCATAACTAAGCACTTTCCTCAGAATTTGGGTAGTGTAGATTGCTTTCCAGAACAATTTGCTTAAAATATCCTACATAAATAAAATAAAAACATGAATAGTTCTCTTTTAAATTTGTAATGAGTAACTGATCAATTAATAATTTGCTTCCAGAGTTATGTTTACACATGGTACCTATTACACTTCGTAATAAATACAAAAAACCTCATATTATCGTATTTTGATCTAACGCAGGAACAGGATACAGTCACTCTAGTGGTAGAAAGCGTTCCTTGCGGCGGCTTTGTGAACCTACGTCTGACGGGCTTTTCTATTGAAATATATTACAAATTAAACCCCCGCTTTCCGATTGACCGATTCAGCTCATTTCTACAACACTTCTTTCTCATGAGTTACCCACGACGTATACCGCTTTTCGTTACAATACAGCAGAAATTACGACCGGTATGAGTATATTAAGAATTTGGGTCAGGAGTAAACCCCCCCCCCCCTTCTAATGAACCGATTTAGTTTATTTTTACAACACATATTTACCTGTAGATTACCACTACGAATGCCGAGTTTCGTCGAAATATACCAAAAATCACTGCTGGTAGTGGCGAATTGGTATTGTGGGTCCGGAGTAAACCCCCCCCCCCCTCCTAATGAACCAATTTAGTTTATTTTAACAACAGTTATTTACCTGTGGATTACCACTACGAATACCGAGTTCCGTTGAAATATACCAAAAATCACGGCTGGTAGAGGCGAATTGGTATTGTGGGTCCGGAGTAAACCCCCCCTTCTAATGAACCGATTTAGTTCATTTTTATATCTCACTTTTCTCTCTATATTACCACTACGAATACCATGTTTCGTTGAAATATAACAAATATTACGGCTGACATAGTCAAATTAGTGTTTTGGGTTCGGGGTAAACCCCCCCTTCCGGTGGACCGACTTTGGTGGTTAACGAACTCGTTCGATCGTTTGCTAATTAAATGCTATATACCAAGTTTCGTGAGGAAAAAACAAAAACTCTGGCCGCTATCGTGTTAACAGACACACACACATATATATATATATATATATATATATATATATATATATATATATGCATATATATATATATATATATATATATATATATATATAAATATATATATAGATATATATAAATTTTAACGGGGGTCATTTTCGGTGTCTACTAGGTAGGATCGATAAAGATTTGAAGAAATTTTTCAAAAATTCCGTCATGAGTCCAACCTCAATAGCTACTTTCCTTCGGAGGAAAGTGCTAAAAGAAAGTCAATCGTTTTCTGATTCTGACTCTGCACCTTCAGAATCATCAACCCCCCCCCCCCCCCCCCCCCGCAGTAATTGTGCGGTCTTCCTCTTCTTGGTGTCTTTCAGCTGAAAATACTAATTATTGCTATTGATAAAATGATTAAACGTTAATAAAGCATAGAAAATAAATAGTTTTAATATCTTCAGTGAATTGCTGACCTCGAATAATCATGTCAACTACTCGACGGAATTGTTCGCCGTCAAACCATTTACAGGTTTATATATTATCTTCAATATCCCATCCGTAATCCAGAGGAGCTAAACTTGAAGGTTCTTGTTTGTTTATTTTAGATTTTAAACATCGTCGTATAGGTATTTTTTTTTTTCAATCTACTTTACAGTAGATTTATAGCTACTCGATATTAGAGGTATAGCCATCGGGGATCAACCATACAGGCCGCTAGGATTGCTAAAAGAAGCTCTAGACCTCTTAAGGATTGTTTAACTGTAGTGTGTATAGAGTGTCTGACACAGCAAACATACAGACAAACAGACAACAATAAATCATTGTTTTGGGTACAATTGCGTTGATAAAGGCCCCCAATAGTATTTTTACTCATATATCTTGCATGTACAAACAGCGATCCGTTAGAATTTTATTATATGTGAAGATAGGTTACGGCTAGTAGTGGTAAGTTGGTAAATCGGGTCCAGAATAAACCCCCCTCCTAATAAACCGATTTACTTTATTTTTACAACATATTTTTCTATTAATATTTCCACAAACGAATATCGAGTTTCGTCCGAGCGACTTTGGGTCCGGAGTAAACCCCTCCTCCAGATGAACCAATTTTTCTGGTTAAGGAACTCGTTAAATCATTTGCTAAGAGAATACTATATACAAAGTTTCGTTAAAAAACAATCCTCTGGTGTGTATCGAATTAACGATAGTTCATGAAATGTTGCACGTGATTCTTTACATTGGCATAACTTTTTTATTTATGTACCGATTCGCATGAAACAAACACTAAATATTAAGTGAAACGTACCACAATATATTAGTGAATACTGCAACTAAATCGGATAAGCCGTTTCTGAGATTAGCGCGCACAGATAAACAGACAAGCAGGCAAAAATGTTAAAAATCATTGTTTTGGGTACTATTACATTGATAAAGGTCCCCAATAGTATTTTTCCCCATCTTCCAGAAACAGACAGCGATCCGTTAGAATTGTATTATTTGTATAGATTTGTATTAAGGTATGATGAAAAAATATATTATTTATTTGTATAAAATACTGTAAAAATTATTATATAATTTATTTATAATAATAATAGTTACCTAATAAAACTTTTTAATAAAAAGAAAGTCTGACTCTTCACCTTCAGAATCATTACTTTCGATATTTGTAGTGTTTGTGAGGTCATCCTGCTGTCTCTCATGTGAAAATACTAATTATTGGTATTGAAAAAATGATGAAACATTAATAAAGCAAAGAAAATGAATAATTTTAATATCTTCAGTGAATTACTCATCTCGAACAATCATTTCAACTACTGGAGGTAATTGTTTGCCATTAGATGTTAAAATTTGGATGAATATGGGAACGTGAACAAATCAAACTATTTAGATAATAATAACTTATTTTTAACATTAGGCGAAACACTGTGCCAAGCGTTGCCTGATTTTCACGCATTCACAGGCAAAAATTTTTTATGTGCTATGTATTTTATACAAATAAATGATATATTTTTTCATCTTACCTTAATGCAAATACATAATATATTTTAACGTTGATAATAAAAATATTCATTTACAATCAATATATTCAGAAGTTGTAATCAATATAAGCATGCTTTCGCTATTAAATAGTCAAAAACTATATTAAGATTCCTGAAATTTTGTTAGTAGGTAGTATTCGTAATAAGATTGACAAAACAAATTGTCAGCTGCTTATAAGTGGGTGGAAAAGTTGTCAGCTGGCGGTATAAAGCGGAGCGCGCGCCATGTGCTCAGCGCTTATACCCCCCCAGCTGACAAGTTTTCCACCAAGATATGAGCAGCTGACAATGTTTTTTGTTAATCTCACTACAAATACTAGTAACCACCAAAATTTCAGCAATCTTAAAATCGTTTCAGAATTTCGTATTTTTGCCAAGTTTAGACCCCCAGCTGACAAGCAGTCCACCGCTGGCCGGCCAGCTGACAAGTGCCAATGATTATTGTATAATATAAGGTGTCTCTCCAAGAAATTTCATGAATCTTAAAATCGTTTCACATTTTCATATTTTTCCGAAGTTTGCAACGCCCCCGCAGCCAAACCCACCGCTACCTAGCCAGCTGACAAGTGGCACTGTTCTAGTTAAGACTTGTACAATCAATAGTGAAAAAATGAAGAATCTTAAAAATCGTTGCATAAAATGTCACGGGCCGACGGACTATTATTGCTAACTAGCGGTTACCCGGCGTGCCATGCTACACCTACTTTATTGCTAACTAGCTGTTACCCGGCGTGCCATGCTACACCTACTTTATTGCTAACTAGCGGTTACCCAGCGTGCTATGTTACACCTACTTTATTGCTAACTAGCTGTTACCCGGCGTGCTATGCTACACCTACTTTATTGCTAACTAGCGGTTACCCGGCGTGCCATGCTACACCTACTTTATTGCTAACTAGCTGTTACCCGGCGTGCCATGCTACGCCTACTTTATTGCTAACTAGCGGTTACCCGGCGTGCCATGCTACGCCTACTTTATTGCTAACTAGCGGTTACCCGGCGTGCTATGCTACACCTACTTTATTGCTAACTAGCTGTTACCCGGCGTGCTATGCTACACCTACTTTATTGCTAACTAGCGGTTACCCGGCGTGCCATGCTACACCTACTTTATTGCTAACTAGCTGTTACCCGGCGTGCCATGCTACGCCTACTTTATTGCTAACTAGCGGTTACCCGGCGTGCCATGCTACGCCTACTTTATTGCTAACTAGCGGTTACCTGGCGTGCTATGCTACACCTACTTTATTGCTAACTATCTGTTACCCGGCGTGCCATGCTACACCTACTTTATGCATCTAGAAAAGCAAAATTAAATTAGAAACCAAATAAGTAATATTAAAATCTAATAATGGAAATATGTAACTATTTGGGTTCATAGTTTCGAACCCGCGGCCTCCGAACTGTGAGTTCTATAGGATTTCAACCTAGCCTATGACTGTCCACGAATCAAGACCTACATGTGTGCCAAGTTTCATAAAAATCGGTCGAACTGTGTGGCTTTGTGTAAGAAACAAACATGCAAACAGACACGTGATTTATCTATATATATGGTATATATAAAAATCCCTGCTGGCTTCCCAATAAGTCGATTTCAGCTGGCTTCCCAATAAGTCGATTCCAGCTGGCTTCCCAATAAGTCGATTCCAGCTGGCTTCCCAATAATACATAAAATTTTGTTGAGTAGTATTGATCACGTTTTGGTGTGTGATTGATCGGTTTAGTTCATTTTGTCTTGTAACAAGTTTTCCATGTTAATCTGGGGCGTTTTTCCCCACCTTTCATGACCTGGCATCCAGTACATTGTAATGTGCTTGTTATATTATTTTTCCAGTTCGATCTTACACCACTAAAGTCCTAAAATATTTTGAAATACCTAGTTGCTATACTAGATTCAACACAATAACGGTTTATACACAGCTAGGAGAAGACGGATTAAACGCCTAAAGATCCAATTCCGTATGCAAATTGGATTCTGTCGGTGCTAAAATCAATGCATGATTTTGCGGGTTAGGTTTCGGAATCCTAAGGCAACCTAGAGTTTCATTATAGATGAAAAGAAATCTAGAATCGATGCCCTTTTCTGAAATGATTTTTTACATTGCTACGTAAGTAATATCAGCACTGGTATCGTTGATATTAAACATACAAATGCCGATTAGTCTTTGAAAAAAATCAGACTGACATCTTCAAAACGTAAATTTATGTTAATTCAACAATGAGATAATTGAAAAAATATGATTTTTAAATGATTTGAAAATAGATTTTTATTTCTTCCATGTCTAATCAGGATTTAAATGTTTAACTTTGACCTTGATATCAGTCCTGATATTAAGTTAAATGAAAAATAAAATATTATTTTATGTTCAATTGTAAACGTTTCTGTATTATTTACACTAATTTAAGAAACAGGGGAAACAAAAAAAAATCGAAATTGTTCTAACTTTTATTAGCTTTCATTTAAAAGAAAATTCGTTGAACATTTGGTGGCTGTTTGCCTTTTTTGAAACATGAAATGTCGTTTGGCCACACAGTGCGCCATCTTGGCACACTTTGAGCTACCCCTGCGATTGATTTTAATTTACTTCCCATCTGACTTATTATTTTTTTTTTCAATGAGAAACCGAATGGGTCCGAGCTTCATATGGCGCTCACTGTCTCTGGGAAGGGTTGAAGAGAGCACCGCAAGAGAGGGTGAGCTACATTTTAAGAAGCCATCCTGCGTAGAAAACGTGGCCAAAATCCACGTGGGTCCAGAGGGGCAGATACTGTAGAGGTATCTGATTCTTTAACATTCGGCACACTAGGGAGATAGTATTGTCAGTACTTTCAGCCGACTGAATACACTAATTAATACATTTCTTACTAATTAACATTACTACACATATATACACATTTCTTACTACATTAATTAATACACTAATTAATACACAAATTAATTCATTTCGTAATACACTAATTAATAAATTAAAAAAAGGCTTCCTTGGCAGTCGAATACAGCCTACGAACGAAGATACCAGAACATAAAATTTAGTGCGCTCCAGTTTTGAACTCACGTCACCAAGTACGGTGTTCTACCACAAAGCTAAGCTTGCTGTTTCTTTAAATAAAATAACACATCTAATTCTTAATATAAATACAAAAATCACAGATTTACTGGAATTTCTAGCTATGACAGTCAATAATCAGAGTGTACACATATATATATATTTGAATGTATAATCAATCATAACGAAAGTTGAGGCTTAAGAATAATTGTGTTATAACGTATTTTTTTAACTTCTCGTTTAACAAAATTAAAATTTTACAAGGAAATTAATTATCCTCTGAGCTGAATAGAAACATGAAGCGAGGAAGAGAAGCCTTTGATGTGCCGACCTTGCCACGAACAATCCTTGCCAATTAGTCTTGTGGTTTCAGGTTTTTTTTTTTTTTTTTGGGGGGGGGGGGTATATTTTTTTTCCTAAGTTCTTTCCATTATTTTCATTCTCTGTTTACACTCCAGTAAGTCGGGCATCAAAGTGACAGCTGACCGAGCTAATACAATACAGCGTAATGTAATTAAAACGAAATTCTTCTGGCAGTTTAATAGTGTAAAGTGAGCTACAAAAGATTGTTTCAATTGCTGTTTTCGCTGAAATATGGTAATTTCTTTAATGTTTTGGCAGGTGAGACATTTGATGCCCCCCCCCTTTTCCAAAAACATAAATTAATAATCATAAACTAATAAATATAGGGATGTAGATTAACCACCCTTTCGGTACCGAGTGTGGTAAAATACAGTGCACCGTGGGAGGAGTTTACACACACCCATACACACATATATATATATATATATATATATATATATATATATATATATATATATATATATATATAAATGTCAGGAACCGTTATTTTCGTAATCAATGTGTTCTTGAACAAGACATTTTCTAGTAGGGAGTTCTGGATTCCGGAGCGGCTTCCCTTCCCAGGGAGGAAGGAAGATAACACAATAAATTGCTCCTAAATGCGACATATATATTTAAGTACCAAAATATTTATTTTAAAAAAGGTCATATTAGGTAACCAACAAAATGCACTCACCGTAACCCATTTTACGTACTGAAATTCGCGTGTAAAGACAGTAATGTGAGCGGTTTGTGTTATGTAATTGCCTTTCGGGAAACATTACTGTTTGCCTTAGGCCCGGTGCGTACTTAAGAAACTGGTTTCGTGAAACTCACGTTGCTTGTAACCGATAAATAGAAAACCATAGTATAGAAATAGAAAACCATAGTATGATAAATAGTTTCATGAAACTACATGAGCTAACCATGAGATTGAAAGGACTACATTGGCAGTTTTTTTTCAAATATTATGTAAGACTTAATACCGTCGATACAAAAGCAAACTAACGAATATAAAAATCACCACTTTTCAGAGTGGAAAAGTATTTCTTCATAACTTTTTTTTGGACGGTCAAATATTCGGCAGATTTGACCTTTTGATAGTGGAATACTTTCCCTTTAATAGAGTGAAGTCAGATTGAAGAATTTGCCGTAAATAAGTCCAGCAGAAATTATTAAAGATGGACAATGAAAGATGCATTTTTTCATATTCGTTAGTTTGCATTTGTGTCGACGATATAATCATTAAATATCAATAAAATTTTCCGTAATATTTCTGATAATATTACGGAAATAAACGTGATATTACTTTTATTTATATGATGTTTTTTCACTGTACAATTTCAATTTCATTATGAAATTTAGAGATAACCTTAATTATGAGTATACCATTGGAAAGCTGATTAAATTCTACAACTTTTGTGAGATTCGGCAGTCTGAAGGATCTTTTTTGGAAGGGTAGTTATTTTCGAATTTTTTTTTTTCCTAAAGAACCTTTAACAGGCCATATTTCTGGAACGGAGTGAGAAATAAATGTGTGGGTGATAGTGTTGAACTACATTTTGTGTGTAGTTTTACCGCATGCAGTATTGTCATTAACTCGCGATACACCCTATATGTCTGTAAATATATATGTCTGTTCGCTCACTCATGGGCTCAAAAATGGGCCAATTTTGATCAATTTGGCAGAGAAATACTTTGTCTAATATAAAAAGTTGAGCTATTTAACCAACAGGATTCACCTACAGGATGATGGGCGAAAAATATCGCTGCGCATACGGAATTACGTTTGTACGCTCCCAGCAACAATTTTTATAGGTTCTCTAACATAATAAAACGAATGAAACTATTTTCAAGGCGATATCTGTAGCCGTTTTCGAAAAAAAAACTTGATGAAGCTAGCTTTTCTAACTAATTGTCGTTTTGGGTTGGATTAAGTAGAAATATTTTCAACATGTTACTTAAAAATTAGTCCCTTCCGAACCCAAATAAACTTATATAAGAACTAAAAATTCCATTAAAAAATGTCCAACAACATGAGATAGTATTGAACAATAGATTGGTCGAATTGAGCCCTTTCTAAGAGTTAGATAAGGCTCAAGTTGTAATTGCAAGAAAGGAAAGGAACGGTAAGTGGGCCACTTACACAAGCCTTCATAACACGGATCCCTCTCATTAAACAAGTCCCACTTACTTCACCCGACTTAACCTAAAGCTGTCAAACTACTAATGAGCGGCGCTTAAGTTCTTAAAGTCCTTCTACGGATGCTTAAGCAGTGAAATTTCCTTAGGATGGATAATTTAAGATGAATAATATATGGGACTTGTCTGGTAGTAAAATGGGAGTCATGCAGGAGCTGCACAAATGTTCACATTTCTGAGTCAGGTGATTCGTAAGGGTGCGTTTAGACCTGATAGTTATTGCAGGAAATTTATGTCAGACAGAAAATGTGACTTATGAAAACTGCAAACAATTTCTGTCTGAGATATATATTTCTATGACGAGCTATAAGTGTCGACACTTCTATACCATCAGGTGTAAACTCTGATTGTAAAGAGAAGAATTTAATGTCAGAGATGAATAACTTGGCTACTAGCTGTATTGTCGACACTTCTATACCAACAGGTGTAAACTCTGATTGTAAAGAGAAGAATTTAATGTCAGAGATGAATATTTTGGCTACTAGCTGTATTGTCGACACTTCTATACCACCAGGAGTAAGCTCTGATTGTAAAGAGAAGAATTTAATGTCAGAGATGAATATCTTGGCTACTAGCTGTATTGTCGACACTTCTATACCACCAGGAGTAAACTCTGATTGTAAAGAGAAGAATTTAATGTCAGAGATGAATATCTTGGCTACTAGCTGTATTGTCGACACTTCTATACCATCAGGTGTAAACTCTGTTGTAAAGAGAAGAATTTAATGTCAGAGATGAATATCTTGGCTACTAGCTGTATTGTCGACACTTCTACACCATCAGGTGTAAACTCTGATTGTAAAGAGAAGAATTTAATGTCAGAGATGAATATCTTGGCTACTAGCTGTATTGTCGACACTTCTATACCATCAGGTGTAAACTCTGATTGTAAAGAGAAGAATTTAATGTCAGAGATGAATATCTTGGCTACTAGGTGTATTGTCGACACTTCTATACCATCAGGTGTAAACTCTGATTGTAAAGAGAAGAATTTAATGTCAGAGATGAATATCTTGGCTACTAGCTGTATTGTCGACACTTCTATACCATCAGGAGTAAGCTCTGATTGTAAAGAGAAGAATTTAATGTCAGAGATGAATATCTTCGCTACTAGCTGTATTGTCGACACTTCTATACCATCAGGTGTAAACTCTGATTGTAAAGAGAATAATTTAATGTCAGAGATGAATATCTTGGCTACTAGCTGTATTGTCGACACTTCTATACCACCAGGAGTAAACTCTGATTGTAAAGAGTAGAATTTAATGTCAGAGATGAATATCTTGGCTACTAGCTGTATTGTCGACACTTCTATACCATCAGGTGTAAACTCTGTTGTAAAGAGAAGAATTTAATGTCAGAGATGAATATCTTGGCTACTAGCTGTATTGTCGACACTTCTACACCATCAGGTGTAAACTCTGATTGTAAAGAGAAGAATTTAATGTCAGAGATGAATATCTTGGCTACTAGCTGTATTGTCGACACTTCTATACCATCAGGTGTAAACTCTGATTGTAAAGAGAAGAATTTAATGTCAGAGATGAATATATTGGCTACTAGGTGTATTGTCGACACTTCTATACCATCAGGTGTAAACTCTGATTGTAAAGAGAAGAATTTAATGTCAGAGATGAATATCTTGGCTACTAGCTGCATTGTCGACACTTCTATACCATCAGGTGTAAGCTCTGATTGTAAAGAGAAGAATTTAATGTCAGAGATGAATATCTTGGCTACTAGCTGTATTGTCGACACTTCTATACCATCAGGTGTAAACTCTGATTGTAAAGAGAAGAATTTAATGTCAGAGATGAATATCTTGGCTACTAGCTGTATTGTCGACACTTCTATACCATCAGGTGTAAACTCTGATTGTAAAGAGAAGAATTGAATGTCAGAGATGAATATCTTGGCTTCTAGCTGTATTGTCGACACTTCTATACCATCAGGTGTAAACTCTGATTGTAAAGAGAAGAATTTAATGTCAGAGATGAATATCTTGGCTACTAGGTGTATTGTCGACACTTCTATACCATCAGGTGTAAACTCTGATTGTAAAGAGAAGAATTTAATGTCAGAGATGAATATCTTGGCTACTAGCTGCATTGTCGACACTTCTATACCATCAGGTGTAAGCTCTGATTGTAAAGAGAAGAATTTAATGTCAGAGATGAATATCTTGGCTACTAGCTGTATTGTCGACACTTCTATACCATCAGGTGTAAACTCTGATTGTAAAGAGAAGAATTTAATGTCAGAGATGAATATCTTGGCTACTAGCTGTATTGTCGACACTTCTATACCATCAGGTGTAAACTCTGATTGTAAAGAGAAGAATTGAATGTCAGAGATAAATATCTTGGCTTCTAGCTGTATTGTCGACACTTCTATACCATCAGGTGTAAACTCTCATTGTAAAGAGAAGAATTTAATGTCAGAGATGAATATCTTGGCTACTAGCTGTATTGTCGACACTTCTATACCATCAGGTGTAAATACTGGTTGTTTGCGCCATGACCTATGATTAGCCCTCCATTTATCGCAAATTTGAACAAATCCAGAGCTGTCGTATATCCATGACATAAATGTCTAGCTATTTCTGTCAGTATGTAAACATGCAAGAGAATATCTATCCGACACCTGACATATATTTCCTGCGAGAAGTGTCATGTGTAAACGCACCCTAAAGAATAACATTAAAATAACCTTTAAGTGTGTGTGTGTGTGTGTGTGTGTGTGTGTGTGTGTGTGAGTGAGTGTGTATATATATATATTCAGGCAGATTGAAATATATTGAAATATATAAATATAGTCATAAACGTTTGTCTATTTTTAAAAATATTGTATTTTTTTTTTTAGAATAACTGCGTTTTCGGGATTTTTGTATCGTAAATAACGACCACATTTTTAAAATCTACATTTAATTTCCAAATAAAAACACCCGCTATTAAAATATTGCCATGCAAATTAAGAGCTATACCAAAATAAAATATAAATGTGAACTATAAATACTAGTGTTTTCATTAATTATTTCAAGTAAGCTATTTGTAGACTTAGAGGTTTGACTCTCATCACGGTTATGGCGCTCGGACTTTAAATTAATTTAAAATAAATATATTTAACATTAATCTCCAGAAGAAATAAAGTCTTTTAAAAAAATCTACTCTTTTTTCCTTTAGTTAAGAGGTGCGAATATTTTCCTTAATCTTTCTTTTCTTGATATTTCGTTCTTTTTTAACACGTCCCACTAAAGAGGTACCAAAATGTGATGGGAGTTTTTATTTTTTGACCTTTCACCAATAAATTTAATTAAAATAAAAATATTTAAAGTAAATGGTTAGCTTAATATTTATTAATACTCCTGCCTACGAACGAAGACCCTAGTAGATAAAAAGGCCGTCACGCAGGAGCTGCATGACTAAGCACTTTCCTAAGAATTTGGGTAGTGTAGACTGCTTTCCAGAACACTTTGCTTAAAATATCCGACATAAATAAAATAAAAACGTGAATAGTTCTCTTTTAATTTTGTAATGACTAACTGATCAATTATTAATTTGCTTCCAGAGTTATGTTTACACATGGTACCTATTACACTACGTAATAAATACGAAAAACCTCATATTATCGTATTTTGATCTAACGCAGGAACAGGATACAGTCACTCCAGTGGTAGTGCGGCGGCTTTGTGAACCTACGTCTGGCGGACTTTTCTATTGAAATATATTACAAATTAAACCCCCGCTTTCCGATTGACCGATTCAGCTCATTTTTACAACACTTCTTTCTCATGAATTACCCACGACGTATACCGCGTTTCGTTACAATACAGCAGAAATTACGACCGGTATTGGGTCCGGAGTAAACCCTCCCTTCTAATGAACCGATTTAGTTTATTTTTACAAGAAATATTTACCTGTAGATTACCACTACAAATACCGAGTTTCGTCGAAATATACCAAAAATCACGGCTGGTAGTGGCGAATTGGTATTGTGGGTCCGGAGTAAACCCCCCCCCCCCCTTCTAATGAACCGATTTAGTTCATTTTTATATCTCACTATTCTCTCTATATTACCACTACGAATACGAAGTTTCGTTGAAATATAACAAATATTACGGCTGACATAGTCAAATTAGTGTTTTGGGTTCGGGGTAAACCCCCCCGTCCGGTGGACCGACTTTGGTGGTTAACGAACTCGTTCAATCGTTTGCTAATTGAATGCTATATACCAAGTTTCGTGACGAAAAAACAAAGACTCTGGCCGCTATCCTGTTAACAGACATATATATATATATATATATATATATATATATATATATATATATATATATATATATATATATATAAATAATTGTTTCAAATATTTAATTTTTTATTTAATATACTTCTGTAGCCAACCCCAAAATCTAATTGGTCAATTTAACTTTTTACAACATATGTTCCGCATTAGTTGGGCATGATTTCTAGCGAGTTTCGTTGCAAGGAATTAAACTCCTCATAATTGCTCATACGGGCATGTTAATAATTGCTGGGTTTTCGATTATGGATATGTGAAGCAATTGTACTGGTAGGTATGATGGTTTAAAAAAAAAGTTTTAAAGCTTCTTTAAGATTGCAGTCTCAATAACTACCTACTTTTATTTGGAAGTTTTAGAAACTTGAAGAGATAATCCTTTATTAAAATTTATACAAAATATTGTTCGAATCAAAATTGTGTTCTTCATGTTTTATATATATATATATATATATATATATATATATATATATTGGTTCTTTATTCACGCCAAACCATTTGACTGCCACCAGCAAATTTTCGCGTGGACTGGAATTCCCTGTTAGTAATGGGGTACCCAGGTTTTTTTTCAAAGCCAGCATTGTCCATCAGCCCCAAAACGATTTATTGTTGTTTTTTTCTGACCCCACAACTCTTTTCAAGTCAGCAATTGTTCAATTTTCATGATTACCACAAAATTCCAGTCATAATTGCCTGTGTTTTTTTGATGGAATGGCTTCTAGACCTTTACCCTTGCCCTATTTCCCTGACTTATTAGTGTTCTTGGAATAGTTTCAGCATTAGTGTGCAGCCCCATGTATGTTTTAAGTCTATTTTGGCCTTGTACAGGAGTGTCGATATTGCCCATCCTAATAAGTCGAACCAGTAGCTTGCTGTTTCTTTCTGAAATTTTTCTTGTTTTTCCAACATGTTTAGAACAATAAAGAATCTTTTGTATAACATATCTACTTACTGTAGAAACATTCAAACCAACTCGAGCAGCAATTTGTCTCATCGAAAGGCCTTCAGTGACCAAAAGCTTAATACTGTAGTTTATGTCGGAGAAAATTGAGTTCATCCTCATTTTTTTAATTTATCTCGCTTAAATATTATTTTTATGTCCGTTTTGCTCAATAGTTACTATTATAAATAGTTAACTTGACACTCTGCATCTTTAACTTCACTCCACAACATCCGCCACAATGTTGCAATGAACCAACAACAGAAAGCAAATCCCTGAGAGTGTAACCAATGACTAATCCCCTCAAGATCCTTCTAGAAATATACCTCCTAGTCCTAACTAAATTATTTAGACCCGCAGGAGTAAATATTATACTGGTTTAATTTTTTTTCCTATAATATAACTTAACTTTCATATCATTGCAACGGTTTTGTGAGTCACTGTCCTTGATATATATATATATATATATATATATATATATATATATATATATATATATACATATATATATATATATATATACATATATATATATTTATTTATGATTGCTTAGAAAAAAAAAATTACAGCAATTTTCTTACATAACAATGCTAATTATCAAGTTATTATTATAAGTGAGGTTATTAAGTCACAATTTATGCGTTACTTCCAGTAATATAAGAGTACCATTACATTAATTCCATAATTAATATACACATCCATAACTAGTACCTAAACTTACATATACACACACTAATGTATTTATTTATTTGTTTATATATATATACATATACACGTAATTCTAAGTTTAGTGCTAGTAACTCTAGTCCTGCAATATCATGTGAAGGTCTAAAGTATACAAAAACTATATATATACATATGCTTATCATTACATGTATATTTAAAGATTATTTATTGAGGTGTTGTACTTATACCAAAAAAAAAAAAAGTAAAAATATATCAAAAAAATCGTTGAATAAATTATTATAACCCGTGGAGTTCCAAAATATTATTGTAGAAGTACCTGTTGATATCTCCTGTTTACTATTAGTAGATCTGCTAATCCTCTGCAGGGATGTTGATAAGGAAGGTCGGCCAGGTAGACCGACTGCTAGCTGCTATTCAGTCTGTGAGTTGCCTCCTCCGTCCGGGTTGCTGTTGATAAGGAAGGTCGGCCAGGTAGACCGACTGCTAGCTGCTATTCAGTCTGTGAGTTGCCTCCTCTGTCCGGGTTGCTGTTGATAAGGAAGGTCGGCCAGGTAGACCGACTGCTAGCTGCTATTCAGTCTGTGAGTTGCCTCCTCTGTCCGGGTTGCTGTTGATAAGGAAGGTCGGGCAGGTAGACAGACTGCTAGCTGCTATTCAGTCTGTGAGTTGCCTCCTCTGTCCGGGTTGCTGTTGATAAGGAAGGTCGGCCAGGTAGACCGACTGCTAGCTGCTATTCAGTCTGTGAGTTGCCTCCTCTGTCCGGGTTGCTGTTGATAAGGAAGGTCGGCCAGGTAGACCGACTGCTAGCTGCTATTTAGTCTGTGAGTTGCCTCCTCTGTCCGGGTTGCTGTTGATAAGGAAGGTCGGGCAGGTAGACAGACTGCTAGCTGCTATTCAGTCTGTGAGTTGCCTCCTCTGTCCGGGTTGCTGTTGATAAGGAAGATCGGCCAGGTAGACCGACTGCTAGCTGCTATTCAGTCTGTGAGTTGCCTCCTCTGTCCGGGTTGCTGTTGATAAGGAAGGTCGGCCAGGTAGACCGACTGCTAGCTGCTATTCAGTCTGTGAGTTGCCTCCTCAGTCCGGGTTGCTGTTGATAAGGAAGGTCGGTCAGGTAGACCGACTGCTAGCTGCTATTCAGTCTGTGAGTTGCCTCCTCTGTCCGGGTTGCTGTTGATAAGGAAGGTCGGCCAGGTAGACCGACTGCTAGCTGCTATTCAGTCTGTGAGTTGCCTCCTCTGTCCGGGTTGCTGTTGATAAGGAAGGTCGGCCAGGTAGACCGACTGCTAGCTGCTATTCAGTCTGTGAGTTGCCTCCTCTGTCCGGGTTGCTGTTGATAAGGAAGGTCGGCCAGGTAGACCGACTGCTAGCTGCTATTCAGTCTGTGAGTTTCCTCCTCTGTCCGGATTGCTGTTGATAAGGAAGGTCGGCCAGGTAGACCGACTGCTAGCTGCTATTCAGTCTGTGAGTTGCCTCCTCTGTCCGGGTTGCTGTTGATAAGGAAGGTCGGCCAGGTAGACCGACTGCTAGCTGCTATTCAGTCTGTGAGTTGCCTCCTCTGTCCGGGTTGCTGTTGATAAGGAAGGTCGGCCAGGTAGACCGACTGCTAGCTGCTATTCAGTCTGTGAGTTGCCTCCTCTGTCCGGGTTGCTGTTGATAAGGAAGGTCGGCCAGGTAGACCGACTGATAGCTGCTATTCAGTCTGTGAGTTGCCTCCTCTGTCCGGGTTGCTGTTGATAAGGAAGGTCGGCCAGGTAGACCGACTGATAGCTGCTATTCAGTCTGTGAGTTGCCTCCTCTGTCCGGGTTGCTGTTGATAAGGAAGGTCGGCCAGGTAGACCGACTGCTAGCTGCTATTCAGTCTGTGAGTTGCCTCCTCTGTCCGGGTTGCTGTTGATAAGGAAGGTCGGCCAGGTAGACCGACTGATAGCTGCTATTCAGTCTGTGAGTTGCCTCCTCTGCCCGGGTTGCTTTTCTCCAGCCAGCTGTCAAGTGGTCGATTTGATTGTTTTGATTTCTTTTTGATACCTTTCGGTTCTCTTACTATTTTTTCCGGTGTCCTAACTGGTGTTCTTTCAGATTCCTCAGATCCTGTGCTGTAACGGTTTCTTTTTCCATGCACCTTCTCTTTTTCCGTTTCTTTAACCGTAAATAAACCCTTCTTCGCCTCTTCGAGCGTGTACATCCTACTGCCTACAAGTATTTTATCATAGACTAACTTGGCTGGCATGTCTCTTTTTCGGGCTTTTTTCAGGTATTGTTTTATTTTTGCACGGATATCAGGAGGATAATATTGAGATATATTTATTTTACTCTGCTTTAAGTTGTGCCCTAGTTTCAATATTTCTATTTTCTTCCTTAAAGTAGTAAGTGTGACTAGTATAGGTCTCCTACCACGCTCCCTTCCGAGGCGTCTGATATAGTCTATGTCTTCTTCCTTTATTTTACCCTGCATTTCTTTATTAAATAGATTTAAAGTTATTTCTAATATACTCATGAAATTTTCATTCTCATCTTCATCAACATTATATATTATAATATTTTTCTTTCTAGACCAGTTATCTAATGACATATAATTATCAGACACATGCTTCTCCATCACTTGTTCTTTTTTTTGTATTTTTTTCAAATTTCTATCTAAAGATTTTATTGTTTCTTTTAGTTCTCTCGTTTCATTAATGGAAACCTGAATTTCCTTGGTAAGTTTTTTTGTTTCCTGGATATTGATGGTTAATTGTTTCGACATTTCCTGAACCATAGCCTTCAGTTCCTCCATTCCAACCATGCACACCCTCAGCCCCAGGCCTGGCCGCCAGATTCATGATGGACCGTCAGAGGTACAGATGGCAAACCTTGTCCCTGCAGCGCGGCTGGTGGCGCCGCGGCGGGCTCGGGGTCCGGCGTGGGGGCACACTTTGCTCCTTAACTCACTCTAACACCAGATTTCTTATTTTGTTTAATTAAATTACTTAAAATTAAATTAATTTAAAAAAAAAAAAAAAAAAAAAAATCCAGGCGCTGGTAACCTAGACCCTAGACGTTAAGCGCCTTAAAAAAAAAAAAAAAAAAAAAAAAAAAAAAAAAAAAAAAAAAAGTTTCTCCATTATAAGCTTACTGTAATCCAGTTATTTCAACGGCAAAAGAATGCCGTAGGTATGACTACTTTGTGACGTAGGAGTCGTGACGTACTGTTGCAAATGGCTGCCATTTACAGTCTTAGCCAAACTATCATACTTAATTTTTGCTGATTCCGGTCTATAATATTTCCTACTTGACATATATCAGCTAGTTATTATTTCCATGTTGTCCGCAGGCACAAAATTCTTGTATATCACATGAGCGCACATTTATAGTTAATTAGTTTAAATATCACTCTTTTTGAGGCCGATTCACAACTACTATTTTATAGAAAATTGTTAATTACACAAGTTAACATTATTTATACTTCACGAATGGACGTTAAAACACAAATTATGAACTTTTAGTGTGGAACAATAAACAGAACCTTAATAAATTTTAAGGACAGTGACTGGAATGTTAAGTTATTTATCTGGTAAAATAGACCATAACCAAAGTTGCTGACCTCTCTCACTCTCTCTCTCAAAAAACAAAAAAAAAAAAAAAACAACTATATAAAATAGATTAAATGCTGCCAAAGAGATTGTAGTGCTATTCTTTTAGAGGTTAAGTGTTGGTTCTATTGAAGTAGCCTTAGTGAACGAGCTAATTCTAGGGAGGTTACTGTTCACTGACCGGCAGAAAGAAAAACACACTCCATGTTGGTTCAAGTCCCTCGCCATGTTTTCTTTCTAACCCCTTAATTTCTTATATCTACGCTTTTATTCGCTGTAAGCGATTTTAGTTTTGTGGCATTTTTGTAGGAAGAAGACGTGCTAACGGCGTGTTTTCATAAAACCCAAGCCATTGTTCATTTTAATAATGCATCACTAGATAAGACTCAATGATTTCGAACCTTATGGCACTTATTTTCGCTTGACTAATATATTAGTCAAGCAAAACTAGAAAATGAAGATTGGTAATCAAAATGAACGTGCGGTGTTAAATTTTTATTTTTGTGTGCTGAATCCGCCAAATCTGCAGCGATAACAATTGAAGGGGTCGGGGCAAAATAGTGCCACGCAACATTTTTAACGAAACTTAACTGTAGCTGCTATATGTTGGATATTACGTGGGACTATCAGTTGAAATGGTTAGGAACAACAAGATTAAGCAGCATACAGAGCTTGTAGTCATATTTTAGTAGCATTTATTTAACATATCGCAGCTATATTTAAGTTTTGTTAAAAATGTTGCTTGGCAATATTTTGCCACAACCCCTTCAATTAATAGTTCACATTGCGTGATTAAACAACTATCAGTCTAAGGACTGCGTAAAAATGTTTTAAACAATTTTTACTTGGAGGAAACAGCATTCACGATGAACCCTGTTCAGGAGGAAATCTTGTGATTCGGAGCCATAATGATCAGTTGATCAGATGACAAAAAGAATAGATTAAACTTATGGATTATTTATTTATTTTACGAGCTTCGCAACGACGGCGACTTGCTCTTCAGAGATACAGTAAAAAATACTTCTTCAAGATACAGAAAAAAATACAAATTTATATATTCACAATTAACAGTAACTTATAGTACTAAATAAAAAAATAAAAAAAAATAAAAAATAAAAAAAAGTTTAAGGAGAGCATAAGACAAAAGTTAGTAGGTTTGTTTTATGAATTAATTGCTAAACATTATTTAGAGCCTTGCTATTTGAACTATAGTTAATGTATTTACAGAACTTATCGCTAAAACTAACTACCATTATTTAACTATTTATTAAGTCATGGAGGATGCAACATGTTGTGGTTTTCCATTAATGACCAAGTAAAATTGAGTAATAATTACATAATAGGGAGAGAAAATGATATTAAAATATCTTTCGTTTCCTCAGATTCTTTGGTAAATGTTTATGTGTTTTAAATATTGGAGTATAGAGTGTATGTATGGACTACCCTCTGTGAGAAGTTCTTGTAGGTCGTGTGGAATGTTCAGTTTGTCGCGTCTTTTACATTCAGTGAGTATGTGTTTAATTGTCAGTGTTGTGTTACAAACTCTGCATATCGGTTTGTCCTTTTTCTCCATGAGGTAATTATGTGTGAGCAACGAGTTTCCAATGCGAAGTCTGGTCAGTACTACTTGGTCTCTTCTTGTCAAGGTATGTTGTCCGTTACTCCATGCTTTTACTGTGTTCTTAATTTGTTGTTTGTCTGTAGCCAGTGATGCAACCAGTCGTTTAATGTATGTGTGCGTAATGTGTGAACTAAATCATGTAATGTTATGTTTTTAATGTGTACGATCTGTTTATTTGTTGCGTCTTTTGCACGTTTGTCTACTGATGTACTTAGTCCGATATCCTCGTGTCCGGGTAGCCATAATAGTGTAAGTGTGTGATTGTTGAACTTATGGATTAGAAAACGTGCGAGAATTATTTATGTATCAAGATAATGTTTGACCACATAAGGCTGTAAAAGTTTTGGAATTTATTTGTCACCTTTGCCGTATCCTGCTTACTCACCGGACACTGGCCAAAGAAATTTTCACTTATTTCCTGCCTTGCAATGTGTTATACTACGGAAAAAGTTCTAAGCAGGATGTACTAAGAGATAATAAAAGAGACTATTTTGAAAAAAAAAAATGTGAAAAAATTACTTAATTATTTTTAGTACTAATGTTTTCCAAATTACATTGTTTCAGCTAAAAATTTAATTATAAATTTATGCATTACTCACTTTAAAGTTTTTTGAGTTTAGTGTAAAATGTGTTCCTTTTTTGGGAAAAAATCAAACTTTGTTATTAGAGCTCGCGAAAAAAAAAAAATGTAAGGAAATGGGTCCGAATCCCAAAAAACGTTCTTGATAAAATAAAACCTCTTTGGAATTTCTCCATTTTTTCTAAACCTTTGTTCTATCCGATATCTTCCAGGGGCCAATTAACTTTTCCCTATCTGGCATATGTCTAATATTAATAAGACTTTAACATCCCTTTGTTCTATCCGATATCTTCCAGGGTCCAATTAACTTTTCCCTATCTGGCATATGTCTAATATTAATAAGACTTTAACATCCCTTTGTTCTATCCGATATCTTCCAGGGTCCAATTAACTTTTCCCTATCTGGCATATGTCTAATATTAATAAGACTTTAACATCCCTTTGTTCTATCCGATATCTTCCAGGGTCCAATTAACTTTTCCCTATCTGGCATATGTCTAATATTAATAAGACTTTAACATCCCTTTGTTCTATCCGATATCTTCCAGGGTCCAATTAACTTTTCCCTATCTGGCATATGTCTAATATTAATAAGACTTTAACATCCCTTTGTTCTATCCGATATCTTCCAGGGTCCAATTAACTTTTCCCTATCTGGCATATGTCTAATATTAATAAGACTTTAACATCCCTTTGTTCTATCCGATATCTTCCAGGGTCCAATTAACTTTTCCCTATCTGGCATATGTCTAATATTAATAAGACTTTAACATCCCTTTGTTCTATCCGATATCTTCCAGGGTCCAATTAACTTTTCCCTATCTGGCATATGTCTAATATTAATAAGACTTTAACATCCCTTTGTTCTATCCGATATCTTCCAGGGTCCAATTAACTTTTCCCTATCTGGCATATGTCTAATATTAATAAGACTTTAACATCCCTTTGTTCTATCCGATATCTTCCAGGGTCCAATTAACTTTTCCCTATCTGGCATATGTCTAATATTAATAAGACTTTAACATCCCTTTGTTCTATCCGATATCTTCCAGGGTCCAATTAACTTTTCCCTATCTGGCATATGTCTAATATTAATAAGACTTTAACATCCCTTTGTTCTATCCGATATCTTCCAGGGTCCAATTAACTTTTCCCTATCTGGCATATGTCTAATATTAATAAGACTTTAACATCCCTTTGTTCTATCCGATATCTTCCAGGGTCCAATTAACTTTTCCCTATCTGGCATATGTCTAATATTAATAAGACTTTAACATCCCTTTGTTCTATCCGATATCTTCCAGGGTCCAATTAACTTTTCCCTATCTGGCATATGTCTAATATTAATAAGACTTTAACATCCCTTTGTTCTATCCGATATCTTCCAGGGTCCAATTAACTTTTCCCTATCTGGCATATGTCTAATATTAATAAGACTTTAACATCCCTTTGTTCTATCCGATATCTTCCAGGGTCCAATTAACTTTTCCCTATCTGGCATATGTCTAATATTAATAAGACTTTAACATCCCTTTGTTCTATCCGATATCTTCCAGGGTCCAATTAACTTTTCCCTATCTGGCATATGTCTAATATTAATAAGACTTTAACATCCCTTTGTTCTATCCGATATCTTCCAGGGTCCAATTAACTTTTCCCTATCTGGCATATGTCCAATATTAATAAGACTTTAACATCCCTTTGTTCTATCCGATATCTTCCAGGGTCCAATTAACTTTTCCCTATCTGGCATATGTCTAATATTAATAAGACTTTAACATCCCTTTACGCTAAACAAATAAAGTTTAAGTGCTTATATATTTAAAACAAAAAGATCACAAGATCAGGAAAAAAAAATCCAAGTCTTTTAAGGTAGAAAAGCAGCCATTGATACTAAGCTCTTCCTGGATTGGAGAACGCTGGAAGCAGTATCAGATTCCAATAAGAAACCAATACCTCGACGAAGAGTCCTATAAGAGAGTAACACGAGGCCTATGAAGAGAGAGATTCGTTTGGAAAGCCAATATCTTTTTAGAACCATAGAACCACTACTTCATTACGGGATTATAGATTTTTTAAAATACATAAAAGATTATATGTTTTTTTTTTTTTTTTTTTTTTTTTTTTTTTTTTTTTTTTTTTTTTTTTTTAATTTACTCAGCAGCTCCCTGTGGGGTTAAATTTTTACAATATCGGGTCTTTTACTGATGCGAGTAACGCTCAGAGTATATACCAGGGGGGAGCCCTACCTGCGTCTCGAAAACCACAAGCGGATTATTTGTGGCTCTCGATAAATGTAACCGAATTCCATTTATATTTTTGTTCTATTATGTTAAAAAAAAATTATTATCAATCCGTACGTGTTGACAAATTACAATGCTGTAACAAATTTCATTTCAGGGATGTGACTCATCGAAAACTCCATGAAAGTAACATAAACAGTGGCGTAATTCTCTGACTCAAGACGGATTTTGAATTTGTAAACTTCCATTGCAACGGACAGTTGACCAGCAACGTGAAATTTTCGTGTCGGAACTTCCGAATTGCTTCATGAGGTCAACTTCATAGCTGGTTTCCTCCCTATGGAAGGAGGGAGGAACCGCGCTAAAAATGATTTATATATAAACATCTATGTATTTTTTATTGAGAAGATATGGTCGACCGTTCAGAAGTAGGAAGCGTAGATCGTCGGGGTTTCGGTCAGTGTTCTTATTCAATAAAACACATTTTAATTTGCTAAAATGTATATTTATTGCCGCCAACGTTTCGGCTTGCTATACAAGCCATCTTCAGGGCTGTAAAAACATATATGGTGTAACAATCGTAAGGACAGAAACAATAACAAAAAACAACAAAAAAAAAGCTAGAAACATTAACATAAATATGAGTACCTATATGCTTGAAAATATAAATATAAATATATATATATATATATATATATATATATATATATATATATAAAGTATAATAATAGCAATATAAATAAATATCCTTACTCTCAGCCCCACTCCTCTCCACCCCCTCCCCCCATTCTCTACTGTCTAGCCCTGACCCATCCTTCCAGTCTTCAGAAATGTTCTCTTCTTGAAACGGGACAGTTCTCAATCTTCTCAATAGGTATGTTACTATGACACTTGTACTGTATTCGCTTGGATACCATATACATGTATATTTATTTATATTGCTATTATTATACTATATATATATATATATATATATATATATATATATATATATGTGTGTATATATAATTATATATATACATATATATATATATACATATATATATATATATATATATATATATATATATATATATATATATATTTATATTTATATTTTCAAGCATATAGGTACTCATATTTATGTTAATGTTTCTAGCCTTTTTTTTGTTGTTTTTTGTTATTGTTTCTGTCCTTACGATTGTTACACCATATATGTTTTTACAGCCCTGAAGATGGCTTGTATAGCAAGCCGAAACGTTGCGGCAATAAATATACATTTTAGCAAATTAAAATGTGTTTTATTGAATAAGAACACTGACCGAAACCCCGACGATCTACGCTTCCTTCATGTATTTTTTATTATTTCTTATCTAATAAATATTTATTATTCTGCTAATAAAACGTTAAAAACAAGTGGAACAAAATTCTCGTCTATTTTCTTGTTGAGATTATTTAATAGGTACCCAGTCAGAGAATATCTTTATTCAGTAACGAGCATAACCAAGAATCACAACTCTAAGAAATCTCGGCAGATAAATTACATTCCTTAGTTTGCGGAAAATATTAATCTCGTTTTTTGCACCGAAGAGCTTTGTTTTCTGCTGTTTACACGTTTCAGTTCTTATGAGGGAGTGTTAATTACACAAGTGTGTAAGAAAAGAAGCTTTTTCTGCAGAAAATACTAATGTAACATATATGGTGTAACAATCGTAAGGACAGAAACAATAACAAAAAACAACAAAAAAAAGGCTAGAAACATTAACATAAATATGAGTACCTATATGCTTGAAAATATAAATAAATATATATATATATATATATATATATATATATATATATGTATATATATATATATATGTATATCTATAATTATATATACATATATATATATATATATATATATATATATATAAAGTATAATAATAGCAATATAAATAAATATCCTTACTCCCAGCCCCACTCCTCTCCACCCCCTCCCCCCATTCTCTACTGTCTAGCCCTGACCCATCCTTCCAGTCTTCAGAAATGTTCTCTTCTTGAAACGGGACAGTTCTCAATCTTCTCAATAGGTATGTTACTATGACACTTGTACTGTATTCGCTTGGATACCATATACATGTATATTTATTTATATTGCTATTATTATACTATATATATATATATATATATATATATATATATATATATATATATATATATATATATATATATATGAGTACCTATATGCTTGAAAATACAAATATCTAATATATAAAATACTCGTGTCACAGTTTTCGTTGCCATACTCCTCCGAAACGGCTTGACCGATTTTGATGAAATTTTTTGTGCTTATCCGGTATCTATGAGAATCGGCCAACATCTATTTTTCATCCCCCTAAATGTTAGGGGTAGTCCACCCCTAAATTTTTTTTTTTTTATTTTTTAGACAAAATTTTTAATTTCTATTTTTTTATGATATAACATACAAAAATACATACAATCCTCAATTTTCACCCTTCTACGATCAACCCGTTTTTCACACGGACAATTATACGTGGCATGCTCTCGAGTGGGTAAACCATCCAGTTTGTTTGTGTTAGCTAAAGATGGACTAACAAAAAATATTGTTCACGCTATAGCATTAAGAGATTGATATTGTTTAATAGTGTTACTGTCGTAATTGTTTAATTAATGTTATATAATTTTAAGGAATAAATTATAATAACTTAAAAATAATGTTTGCCTTTTGTTATTTTTATATTCCCTCATCGTTCACAGCGCTCCATGCTTATTTCACGCATATACCACATTCTTACATACATACAATATACACATTCTAACATACATACATACTTACAATAAGTAAGCTATTTTTTGTCTACACTAGAAATTACTAGGAAATTATTTATATGGCAAAACAACGTTTGCCGGGTCAGCTAGTAAATATATATATATATATTTATATTTGTATTTTCAAGCATATAGGTACTCATATTTATGTTAATGTTTCTAGCAATAGGTATGTCACTATACAGGTATATTTATTTATATTGCTATTATTATACTTTATATATATATATATATATATATATATATATATATATATATGTGTATATATAATTATATATATACATATATATATATATATATATATATATACATATATATATATATTTATATTTATATTTTCAAGCATATAGGTACTCATATTTATGTTAATGTTTCTAGCCTTTTTTTTGTTGTTTTTTGTTATTGTTTCTGTCCTTACGATTGTTACACCATATATGTTTTTACAGCCCTGAAGATGGCTTGTATAGCAAGCCGAAACGTTGGCGGCAATAAATATACATTTTAGCAAATTAAAATGTGTTTTATTGAATAAGAACACTGACCGAAACCCCGACGATCTACGCTTCCTTCATGTATTTTTTATTATTTTTTATCTAATAAATATTTATTATTCTGCTAATAAAACGTTAAAAACAAGTGGAACAAAATTCTCGTCTATTTTCTTGTTGCGATCATTTAGTAGGTACCCAGTCAGAGAATATCTTTATCCAGTAACGAGCATAACCAAGAATCACAACTCTATTTTCTTGTTGCGATCATTTAGTAGGTACCCAGTCAGAGAATATCTTTATCCAGTAACGAGCATAACCAAGAATCACAACTCTATTTTCTTGTTGCGATCATTTAGTAGGTACCCAGTCAGAGAATATCTTTATCCAGTAACGAGCATAACCAAGAATCACAACTCTATTTTCTTGTTGCGATCATTTAGTAGGTACCCAGTCAGAGAATATCTTTATCCAGTAACGAGCATAACCAAGAATCACAACTCTATTTTCTTGTTGCGATCATTTAGTAGGTACCCAGTCAGAGAATATCTTTATCCAGTAACGAGCATAACCAAGAATCACAACTCTATTTTCTTGTTGCGATCATTTAGTAGGTACCCAGTCAGAGAATATCTTTATCCAGTAACGAGCATAACCAAGAATCACAACTCTATTTTCTTGTTGCGATCATTTAGTAGGTACCCAGTCAGAGAATATCTTTATCCAGTAACGAGCATAACCAAGAATCACAACTCTATTTTCTTGTTGCGATCATTTAGTAGGTACCCAGTCAGAGAATATCTTTATCCAGTAACGAGCATAACCAAGAATCACAACTCTATTTTCTTGTTGCGATCATTTAGTAGGTACCCAGTCAGAGAATATCTTTATCCAGTAACGAGCATAACCAAGAATCACAACTCTAAGAAATCTCGGCAGATAAATTACATTCGTTAGTTTGCGGAAAATATTAATCTCGTTTTTTGCACCGAAGAGCTTTGTTTTCTGCTGTTTACACGTTTCAGTTCTTATGAGGGAGTGTTAATTACACAAGTGTGTAAGAAAAGAAGCTTTTTCTGCAGAAAATACTAATGTTTTCTCCCTCCTCAACAAAATCTCAGTATTTTTCTGCTTCCTTTCTCTCTCTGTCTATCCCCATCTTCTTCCCCATCCCAATGTTCACTCATTCTTCCTCTTGCCATTATGAATCATTCGCTCGCATTGATTTTTAATCTATCATTCTCTCAATTTTCGCAGTTCAGTGAATCTCACTCGCATTTACTCCTCGAGCTATGTCGGGAAAAGAGTAGGAGAGGCGAAACACCGCACTGGAATTTTCTTTTAGCGACAATACAAACTGTAATTTAAAAATAAATTCGGGCCAGACGACATTTCTTGTTTCAAAAATGGCTACAGCCTCGAAATCTTAACCCTTTCGTTGCTCTGAACGAGTTAACTCGTGTACGAAAAGCAGTGCCCCAGACGCTCCACACGAGTTAACTCGTGGTCGGTATTACCCCAGTATGTCGCTTCTCCGGCCTAGTGCTATTAACTCGCATAAAATCCGTGGGACCCAGCGATACTAAGGATGGTTCGTAGGTTCATTAAATCTACGGAACATTATAATTTTTAATTAACTAATGTGTTTATACAATAACCATACTATGTAAGATATAATAATATCTTATCTCTGAGACATCTTAAGAAGCCATATTGAAATGATACATTCAATATAATTTTCTAAGGATTTCTAGGAGCTGTAATAACTAGAGCCCGGAAGTTAGGCATTTATTTTTGGGTGAAATAGGCAGGCAAAAAGGCACTTAAAATACTGAAAATAGGCAGTACTGTAATTAAAATAGGCATTTATTAGGAGTGAAGGCAAAGAGGAACCTTACTCATTAATGATGAAAATATGTATTTTAAATACTCATTCATTTCTTTATTACCAACTAGCTGTTACCCGGCGTGCCATGCTACGCCTACTTTCTGCTTCCATAAAATCAAAAATAAATTAGGAACCTCGTTCATTGTTTCGAACCCGTGACCCCCGAACTGTGAGTCATGGCTATGGCTCTCTACGAATCAAGACCTACATGTGTGCCAAGTTTGATAAAAATCGGTCGAAATGTGTGGATTTGTATAAGGAACAAACAGACAGAAAGCTGGTAGACGTTTTTGACTTAGCCTACGAAACTTCTCGGATTAAGGTCCACTTGTGTCCCAAGTTTGGTCAAAGTCGGTCAAACGGAGTGGATTTGCATAAAGAACAAACATACAGACAGCCAGCTGGTAGACGTTTTTGACTTAGCCTACGAGACTTCCCGGATCAAGACCTACCAGTATTCCAGTGTGTGGATTTGTATAAGGAACGGACAAACAGTCAGACACGTGATTTGTATGTATATATATATATATATATATATATATATATATATATATATATATATATATATAGATAGGGAATTACTTCCCTTGTTACAAGCAACAACAAGATGCTTTTTCAAAGTACCAACTGTTATAGACCTTCTCAGAAAAAATGTTTTTCATCATGGCAAAACTTCCTCTCCATTATATTGTTATTTCGAAGTCCGGAATACCAGGTAATTACGGATTGTCACAGCAAAAGGGGTGTGAGGAAGGAGACGTACTTCTCTTATCCTCTCTCTTTCCTGCTATTTTTTTTTTTTTTTTTTTTTTTTTTTGTTATTGTTTCTGTCCTTACGATTGTTACACCATATATGTTTTTACAGCCCTGAAGATGGCTTGTATAGCAACGTTGGCGGCAATAAATATACATTTTAGCAAATAAAATGTGTTTTATTGAATAAGAACACTGACCGAAACCCCGACGATCTACGCTTCCTACTTCTGAACGGTCGACCATATCTTCTCAATTTATTTCTATCTGATTCTTCAATATATCCATTCAGATAAAAAAGGCATTTTGCCTAACTTCCGGGCTCTAGTAATGTCTAATAATTTTTCTCTAAAGGTTAAAGTAACAGTGACTTTATATCTCAATTATCCTATAATTGCTAGTGATTTTATTATTTACGAATAGAGCTTCATCCGGTTCTTCACAAACTTTTCGATTTCATCAAATCTTCTTCGTATAATAATTGAAATTTTTCATTGTGCAAATCTATTAGTACCTATCTATGAAAATATGTAAAGTCCTACAATCTGCATTGTTATGTGTAATTGTCGAAGCTGGCGCACGTCGCCGCCCATTTGCAGTGCCGTAGATAGATTTGTCTCTCCAGCCATATTCTTGCTGTTTATATTTTTCAGTCACAATCTGGATCTTGTATAGTATGGTTGGTATAGATAGCCTCCTTCGATATGAGTGGCGATGCACCTCGTTATCTGAGAGAGAGAGGAAGGAGTCGAACGGTAGTGAAGTAGAGACGAGGAGAGATTGGCGAGCGTACGGGGGGAGTTAGACGGGAAAGCATCCAGCGTACGGGGCGGTGCGAGTAGTTTCATTCGTCAGCAAAGAAAGGGTTAAGCGATTTCATAAAATTTAAAACAACTTTAGAGATAACCTCCTAAGGGAGATAAAAAGCAGTACTCATGAATGGCAAGCTAATACGCAATTAACAAGACGTGATGAAGTTGTAATTACAAGACTACGCATTGGACATACACACTTAACACATTCCTATCTCATGACGAAACAAGACAGACCTATATGCCAGACATGCAATAGGCCACTGACAATTAAACACTTACTAACAGAATGCAAAACACGAGACTACTTAACTATACCATATCACATGTCTGAATTATTTTCCGAACAAAGCCCTCACATTACTACCATTTTACAACACTTACATAAAATGAAACTTTATGACAAAATATGACACAACCTACCGTGTAAATGTATGTTTGGTACGTGTGCGCGCACGTGTGTGATGTACTTGCGCGCGCGCGCGCGCGCGCGTGTGTGTGTGTGTGTGTGTGTGTGTGTGTGTGAGCGTGGTTTGTTCAGGAGAGGCTTCAAAATTGAAAATACAGTCTTTATATTAAATACCTTACAACTCACACACGCATTTACGGCCCCGTGAAGGAAGGTCAAATTTGGAGTAGACGTAAAAACCGAGAGCTTTATAGTTTATATAACGACTTAAATGTTGTTAACTTCATAAAGCTTGGACGGTTAGGTTGGGCTGGGCACGTCATACGAATGGGGGAAGGAGAGATACCAGGGAAGGTCCTTGAAGCCAGGATGGAACGAACTAGGAGGAGAGGGAGACCCAGGCTGAGATGGGAGGACAGTGTGGCAGCTGATGCTAGGGTCCTTCTCAATGCACCGAACTGGAAGGCGGCGGCAGCAGATAGAGATGGTTGGCGGAAGCTCATAGAGGAGGCCAAGACCCGCCTAGGGTTGTAGCGCCAAATAAGAAGAAGAAGAAGACAATTCACACACAATAATGATTTTCATCTTGCAATAAACAAAATTATTATTTATTACTGTCGCAATTTGTCATTCTTTATTTTGTTATATTCTATTCATTACATTATAAAATCAATTATTTGGTTTGATATAATTATTTATTTTATTTTATACTAATGTTATTATTATTTATTAATTTTTTTTTCTATTTATTTATTTATATTTTTATTTTTTTATTTTTTTTCTCATTTATTTTTTTAAAATTTTTATTTCTTTTTTTTGAAATTGAATATAATTTATATTCTTTACCCTTTATATAGTTTTATGTGAGCAAATCACCTTGCCGTTGTGAAGCTCCATGAATAAATAAATAAAATAAAACAACTTTTTGTAGGCATATTTTTGTTTTTTGTATCCCTTGTTTATTAAATTACGTCTAAATAATTCATGAACTATTACAATTGAACAAATCAGACTGACATCTCTCAATCAACGTAAATTTATCTAAATTCAACAATGAGATTAATTGAAGTAATATGACTTTTGAATGATTTGAAAATAGATTTTGATTTTTTGCAAGTCTAATCAGGATTTGTGTTTTTAATTTCATAGATATCAGTGCTGATATTATGGGGAAAAAATATTATTTTGTGTTTTTAATTTCATAGATATCAGTGCTGATATTATGGGGAAAAAATATTATTTTGTGTTTTTAATTTCATAGATATCAGTGCTGATATTATGGGGAAAAAATATTATTTTGTGTTTTTAATTTCATAGATATCAGTGCTGATATTATAGGGAAAAAATGTTATTTTGCGTTTTTAATTTCATAGATATCAGTGCTGATATTATGGGGAAAAAATATTATTTTGTGTTTTTAATTTCATAGATATCAGTGCTGATATTATGGGGAAAAAATGTTATTTTGTGTTTTTAATTTCATAGATATCAGTGCTGATATTATGGGGAAAAAATGTTATTTTGTGTTTTTAATTTCATAGATATCAGTGCTGATATTATGGGGAAAAAATGTTATTTTGTGTTTTTAATTTCATAGATATCAGTGCTGATATTATGGGGAAAAAATGTTATTTTGTGTTTTTCATTTCATAGATATCAGTGCTGATATTATGGGGAAAAAATGTTATTTTGTGTTTTTAATTTCATAGATATCAGTGCTGATATTATGGGGAAAAAATATTATTTTGTGTTTTAAATTACATAGATATCTGTGCTGATATTATGGGGGAAAAATATTATTTTGTGTTTTTAATTTCATAGATATCAGTGCTGATATTATGGGGAAAAAATATTATTTTGTGTTCAATTGTAAAAGTTCGTGAATTATTTTCACGTAATGTAATAAACACGGGGAACAAGAAACAAAAATGTGGCAGGCTAAATTGCTCTAAATTTGATTAGCTTTCATCTAAAAAAAAAATGCATCGAAATCAGTTAAGATTTGGTGGCTTTAGCCTTTTTTGAAACACGATATGTCGTTTGGCCACACCGTGTGGTGTTCCATGGCACACCTACTTTATATTAAATAGCTTTTACCCGCCGTGCCATACTACACCTACTTTTTGTTAAATAGTTGTTACCCGGTGTGCCATGCTACACCAAATTTATATTAAATAGCTATAACCCGGTGTGCCATGCTACACCTCCTTTATGTTAACCCTTAGTTGCATTATTTTTTCTTTTCGCATAAAAAAAACTGAGAGGTAGAAATAGGCCTCAGGATAATGGGAAAAATACAGAAAAAAATTCATCGATTTTTTTTTCTCGAGAAATTTATGAAAAACTGAAAGATGCCTGTAGGCATCATTGTGCGTAGAGGGAGGAATGTTTTTGTGAATGAACATGTGTAAGCATTCACATTTATTGAAACATATAAAGAATTTATGAGTTAAAGTTTAAAAGAACTCTCTTCTCTTTTCATCAAAATCACAAATGGTAATCCTTAAAACATGATTTGCCTTGAGTTAAACACAAATAAAGTTCAAATTTATCACAGTAACCACAAGTTTGGCTCTTGCAGTTTTCCATCCTGCATCTCATCTTCTGATACATCAGGCAGTACATCCTCAATCAAATCATTCAAATCTGAGTAGGGACCATTCAAATCATCGCCATTTACCTCTAAAACATTGGCTGAAAATACGCCAAGGTTCAGAAAGAACATTGTCGTCGACATCTTCATCATCCTCACTATCATCTGGTGCTGTGATTATATGAAAAATCTGTTTCTCCTCTCCCCATTATCGATCAGATAATGGGATCCCTCGCTCGGACCTCAGTACCAGATGCACGATGGTGCCCACAGGAAACAAATGAACAACCACAAAAATTGACACAACAAAATAAAATTTCAATAAAACAAAATTTCACTTCGTAAAATACACTACTAGTATTAAGGAGTACGATTTTTTTAAAGGTCAGAATGGACGTTTGTAATAGTATTGTGGCCTTGCGAAACGGGTCCCCTCGGGATGAGAAACGAGACTCCTGGTTTTTTCAACATTAACTTGCTTATTCCTTCTTGGGAACGAAGTACAATGTTCAAAATCTTCCAGTCCCTTTGACACTTGTTGATGCTTACAGGAAACGAAATATAATTTGAAAAAACTCGACATAGTGCTCTGTGGAGTGTAAAATAGAATATGATGCCTGCAGGCATCACGATGCAACAAAGGGTTAAATAGCTATTACCCGGCGTGCCATGCTACACCTACTTTATATTAAGTAGCTGTTACCCGATGTGCCATGCTACACCAAATTTATATTAAATAGCTATAACCCGGTGTGCCATGCTACACCTCCTTTATGTTAAATAGCTGTTACCCGGCGTGCCATGCTACACCAAATTTATATTAAATAGCTATAACCCGGTGTGCCATGCTACACCTCCTTTATGTTAAATAGCTGTTACCCGGCGTGCCATGCTACACCAAATTTATATTAAATAGCTATAACCCGGTGTGCCATGCTACACCTCCTTTATGTTAAATAGCTGTTACCCGGCGTGCCATGCTACACCAAATTTATATTAAATAGCTATAACCCGGTGTGCCATGCTACACCTCCTTTATGGTAAATAGCTGTTACCCGGCGTGCCATGCTACACCTACTTTATATTAAGTAGCTGTTACCCGATGTGCCATGCTACACCAAATTTATATTAAATAGCTATAACCCGGTGTGCGATGCTACACCTCCTTTATGTTAAATAGCTATTACCCGGCGTGCCATGCTACACCTACTTTATATTAAGTAGCTGTTACCCGATGTGCCATGCTACACCAAATTTATATTAAATAGCTATAACCCGGTGTGCGATGCTACACCTCCTTTATGTTAAATAGCTGTTACCCGGCGTGCCATGCTACACCAAATTTATATTAAATAGTTGTTACCCCGTGAGCCATGGCACACCTACTTTATATTAAATAGCTGTTACCCACAGTGCCATGGTACACCTACTTTATATTAAACAGCTGTACCGTGCTCAAATTTCTTTATATTAAATAGCTATAACACGGCGGGTCATACTAAACTTACTTCGTATTAAATGGATGATACCCGGTGTGCCATGCTACACCATATTATATAAAATAATATGCTCGGGGATATTCGAATATCGCGACGTGTAGAGCAAAAACAACACATACAAAAAATTTTATATTTATCGTTTTCGTTATCCTGTCCCCTAATTATATTTAGCACCCCCCAATATTACTTGAAGTTTCAATCGCCCCCTTTGATAGGCTCAGCCCACACTTTGAGAACCTATGTTACAGTGGAATCCTTCCAAACGTCAGGCCTCCGAGGAATTTAATTCCATTCCCATGAACCAGATCCCAAGAGCTAGCTGCCTGAACCTGGTTAGTTCATTTTAGTAAACTAACCTACTTCAATATGGTAAGAACCATAATCTAAACAATTTATAATTAAGTCTTACTGTCATAAATAATTAAAAAATTACGTTATTATTATTAGAGACGGAGATAGCCGTTGCAGAGCTAAGCAGACAAGGTATAGTTGGGATTCGGCTAGGAGAAAAAAACGTCAGACTTTCAGGAAGAAATCTGTATTTGGACGTTTCGGCTGCACATTGGCAGCCTTCTTCAGCTAAAAAATACATACAAATTATAAGTAAAAAAACAGGCAGAAATGAGCGTAGTGTATACATCATGACAATGATTAGAACCAATCTTATTATTAAACAATGAAATTACGTCATGATGATTAGATAGTTAGCCATCGAGGTGATAAGTAAAGATGGAATGGTTGGGATTCGGCTAAATAAACCTCAATATGATTTTGTTTTAAAAAATCTATATTTCGGACGATGCCGCTCGGCATTTCTATTGGTATGTAGTATCTTATTTCTTTGTAAAATTAATTAATGTTACTATTAGCTACTATAGTTGTCATTGGTATGTAGCTTCTTATTTCTTTGTAAAATCAATTAACGTTACTAATTACTATTAAAATCAATTATTGTACCTATTCACTTTTTCATTCTAAGAATTTAAGACGATATGTTCTTTTATAAGTTAATTGTATCTATAGCTCTATTACCTATCACAATCATAATTTTTTCTGTTTTTGTATTAATTTTTTTTTTTTTTTTTTGTCATTTTAGCTGACGAATGCTACCAATGAGTAGCCGAAACGTCCGAAATATAGATTTTTTAAAACAAAATCATATTGAGGTTTATTTAGCCGAATCCCAACCATTCCATCTTTACTTAATGAAAATACGGTAGTTGGAAAGTAAACAGTATGTAGAAAGTAGTAAGTAAACAGTACAAAAACTAACATTATTTTAAAAACATTTTTTATATTATGAGAAACTCAATCTATTCTATAGGTGAATACAATTTATAATAATCAATATACAGATACGTATCACTAGAGAATGGCTAGGGGGGAGGGAGGAAGACCTCCAAGACACTTAGGTAACCATGATTGGATGTATGAGGGACAGCAACTACACAGGGTGTTAAGTCAGTGGCGGTAAGTCGGTGAAGATGAAAGAAGTGGATTGCTAGGTTGTAAAAACGGGCTGTAAAAAGGTGTTAGAATTTTGGGACACACAAGTAGAAAAATTGTCTGGAGCCTGGGAACAAAGGTAAAAGGAGGTCAGGACAATTTATGGAAGATGGCGGAGTAAGTAGGGGAGATGTTTTGTTTGTCCGTTTTGTAATTAATATTATTGGGGTTTAAGTTAATGCGGACGCATTCGGAAATCTGTCGTTTTTTGGTTTTCTATACATATACTACGCTCATTTCTGCCTGTTTTTTTACTTATAATTTGTCTGTATTTTTTTAGCTGAAGAAGGCTGCCAATGTGCAGCCGAAACGTCCAAATACAGATTTCTTCCTGAAAGTCTCACGTTTTTTTTCTCCTAGCCGAATCCCAACTATTGTCTTCGTATTATTATTAGGTTTAGGATTTCTCGTGAAACATAAACCCTTTTCATTAGGACATTAATTTCGGGTTTACCACAAAATACACAAGCTTCTGTGGTGTTTCTATACATGATCCCTTTGAAGAGTCGCCAAACCAAGATCACTTGAGCGATAATGAGACGACGACACCGGTAGAATTATTTTCTGAGACTAGCAAGTATAACTAACAGTATTCTCAGGAAGGAGCCCACAAATCAATATGGAACTTGAAATTGAGCGTCAGAGAATTAAGTTCTTGAGAGGGGGGATCCACTTTCCAAACTAATGCCCGAGTATTTCTCTCCCTTCTTCGCTTTATTCTTGCTGAAATATCTTCAGCTCCAGATTCACTCACTTTCTTTAGGGCGTTTTTCTCAAGAACTTTATTCTCTTTAGGGCGTTTTCTATGTCGATCCGTACGAAACGAGTGGGAATAATTGTCCAAGACGTAAGTGACTATTAAGCATCGTTATTATTGGGCTTACAGTAATAGCTCGGGGGAAAAATTCTGATAAATGCAATATACCAATTTGAGAAAAAAAACCATTCCTTCTAAAAAAAGTCCGTCACGCAGGAGCTGCATAACTAAGCACTTTCCTCAGAATTTGGGTAGTGTAGACTGCTTTCCAGAACAATTTGCTTAAAATATCCTACATAAATAAAATAAAAACATGAATAGTTCTCTTTTAAATTTGTAATGAGTAACTGATCAATTATTAATTTGCTTCCAGAGTTATGTTTACACATGGTACCTATTACACTACGTAATAAATACTAAAAACCTCGTATTATCGTATTTTGATCTAACGCAGGAACAGGATACAGTCACTCTAGTGGTAGAAAGCGCTCCTTGCGGCGGCTTTGTGAACCTACGTCTGGCGGGCTTTTCTATTGAAATGTATTACAAATTAAACCCCCGCTTTCCGATTGACCGATTCAGCTCATTTTTACAACACTTCTTTCTCATGAGTTACCCACGACGTATACCGCGTTTCGTAACAATACAGCAGAAATTACGACCGGTATGAGTATATTTGTAATTTGGGTCCGGAGTAAACCCCCCCTCCTAATGAACCGATTTAGTTTATTTTTACAAAACAAATTTACCTGTGGATTACCACTACGAATACCGAGTTTCGTCGAAATATACCAAAAATCACGGCTGGTAGTGGCGAATTGGTATTGTGGGTCCGAAGTAAACCCCCCTTCTAATGAACCGATTTAGTTCATTTTTATATTTCACTTTTCTCTCTATATTACCACTACGAATATCAAGTTTCGTTGAAATATAACAAATATTACGGCTGACATAGTCACATTAGTGTTTTGGGTTCGGGGTAAACCCCCCTTCCGGTGGACCGACTTTGGTGGTTAGCGAACTCGTTCAATCGTTTGCTAATTGAATGCTACATACCAAGTTTCGTGACGAAAAAACAAAAACTCTGGCCGCTATCGTGTTAACAGACTGACACACACACACACACACACACACACACACACACACACACACACACACACACATATATATATATATATATATATATATATATATATATATATATATATAAATTTTAACGGGGGTCATTTTCGGTGTCTACTAGGTAGGATCGATAAAGATTTGAAGACATTTTTCAAAAATTCCGTCATGAGTCCAACCTCAATAGCTACTTTCCTTCGGAGGAAAGTGCTAAAAGTCTGACTCGCAGAAACTGCGTCATCTTAGCGAGGTGCCGTTCTGGAAAAGTTGAAATAGAAACTCATTATTTTGTTTCGACCTTTCTTGAAATGATTTTATGGCCTTACCAGTCAGGGTCGGCCAGCCCCCACCATCCACTTCTAGAGACACTTATTCCACAGTTCAATTCATTGAAAAATATCAAAATGTATCACATTTTCTTGTGTTCTTCTACTAAAGTACTAATTCTACAAATAAATTCAATATAAAACAAACAATTAAAAAGTGAGATAAGCAACTACAAAAACTCGTCCAAAAGAACAAAAAAAAAAAACTTATTTCTCCGATTGACATCGCCACACCGAAAATTGCTTCAAAATCTTTTTGTAGAAAATTTAGTGAGCTTTCGAATGTTACCTTCCACGTACTACGATTTCCCAACCGTTATCGAGATATTAAGAAAAACATACGAAGTTCACAAAACTTTTCATGTCTATTAATTAAATATTTTATTCCAATCCTTCCAACTCCAAACGTAACCAAAATTTAAACACATAAATTTGTTTATATAAATTTCAAACATGCAGAAAAAAATTTAACTGTATCCCATGATTCTAAGTACCCAAACCAAAAACTTTTTTCAGCAACTATTTTTCTACTTTTCTCGAAAAAGATATCGCCGTAAATATAGTTTCATTCGTTTTCACATGTATATGTATATATATATATATATATATATATATATATATATATATATATATATATATATATATATATACAAATTTGAACCTCCGTTAATTTCGTACTCTAGGGGTTCTGAAAAGTAAAATTTTGTAGCGAGCACTTCCGGATTGCGTCATGAGTTCATAAGCGGGGTTCCTCCCTATGGAGGGAGGAAGGAACCGCGCTAAAAAGCTTAGACAATAACCATTCGGTCAATGAGGAGCTGCATAACTAACCATATTTCGCAGAAATGCGATTAATTAATAAGGAATTCCTAAAAAATGTAAGTAAGTAATTGTTTTGCGGCAGCTGAGAAATTTCCTAGGTGACTCTTCCATGAAGGACTTATAGAGCGCGTCCGAAAAGATTAAAAATTATTATGACGCCGACCCAATGATTCAATCAGAAAGAAAAGACAATTTAACGTTTCTAAAAATTAACATGGGCTCAAATTTGTATATATATTTCTCTGTTTGCATTCTACAGCAGGATCTTAAATAGTGTTGATAATAAAACGAGAAGCATGGTTGTAATTTTTCTCGAATTATCTATACTAAAAAGGGGAGTATACAGTAGGGTCACAAATCTAATTATTTTTTTTTTCTGGTGATTCTGCATCGAAAAAATAGTCGACACGTGTCCAAACGTTCCGTCCAATGCGCCTTAGGAGCCGAGAAATAATATAAAATAGGTTGTAAGTGTTTTATTTTTTATATCGAGTTTAGGACATGATACTTACACCCCTATGTTAAAAAAAAAAAAAAATGTACCAGATCGGTGACCCCAACACTGTATACTCCCCTTGTGAGTATTTTACTGTTTCTATTCCAAGCTTTACAAATGGCACGAATTAAAATGTGCTAAGACGAAGCAGTTCCCGCGACTCAGAAGCGTTTTGAAGTTACGTTCCATCCTCCCCTCACCTGAGCTCATTAAAGGTTGAACTTAACGATCCCTTTCAGGTAGCTTTTCTCTCAGTCTTGGGTGCTTTCAAAGCGGCTCCACACGTCTTAAGTGGAATTAAGTCTCTCATACTGACATAATAATAATACAGGTAGTGGAGATGGGCTGTGAGAGGCGAGAGAAATTTAGGATAATACCAACCAAGGTGAGGGAATAACCCATCAAAGCTCCATAACTTACTTTCATTTTAACAGCACAACGTTTCGGACTATTCGTCAATCTTCAGGAGATCATGTCCTGTCAATAATTAAAGTTACATTTAAAACGTCATAAAATCAAAAAAAATAATTCCTAAAAGGAACCAAGTCAAATTACACATCAAGACCAATTAAAAACATTCATTATCTCACAGCCATATTAGAAGACCTTATCTATATGTCACACATTTAAAATTAATTTTCAGAAGAAATATAGTCTTAAAAATTAAAACCATCTTCCCACCCTATAATTAAAATATATTTCTTATTTTTGGTCAAATAAGTTAATGAAAATATTATTCAAATATAGTATTTCAGTTTTTTTTATTTACCACTTTCTTTCTATTTTTTATGATATGGATATTTTCCTTAATACTTCTTTTCATTCAAAAACGAATTACGACAACATGCGTAAAGTATTGTTTATCTTATTTATATTTTATAATATTTTTATAATATTTTATAATATATACATTTCAACACTATTTTTATTAACTTATTTGACAAAAAGTAAAAATATGTTTTTAATTAGAGGGTGGGAAGATGGTTTTAATTTTTAGTAAATTATGTAAGTTTTTATGATCCTGTTTAGCGCGGTTCTTCCCTCCCTCCGTAGGCAGGAAACACGCTTATGAGGTTGACCTCATGATCATATCCGCGACTGCCGACTGAAAAATTTCTCGTTTCAGAACCCACAAATAGAAAATAACGGTGGATCAAATTTGTATTTATACATATATATATATATATATATATATATATATATATATATACAATAATTGAGGTATGCGCAAATCAATAAAATCCAAAAATTACTGAAGAGTAATATTTTTTTTTTTTTTTTTTTTTTTTTTTTTTTTTTACTACTATCTTTCTCCGGCGCTAACAGCCATATTAGAAGACCATATAGATAAGGTCTTCCATATAGATAATATGGCTGTGAGATAATGAATGTTTTTACTTGGTCTTGATGCGTAATTTGACTTGGTTCCTAGTAGGAATTATTATTTTTTTTTTTTTATTTTATGACGTTTTAAATGTAACTTTAATTATTGACAGGAGATGATCTCCTGAAGATTGAGGAATAGTCCGAAACGTTGTTATGGTAAAATAAAAGTAAGTTTTGGAGCTTTGAAGGGTTATTCCTCACCTTGGTTGGTATTATTAATTAATACCCTTCATCTAGTCATAAAAAAAAGAAAAAGAAATTTAGGATATATAACAGGGATTTCTCGCTTCCATTAGGATGGAATCGCCCTTATGTCGGTGATAGGATGATCCAATCCGGAAGTGGAAACGCTGACATTTGAGAATCTATAGCTCAAGAAAATACCACTCTTCTGATATAGAATATATTGTTATAATATAAAAAAAAAGAAATATTTTTAATAGTTTATTTACGTACGCCTCTACGTTAGGAGCCAATATAATAAAAATTGTATAATATTTAATTTTAATAACTCTTTATCTCAGGGGTCGGGTTCGAGTCCAGTAAAGTAAAACAAAGATAATTTCAACTAATAAAATACAAAACAAAACAAAAAACTCATAGATAAGTTATATCCAGGCATAGATAAACAAGCATTACCTGATATAAAGCCAGCTCGGTATTCACTGCATATGGAGGATCTTCTTAAAAACTGTATCTTCTTGTAAACTGAATTGCTTTTAACAGACTGACATATGAGACTAGCTGTACACTGAACTAGAGCTTCATTAGGAATGGCGTTATTTCTATTAAACTGCATTATATGTGACTGTTTCTTCCATCACAACTCAACAGACTGCCCATGAGACTGGAGACACCCCTTCACCGACCGCTTGTAACAGACTCTACTAGAGCTGCATCCGGAATCTTTCTTGGCGGGAGCGTCATACCGGTATCCAATGCTACCTGTATCGGCTGCTAGACAAATATAACAAATAATATTTGTTTATCCCAGCAACGAATCCAACATATCAATGAGCTTTTTGGAATTTCAGAATTTTCTGTGTTAGTTTTTTAATTTAGAACTTTTAATCTTCGATGAAAGTTAATATAAGATTTTTTTTTTTTTTTTTTTTTTTTCCGCAAACCTTGTATTCGTCTTTACCCGCCTTTTTTACCTTTATCGGTTATTCGAATTTAAAACTTTTAAATATGTAATGTAAAATATCATTACAATATATATATATATATTTCCAACAATTTGAAATACATTAATGTTTTCGCTGGTACCTTAACTGAAAAAAGCTATGAAGCTGATTTAAACGAAATTTAGTGGGTGGTTTTATAATATAATCAACATTTGCTTCCTGGAATATGAAGGTCCTTTTTGCATTTTGAGATGCCGAAACCTTTTTTTGAGCTATAAATTTGGACGAAGGCGACAATAAAACAGCGTTGACATATCTTTAAAGTAAATTTAAGCACAACAATTTGATGTTAATAGAGTTAGGGCTATAGACATTGACAATAATACGTTTCAGCGTAAAGTAAAGAAGAAAAATTTACATATATATATAATAAAAAAACAGGAAGAAAGTAGTTTTGTTTTTTTTACGCGCATCTACAACTTGGCCATTAGCGCCGGAGAAAGATAGTAGTAAAAAAAAAAAAAAAAAAAAAATTACTCTTCAGTAATTTTTGGATTTTATTGATTTGCGCATACCTCAATTATTATATATATATATATATATATATATATATATATATATATATATATATATATATATATTTATATATATAATATATATGTATAAATACAAATTTGATCCACCGTTATTTTCTATTTGTGGGTTCTGAAACGAGATTTTTTTTTTTTTTTTTTCAGAAAGAAAGTAGTGAAAAAAAAAACAGAAATAAAACATCTAAACACAGTATTTTTTTATTTTGTTCATTTGGTTCTACTTTTTTTGGGTTTAGTGAATGGTTTATAACTATTAAAATCAGCTGGCTGTTGGCATATTGTTCTTAGCTTAAGTTATGACGTGGCCCGGATAGTGGAAGGTTATCTTGCTCAATGGCTGTAAATATTCTAAATTTTAGCTCCTGATGAGGCACTAAAGTTGCGAAACACGTCAGCAAAGAATTAATAAATTGTTTTTATTCGCGTGTTTTTATTTGTTCACTTTTTGCCTGATATATGAATAAGGGGGATTCAATAGTGTCACTCTTCAGTAATTTTCGGATTTTATTGATTTGCGCATACCTCAATTATTGTATGTATATATATATATATATATATATATATATATATATATATATATATATATATATATGTATAAATACAAATTTGATCCACCGTTATTTTCTATTTGTGGGTTCTGAAACGAGAAATTTTTCAGTCGGCAGTCGCGGATATGATCATGAGGTCAACCTCATAAGCGTGTTTCCTGCCTACGGAGGGAGGGAAGAACCGCGCTAAAAAGGATCATAACAACTGACACAATTTACTAAAAATTAAAACCATCTTCCCACCCTCTAATTAAAAACATATTTTTACTTTTTGTCAAATAAGTTAATAAAAATAGTGTTGAAATGTATATATTATAAAATATTATAAAAATATTATAAAATATAAACAAGGTAAACAATACTTTACGCATGTTGTCGTAATTCGTTTTTGAATGAAAAGAAGTATTAAGGAAAATATCCATATCATAAAAAATAGAATGAAAGTGGTAAATAAAAAAAAAAACTGAAATACTATATTTGAATAATATTTTCATTAACTTATTTGACCAAAAATAAGAAATATATTTTAATTATAGGGTGGGAAGATGGTTTTAATTTTTAAGACTGTATTTCTTCTGAAAATTAATTTTAAATGTGTGACATATCGATTATCGATCAGCTGATTATATTTCGCCATGTTGGATTCTTTCAGACCATGATCAGTCTAGACGGGGCCGTACTGGTGGAAGGTTGTCCTCCTCAGATTGAGGCTGTAATTTTTATATATGTAACTTTTTCCCCTGAAGAGGCACCAAAAAAGGTGTGAAACATGTAGGGACGGAATAAAGTTGGTGATACTGTATGGTGAAGTTTTTATTATTTGAATAATTACAGAATTTAGTGATAAGCGAAAAGAAATATAAAGGAATTTCTCTAAGACGTCAAACCTCCTGTTACGCCAAATATTTTCTTGTACAAAATAAGAACTGACCTCCCGGCAGAAGTCAAAGTAACAATCTCTAGAGGCTTTTTCCCCAAGCTTCCTTAGAAGGCTTTCCAAAGCCCCTGCCTCCAGCTGACCTCCCTTTCACCTTCCAGTACTCCTGGACAATTACTCCAACCGTTGTATTTCTTCTTGCTCCGGAATTCTCCGGGCACTTCACCGCTCTCCTTTCAACTGGAGAATGTACCGCTCATCCGAATTCCGGACGCGGAGGGACAATATCACTGTCTCTTTCTCTCACAGCGGAGGTCTAGCTAGTGCAGAGTAGGCGTATCGTGAAGAATGTTCTCATTCTGTCACTTGTACAAGTGTCATTACGTATTAACGAGTTGACAGTGTTAGCAAACTCAATTGTTGTAAAATACTACCAACAACAACATCGCCAACGTCTTTCTTTAGTATCTTTGTCAAATATTTTACTAAAACACATAGAAGAGAAATTATTAATTACTGATTAGGGTGAAAACATAGTGGAGCGGCGAGGGTAGAGGGTAGCCGAGAGGGTTGAAAATAATGCATGTATTTACACCTGCTAAAATATAGTGGAGCGGCGAGGGTAGCCGAGAGGGTTGAAAATAATGCATGTATTTACACCTGCTAAAATATAGTGGAGCGGCGAGGGTAGCCGAGAGGGTCAAACCCATGGGGAGCTACCCTCTCGGCTATTCTCGCCGCTCCACTATGTTTTGGCAAGAGTAAATACATGCATCATTTTCAACCCTCTCGGATACCCTCTACTCTCGCCACCCCACTATGTTTAATAAAAAACTGGTCTTCTCCTAATACACCATACATATATTCTTATGGCTTTTGACACACTGAATCCGAATTCGTAGTCCGTTATACTGCAGCATGTCAGGTTTATGAGCATTTGTGGGTCAAATTTCGTATGGTCGTTTAAGAAGGAATAACTAGAGCTTCCATCGACTCTCAAAACGCTGAATTCGAATCCGAGGTCTGTTTCACTCCATCGGCGCAAAATCAACGTCTTTTAAAGAACAAATATGTCTATGTTGCAAAAAATTAACTTTAGCTGCAGATTCATTTTTTGCGCCGATGGCGGGAAAAATACCTCTGATTCGAATTCAGCGAACCATTAAAAACCATGGAAACTCTATTATTCCTTCTTAAACGAGTTGATACTGATACTGATATTGTCCATCTTTAATAATTTCTGCTGGACTTATTTACGGCAAATTCTTCAATCAGACTTCACTTTATTAAAGGGAAAGTATTCCACTATCAAAAGGTCAAATCTGCCGAATATTTGACTGTCCAAAAAAAAGTTATGAATAAATACTTTTCCACTCTGAAAAGTGGTGATTTTCATATTCGTTAGTTTGCTTTTGTATCGACGATATATGGTGTCATTGGAAAATAACTCGTTTTTTTGTGTGCCCGTGTTATCTATTTAGTCTTCGAGACTTTCCCGATTTGCCGACTAAGATATTATCAGCAAGATTACTAGTTATTCCTGAAGAATATGCTTAAAATAACCTATATACACACAAAATATTTATATGAATTTTAACGTCCATTTATAATTAGCTCAGAATTTTAGAAGGGGGTTATCTACAGGTAGACACCCTTTTATAGCCAGGATAAAGCTGATGCCTTTTCATTTTTCCTATGAAAAGCCGCCACCCCATAGTGGAAATCGAACTCACGACCTTTGGCATAGAGTGCCCACGCTTTAGCATACACAGTCACCGGACCTCCAAAAAATATGAAAAAAAAAAAATTCTCTTTCATATTCTTACTACAAATTTGACTCAATTATTCAATTTTTAATTATGTTCTGGACTAAGCACGAAACAATAATGGATCGTTTTTTTTTTTTTATAACACGTGTAATTTTTAATGGGGTAATTTTTTGGTATCCAATAGGTAGGATCGATAAATATTCGAAAAAAAGTGTTAAAAGATAGCAAGATTCATTGCTACGCACTTTCGGAAAGTACTAAAATTGCAGGGGTCATTACAAAATCCAGACAAGTCCAAAAACTAAAATTTTCAGAAACTTAAAACAAAAATGCGTAGCGTCATTTGTGCTGTATGAAATAAAAATGGCTATTGTACCTACTATTGTTCCACTAACAGCTTTGTATTGTACATAAAATAAATATATTATTTAAGAGGATATTTGGGAAAATATAAAAAATCTTATAAACTTGTCTGGTATTTTCTGAAATCTTAGTTAAATGAAACATGAAATAATTTAATTCTCAAATAAGATTATTTATTATATAATCCTGACAAAATATTTCTATATAAGATAGTTTTTTGTTTACTTACATGCAATTCACAAGCTTATTTTAACATCATTGGTTGGTAACTAACGTCAATTGTAAAGCAGTGAACGTACCTGAAAGAAATGAAAATGGTCAGCAAAAGCTTAAAGAATATATTATTTTGGAAATAATTTTCAATGTTCCACGTAAAAACTTATCTATGTGTCTGTGCATCCATAAATTTTTGTGCTAGCCGAAAGGTCAAACAAATAAAAATTCGTAAACGAATTAAACAGAATGCTCAGAGTATTGATAAAGGAGAAAATAAATTAACGTTGGCTGTAAAATATAAACATTTGCTATAAAATAATATTTCGATTTTGAAAACTTTAGGTGAAGAAAGAAATAGAATAAAAAATTATTAAGGAAAATATCCATATCATCAAAAATAAAAGAAGGTGGTAAATAATAAAACTGAAATACAACATCTGGATAATATTTTTATAAATTTATTTGATAAAAAATAAAGAATATATGTTCTAATTAGAGGAAGAAAGAGGGTTGTTAATTTTAAAGACTATATTTCTTCTGGAAATTAATTTTAAATATATGGAATATCGATTATCGATCAGCTGAGTATATTCCACCATAATGCATTCTTTCAGATTATGACCAGTCTGGTCGTGGACCTACTCTTGGAAAGGTCTCTTCAACAAGGTAAGTTGGTATATTTGATATTTGTATCTTGATCCCCTGAAGAGGCATCAAAAATGCGTGAAACACGCAGGGACGAAATGAAGTTAGTGGACCTATTTAGTGAAGTTTTATTTATTTTTTGACCATCTGCCTAGCACAAAAGTTCGAAAATTAAAGTAAATTGTAAGCTGAATAATAAATCTATGTAGAACAAAATCCTATTAGGGAGCGTTTACACCTGATAGTTATTGCAGGAAATTTATGTCAGACAGAAAATGTGACTTATGAAAACTGCGAACAATTTCTGTCTAAGATATATATTTCTATGACGAGCTATAAGTGTCGACACTTCTATACCATCAGGTGTAAACTCTGATTGTAAAGAGAAGAATTTAATGTCAGAGATGAATATCTTGGCTACTGGCTGTATTGTCGACACTTCTATACCATCAGGTGTAAACTATGATTGTAAAGAGAAGAATTTAATGTCAGAGATGAATATCTTGGCTACTAGCTGTATTGTCGACACTTCTATACCATCAGGTGTAAACTCTGATTGTAAAGAGAAGAATTTAATGTCAGAGATGAATATCTTGGCTACTAGCTGTATTGTCGACACTTCCATACCATCAGGTGTAAACTTTGATTGTAAAGAGAAGAATTTAATGTCAGAGATGAATATCTTGGCTACTAGCTGTATTGTCGACACTTCTATACCATCAGGTGTAAACTCTGATTGTAAAGAGAAGAATTTAATGTCAGAGATGAATATCTTGGCTACTAGCTGTATTGTCGACACTTCTATACCATCAGGTGTAAACTTTGATTGTAAAGAGAAGAATTTAATGTCAGAGATGAATATCTTGGCTACTAGCTGTATTGTCGACACTTCTATACCATCAGGTGTAAACTCTGATTGTAAAGAGAAGAATTTAATGTCAGAGATGAATATCTTGGCTACTAGCTGTATTGTCGACACTTCTAAACCATCAGGTGTAAACTCTGATTGTAAAGAGAAGAATTTAATGTCAGAGATGAATATCTTGGCTACTAGCTGTATTGTCGACACTTCTATACCATCAGGTGTAAACTCTGATTGTAAAGAGAAGAATTTAATGTCAGAGATGAATATCTTGGCTACTAGCTGTATTGTCGACACTTCTATACCATCAGGTGTAAACTCTGATTGTAAAGAGAAGAATTTAATGTCAGAGATGAATATCTTGGCTACTAGCTGTATTGTCGACACTTCTATACCATCAGGTGTAAACTCTGATTGTAAAGAGAAGAATTTAATGTCAGAGATGAATATCTTGGCTACTAGCTGTATTGTCGACACTTCTATACCATCAGGTGTAAACTCTGATTGTAAAGAGAAGAATTTAATGTCAGAGATGAATATCTTGGCTACTAGCTGTATTGTCGACACTTCTATACCATCAGGTGTAAACTCTGATTGTAAAGAGAAGAATTTAATGTCAGAGATGAATATCTTGGCTACTAGCTGTGTTGTCGACACTTCTACACCAACTGGTATAAATACTGATTATTTGCGCCATGACCTATGATTAGCCCTCCATTTATCGCAAATTTGAACAAATCCAGAACTGTCCTATACATATCCATGACATAAATGTCTAGCTATTTCTGTCAGTATGTAAACCTTCAAGAGAATATCTATCCGACACCTGACATATATTTCCTGCGAGAAGTGTCAGATGTAAACGCACCCTTATTGGACCTGGAGGATTGTAATAATTATTATTATTATATAAGGATTTATTTAATACATTAGAAAATTCGCTAAGATGACGCAGTTCAAATAAGAAACTGATTCGATGGTTAAAATTAAATAAGTCAGATAATGATTCTGAAAGTGAAAAAGGAACAGTAAATAAAAATAAGTTCACAAAATAGCAAATATATTAAAGGATGAACACCAAATAGTAAATTTATTAAAAAATAATATAAAAAAAGCTCCAATTTATTTAATCTATAAATAAGAAAAGCCTATAAGTAAGCCAGAAGCGCGTTTCCAATCTAAAGCCCCGTTGTATTTTCCCAAGCAAAGGATATTGTGCTTCGCCGATAAAGACTTCGCCATATTTATTGAGTTTTTACTTTATCTCCGACTCTCCTGGAGGCTTTCAGCTTTCGAGAAGTACATAATATATTTTGTCACACATTTTCTTACCAAGTTTTATAAACGTTTAATAAAAAATTCCAAAGTGATATAGATACTTCTCAGAAATGGCTTCGAATCTCCAATTATCCTATCAAAAGAGATTAAAAATAAATCTAACTAAAATGATATATATACATATATATATATATATATATATATATATATATATATATATATATATATATATATATATATATACATAAAAAAAATCAGTCCCGTAACAGGCCACGAGGTCCCTGAGGGGCAGATACTATAGCGGTATCTGACTCATCACCATACGGCACACTAGGGAGATAGTGTGGTCAGTACTATGTTCCTGCCGCTTGATTTTCCCCTTGGCTGCTTCGACTGCTAGCAGTCATTAGCTTTACAAGGTACGCATTATTAAATTAATTAATATATTAATTAATTAATATGTATTTATATATAAACATATGTTTTGCTGAAAAAACCAGTGGAAGTCTTTTAAAGGTTTTATTTATTCAAATATGCATGAAATATCAATTATATGATTTTCCTCAATTTCTGTGTTGAGCCAGAGCCAATAATGTGGGGTAAACCTCCATATTTTTGGTCTTTTCGCGGGTTTCCTAAAATCCCTCTAACAATGTAATCGAAAAGTTTAATATTACATAAAATTTAGTTCATGAAATTATTCTAAAGGAATGGAACACTATAGGCTAATTAAAATGATGCTGAATGGTGGACCTGGAGGACTGACGTGGCGTGACGACCTGGAGGAAGACTTGCGGACGCTAGGGATTCGAAATAGGATGAGGCAAGCATGAAAACGCTTGGAATGGAGCAAAATAATGGCAAAGGCCCATGTCCTACGAGGGCTGCAGCGTCCAGCAGTAAGTAAATGTTTGGTAATAAATAAAACCGTTCCAAGATTTCTGTAGCCAATATCTAATTTGCATGGTCTATCCCATGACATGATCGAAGTTTTGAATGATAACAGAACTCGATACTGTACAATCTGTTCTGATGACATCTTCAGCATAACCACCGGCATTCGAGCATATATTAGTCGTTTCAAAATCTGTTTTTCAGCATAATTCCACGCCGGTTAGTCCCCAAGTATGAAGAAACAAAATATTTTGGCGATTAAGGATTCGGGCTGTAAATAGCAATCATAATGAGCAAAATAATTGTAATCTTACAGTAAAATAGAGAATATTCACTTGCAACATTGCAAGATGGGAGAAAAAAATATTAAATTATGGACCAGCCCAGATGATTGATGGATTACTGACAACAAAGAGAAATCCCAACTCCCGCGAGAAACAATGCCGTCTTAATAGCTATTAATGAGGTTTAATTGATGTATTGGCAAGCCTGACTTGATGGGGGTGTGTGTGGCTGCACTGTGTGTAGGGGTGGGGGCAGTCAGCTGGTAGATCAGCTGGCTCTCGGTCGATAGCAGGACCTATGGAACTAACTCCGTCTGCTTTCATCCAACAGCGTTCTTAATAGACATTTTTTCGCTTCTTAATATTTATTATTATTACACCTGCTTTCTGCATCTATAAAACAAAAAATAAATTAGGAACCAAATAAGTAATGTTAACATCTAATAACGCAAATCTGTAAGTGTTTGGGTTCGCAGTTTCCAGCCATAGGCCTCCGAGCTGTAAGTCCTAGACGAGTTTGATTTATGACACTCCCCGTTTAAATACGTACCTGTGTGCAAAGTTTGGTCAAAATCGGTCAAACGGTATGGATTTGTATAAGGAACAAACATATTGACAGATAGCTGGTTGAAGTTTTTGAACTAGCCTATGGCAATCATCAAGATATACCTTTAGGACAAGTTGGGTCAATATCGGTCAAACGGTGTGGATTTGTATAAGGAACAAACATACAGACAGGGAGCTGCTAGACTTTTTGACGTAGCATACGAGACTTCCCGGGTCAAGACCTTCCTGTGTGCCAAGTTTGGTCAAAATGGGTCTAACGGTGTGGATTTGTATAAGGAACAAACATACAGACAGGGAGCTGCTAGACGTTTTGACCTAGCCTACGAGACTTCCCGGGTCAAGACCTACCGGTGTGCCAAGTTTGGTCAAAATCGATCAAATGGTATGGGTTTGTATAAGGAACAAACATACAGACAGAGAACTGGTAAACATTTTTACTTAGCTTACGAGACTTCCCGGGTCAAGACCTATCAGTGTTCCAAGTTTGGCCAAAATCGGTCAAACGGTTCGGATTTGTAAAAGGATCAAACAGACTATATATATATATATATATATATATATATATATATATATATATATATATATATATATATAAGATAAAAGATATAGGTGAAAATCTCTTCCTAAAATGTTTTTATTTAAAATTAAAATACGATTGTCATAACTAAGTAAAGAAATAGCTGGGATTGGATAAAAATTGTACCCAAGTAACAAAGGCAAAAATGGCTGTTTTTCCTTACTCTTAACTCCGTTTGTTTTTGTTTTTTATTCTTTATTTGTATGCCTCCACAACCAAGGAGATTCGCCCAATAAAATTAATAGATATACATCCCAATTATACAATAGAAATTATACCCATATACAGTTACGTTAATTAATACATATACAGTTCTATGAAAATCATAATACTATACATATTACATTAAAATCCAATTAAACAACTAATCAACTGTATATTACAAGAGAACAACACAAAAACAAAGAGCTATAAAAAAACAGACCAAAGAAAAATAAGGGAATCCTAGAGAAAATTAAAACTACTAAGTATAACAATCATAGTTGTTATTATTTTAGTATGAATATTGTTTTTCTGTAAAATCAATGGCAATTTACAGAAGTCATGCTAGTTTTAAAAATGATGAAAAATGTTGAGGTAAAAAGCACACATTTTGATGAAAAAATGGTTACATTTACGTTATACGGCGCTAATGGCCTAGAGGTGCAGAAGCGCCATAAAGACAATAATTATTTATGTCTTTACGTTATAGTTACCTAGTTATTACTATGTTTTCTAAAAATTATAATATACTAGCTGTTCCCCAGTGTTCCATGCTACACCTACTTTCTGCCGGTGACTCTCCCTGTATCAAGATCTACCTGTATACTAGCTGTTACCCAGTGTGCCATGCTACACCTACTTTCTGCCTGTGACTCTCCCCGTATCAAGATCTACCTGTATACTAGCTGTTACCAAGTGTGCCATGCTACACCTACTTTCTGTCTATGACACTCCCCTTATCAAGATCTACCTGTATACTAGCTGTTCCCCAGTGTGCCATGCTACACCTACTTTCTGCCTGTGACTCTCCCCGTATCAAGATATACCTGTACACTAGCTGTTACCCAGTGTGCCATGCTACACCTACTTTCTGGCTGTGACTCTCCCCATATCAAGATCTATCTGTATACTTGCTGTTACCCATGTGCCATGCTACACCTACTTTCTCCCTGTGACTCTCCCCGTATCAAGATCTACCTGTATACCCAGTTACGTCAAAATCGGTCAAACGGTGTGAATTTGTTTATATCTGTCAAGTAATTCAGAAAGCAGCCGGCAGAGGCCAGCACCACAGCAATTCATAAAACAAGCAACAGAGGCCAGCACCACAGCCTGCGAGTAGATAGCTCTTATCAAAGAAAGGCCAGCGCTCCTTGGTTAGACAGTGACTGTTGATATACAATTGAAATAAACTGCATTACATGATTATATAATGATGTAAAGTCATCAATGAGTTCGAGTTATTCTAATTATCAAGAACCTCAAGAAATAAATTTGAGACATTATTCAAAAAGGCTGTCGAATCAAAATGGCCGTCATAATCTGAATGGTTCAGTGTAGCCAATGTTTCTTCAACAAAACTTTTGAAATTTGACTATTTTGGACCTAGCCTAGGAGATTTCCCGTATCAAGACCTACCTGTGTGCCAAGTTTGGCCAAAATCGGTCAAACGGTGTAGATTTATATAAGGAACAAACAGATAGACAGGTGATTTATATATATATATATATATATATATATATATATATATATAGATATATATATAAAGAAGTACAAATTAAACTCGGTATTTAAATCGCTATATAACTGATTATGTTCATAAAGATCTGTTGATAAACAGAATTCCCAACCTTTCTTCAGCAGAATCTTAAATACGCCAAGATAAAAAATGCCACGAAATAACAGCATTTCGGAAAGTGATGAAATTCGCGGAGAAAACTATTTTATCCTCTAATATTATCAATTGAAAGAGTATTTTCCTTTGAGTTGTACCAAAGGTTGCGCGATTCCCACATAACTAACGACGTTTCAATCGGAAAGAGAAAGCAACGATACCTGACCAACTTGTGTCAAGGTCAAGTGAAACGGACTGTCAATTGAGAAAGGTTTTCACAAGATAAACAGCCGATTAAAGGAGAATGTATTTCCGATCGATGGATTTAATAGGCTTTAGAGTTAAAGCAATAATTCAACCTGTGGAATCGGAGTTCCTAGATTACGTTTGTATTAGACAAAAGGAGATTATTGGACCTTTTAGCATTATTCAAAGGAATGCAGCTGTTGAGGTTGGACTGAAGAAAATATTATTTGAAAAATTTCTAAAAAATCTTCATCGATCCTGCCGACAAAAAAATTGTTCTCCCTCTCTCTCCCACTTGTCCAACCGCCAAAGATGTTTTAATTTTCTCTAGGATTCCCTTATTTATTTAACATAATTATAAATATGATTTATAACCTTGCGTTAACATTGTAAATAGGTAAATTGTTAAGTAAAGATGGAATGGTTGGGATTCGGCTAAATAAACCTCAATATGATTTTGTTTTAAAAAATCTATATTTCGGACGTTTCGGCTACTCATTGGTAGCCTTCGTCAGCTAAAATGACAAAAAAAGAAATTAATACAGAAACAAAAAAATTTATAATTGTGATAGGTAACAGAACTACAGATACAATTAACTTATAAAGAAACATATCGTCTTAAATTCATAGAATGAGTAGAATGAAAAAGTAAATAGGTACAATAATTGATTTTAATAGTAATTAGTAACATTAATTGATTTTACAAAGAAATAAGAAACTACATACCAATGACAAATATAGTAGCTAATAGTAACATTAATTAATTTTACAAAGAAATAAGAAACTACATACCGATGACAAATATAGTAGCTAATAGTAACATTAATTAATTTTACAAAGAAATAAGATACTATTAATGTTTCTATTAGCTACTATATTTGTCATTGGTATGTAGTTTCTTATTTCTTTGTAAAATCAATTAATGTTATTAATTACTATTAAAATCAATTATTGTACCTATTTACTTTTTCATTCTATGAATTTAAGACGATATGTTCCTTTATAAGTTAATTGTATCTATAGTTCTGTTACCTATCACAATTATAAATTTTTTTTGTTTCTGTATTAATTTCTTTTTTTGTCATTTTAGCTGACGAAGGCTACCAATGAGTAGCCGAAACGTCCGAAATATAGATTTTTTAAAACAAAATCATATTGAGGTTTATTTAGCCGAATCCCAACCATTCCATCTTTACTTATCACCTCGACGGCTAACTATCTAATCATCATGGTAAATTGTTAAGTTAATTATAAATATGAATTATAACCTTGCGTTGAAAATATATGAGATTTAAAGCTCTATACTGTGTATGTTATAGTAAATCTATAATCTATTTCTGTAAAACCATTTAATATATCTATCAGCTATCAATGTATATAATATCCAGATTTAAAGCTCTATACTGTGTATGTTATAGTAAATCTATAGTCTATTTCTGTAAAACCATTTAATATATCTATCAGCTATCAATGTAAATAATATCCAGATGTAAAGCTCTATACTGTGTATGTTATAGTAAATCTATAGTCTATTTCTGTAAAACCATTTAATATATCTATCAGCTGTCAATGTATATAATATCCAGATTTAAAGCTCTATACTGTGTATGTTATAGTAAATCTATAGTCTATTTCTGTAAAACCATTTAATATATCTATCAGCTATCAATGTAAATAATATCCAGATGTAAAGCTCTATACTGTGTATGTTATAGTAAACCTATAGTCTATTTCTGTAAAACCATTTAATATATCTATCAGCTGTCAATGTATATAATATCCAGATTTAAAGCTCTATACTGTGTATGTTATAGTAAATCTATAGTCTATTTCTGTAAAACCATTTAATATATCTATCAGCTATCAATGTAAATAATATCCAGATGTAAAGCTCTATACTGTGTATGTTATAGTAAACCTATAATCTATTTCTGTAAAACCATTTAATATATCTATCAGCTATCAATGTAAATAATATCCAGATTTAAAGCTCTATACTGTGTATGATATAGTAAATCTATAGTCTATTTCTGTAAAACCATTTAATATATCTATCAGCTGTAAATGTATATAATATCCAGATGTAAAGCTCTATACTGTGTATGTTATAGTAAATCTATAGTCTATTTCTGTAAAACCATTTAATATATCTATCAGCTGTCAATGTAAATAATATCCAGATTTAAAGCTCTATACTGTGTATGTTATAGTAAATCTATAGTCTATTTCTGTAAAATCATTTAATATATCTATCAGCTATCAATGTAAATAATATCCAGATGTAAAGCTCTATACTGTGTATGTTATAGTAAATCTATAGTCTATTTCTGTAAAACCATTTAATATATCTATCAGCTATCAATGTAAATAATATCCAGATGTAAAGCTCTATACTGTGTATGTTATAGTAAATCTATAGTCTATTTCTGTAAAACCATTTAATAGAACTATCAGCTGTAAATGTATATAATATCTAGATGTAAAGCTCTATACTGTGTATGTTATAGTAAATCTATAATCTATTTCTGTAAAACCATTTAATAGAACTATCAGCTGTAAATGTATATAATATCCAGATGTAAAGCTCTATACTGTGTATGTTATAGTAAATCTATAGTCTATTTCTGTAAAACCATTTAATAGAACTATCAGCTGTAAATGTATATAATATCTAGATGTAAAGCTCTATACTGTGTATGTTATAGTAAATCTATAGTCTATTTCTGTAAAACCATTTAATAGAACTATCAGCTGTAAATGTATATAATATCCAGATGTAAAGCTCTATACTGTGTATGTTATAGTAAATCTATAGTCTATTTCTGTAAAACCATTTAATAGAACTATCAGCTGTAAATGTATATAATATCCAGATGTAAAGCTCTATACTGTGTATGTTATAGTAAATCTATAGTCTATTTCTGTAAAACCATTTAATATATCTATCAGCTATCAATGTATATAATATCCAGATGTAAAGCTCTATACTGTGTATGTTATAGTAAACCTATAATCTATTTCTGTAAAACCATTTAATATATCTATCAGCTATCAATGTAAATAATATCCAGATTTAAAGCTCTATACTGTGTATGTTATAGTAAATCTATAGTCTATTTCTGTAAAACCATTTAATAGAACTATCAGCTGTAAATGTATATAATATCCAGATTTAAAGCTCTATACTGTGTATGTTATAGTAAACCTATAATCTATTTCTGTAAAACCATTTAATATATCTATCAGCTATCAATGTATATAATATCCAGATGTAAAGCTCTATACTGTGTATGTTATAGTAAACCTATAATCTATTTCTGTAAAACCATTTAATATATCTATCAGCTATCAATGTATATAATATCCAGATGTAAAGCTCTACACTGTGTATGTTATAGTAAACCTATAATCTATTTCTGTAAAACCATTTAATATATCTATCAGCTATCAATGTATATAATATCCAGATTTAAAGCTCTATACTGTGTATGTTATAGTAAATCTATAGTATATTTCTGTAAAACCATTTAATAGAACTATCAGCTATCAATGTAAATAATATCCAGATTTAAAGCTCTATACTGTGTATGTTATAGTAAATCTATAGTCTATTTCTGTAAAACCATTTAATAGAACTATCAGCTGTAAATGTATATAATATCCAGATGTAAAGCTCTATACTGTGTATGTTATAGTAAATCTATAATCTATTTCTGTAAAACCATTTAATATATCTATCAGCTATCAATGTATATAATATCCAGATGTAAAGCTCTATACTGTGTATGTTATAGTAAATCTATAATCTATTTCTGTAAAACCATTTAATATATCTATCAGCTATCAATGTATATAATATCCAGATTTAAAGCTCTATACTGTGTATGTTATAGTAAATCTATAGTCTATTTCTGTAAAACCATTTAATAGAACTATCAGCTGTAAATGTATATAATATCCAGATGTAAAGCTCTATACTGTGTATGTTATAGTAAATCTATAATCTATTTCTGTAAAACCATTTAATAGAACTATCAGCTATCAATGTATATAATATCCAGATGTAAAGCTCTATACTGTGTATGTTATAGTAAATCTATAGTCTATTTCTGTAAAACCATTTAATAGAACTATCAGCTGTAAATGTATATAATATCCAGATGTAAAGCTCTATACTGTGTATGTTATAGTAAATCTATAATCTATTTCTGTAAAACCATTTAATATATCTATCAGCTATCAATGTATATAATATCCAGATGTAAAGCTCTATACTGTGTATGTTATAGTAAATCTATAATCTATTTCTGTAAAACCATTTAATATATCTATCAGCTATCAATGTATATAATATCCAGATTTAAAGCTCTATACTGTGTATGTTATAGTAAATCTATAGTCTATTTCTGTAAAACCATTTAATATATCTATCAGCTATCAATGTAAATAATATCCAGATTTAAAGCTCTATACTGTGTATGTTATAGTAAATCTATAGTCTATTTCTGTAAAACCATTTAATATATCTATCAGCTGTCAATGTAAATAATATCCAGATTTAAAGCTCTATACTGTGTATGTTATAGTAAATCTATAGTCTATTTCTGTAAAACCATTTAATATATCTATCAGCTATCAATGTAAATAATATCCAGATTTAAAGCTCTATACTGTGTATGTTATAGTAAATCTATAGTCTATTTCTGTAAAACCATTTAATATATCTATCAGCTGTCAATGTAAATAATATCCAGATTTAAAGCTCTATACTGTGTATGTTATAGTAAATCTATAGTCTATTTCTGTAAAACCATTTAATAGAACTATCAGCTGTAAATGTATATAATATCTAGATGTAAAGCTCATGTCGCCAAAGCTGCCAAGTCTCTCAATAAATAAAAAAAAAAAAAAAATACAAAAATAATCCGAGCGAAAGGTCTGCGTTTGTACTGTAGGAAGGACGGGACATCACCATTATCGTGTGAAATTAAAGAATTTGTTCATAAGGACTCCTTCGCGATAAAGCACATTTATACGTTTTGACAAATAAATCAGAAAACAATTTAGATTCAAATAGATTTTTTCTAAAACAACGAGGTGCCATAGGTGCCATTTTAAAGCCTATTAAATAACGCAACATTTGAGGCGGAGGCAAAAGTCTGTGGCAACAAATAGCCGATTAAAAAAATTGTGAATAATTTCAGAAAACATTAATATTAATAGTTCACATCTATATGGTTTTTAGTATAGCTCTTAATTTACATGGTCATGTTTCAATAGCGGGTGTTCCTAATTGGAAATTTAATATAGTCTCTAAAAGTGTGGTCGTTATTTACAATAACTTCGATAAAATTTCGAAAACACAGTTTATAATAGACACCAAAAACAATAGTTTTGAAAATAGAAAAACGTTTGAGTAGCTCTGCTAATTTTTCAGACAGGACGCTCAATTCTGCGTCCCTGAACTGCAAATAACTTCCAGAATAAAGACCTAACGTTATGACATCTCAATGCGGGATACCCTGCATATATATATATATATATATATATATATATATATATATATATATATATATATATATATATATATATAATGTAAAACCATTTTAAATTTTTTAGTTCATTATAAACCAACAAATTAAAAAAAAGTACCAAATACATTTTCACTGAATGCAGAGCCTACGAATCAATCCGCTCGGAACCAAATGGACATTCATGGTGATATACTTGGAGACGACCGTGAATCAAGCCAGAGAGCGTTGAGTTTTTTAAGAGCCACTGAGCTATTTAATAAAATATAATAAGCAATTATTTGCAAAAAAATTATTAAGTCAAACATTAAAATATAAAACATTTCAATTAACTTTAATTTTTATTTAATCAGATCTTTAGTTTCAATATTCCTAAGTGTATTTTATTTTCAACAACACAATTTGTTTTGTTCTTTTTTCCGCAATTATATTAACATTCACTTCAGTAAATTTCAACAGGAAACAATGACCCGTGTGTTTGAATTGCCTTATATATATATATTAAAAAAAAAAACAAAAAAAAAAACCTATATTCATGATCATCCTAATATTTTAAGTTTCAATCATTGCAATTAAAACATTTCCGCTTATCCCAAAACCTTCAAAACCATCATGATGAGTGAAGCAGTGAAATTCTACGCCCCCAAATATTGGAATGAATAAATCTTTCGGCTTAAGGGCAATTTCAATTTATAATGACTCAATATTTATAAATTCTCCCGACGGCACACGTTTCTACGAAACCAGTGAAAGGAAAACCTTTTGATTGTTGGAGATGGATTGCATATTAAATCCTGGTATTTTAATTCCACCAAATCATGTGATTCGAACCTTAATCACCATGTGTAAAACATGAGATTTTATTGAGTGAACATGAGACCATTTTCTTTCCCTACCACTCCTGACGGGATGTTTCGAGATAATTTTAAAACATTCTACAGTTAGTATATTAAATTCTCGTAAGTTAATAATGTTTTTTCTCTCAGAAGAAATTACACACACACATTATACAGGGTGTTCCAAAAAAAAAAGGCCGAACTTCGGGAATCGATGCAGGATAAAAAAAAAAGAAAAAAAATCCTTTGGCATATATCATTTTTTTGCTTCATTTCCGAGAAAAACCCAAAAAACTAAAAGATATTATTAAAAGGCAGTCTTTTGTAAGGCGTATAAATCTGTATATATAAAAATCACGTGCCTGTCTGTTTGTCCGTTTATTTGTTTGTTCCTTACAGAAATCTACAACGTTTGACCGATTTTGACCAAACTTGGCGCACAGGTAGGTCTTGATACGGGAAATCTCCTATGCTAGGTCAAATTTCAAAATTTAGTGAAAAGGTCAAAAGTTTTGTTCAAGAAAAATAGGCTACACTTAACCATTCAGATTCTGACGGCTATTTTGAATAATGCCTGAAATTTAGAATAATGTTCTTGATAATAAGAATAACTCGAACTCATTGATGACTTCACGTCATTATATAATCATGTAATGCAGTTTATTTCAATTTTATATCAACAGTCTAACTAAGGAGCGCTGGCCTTTCTTTGATAAGAGCTATCTACTCGCAGGCTCTGGTGTTGGCCTCTGTCGTTTTTTTTTTCAGAACTGCTGTGGTGCTGGCCTCTGTTGGCTGTTTCACGAACTACATCTAGACAGTTATAAACAAATTCACACCGTTTGACCGATTTTGACGAAACTGGGTATACTGGTAGATCTTGATACGGGGATTGACATAGGCAGAAAGTAGGTGTAGCATGGCACACTGGGTAACAGCTAGTGTATCTTAAAAATTTTATGTCCCTCCCCATCCCCATCTTCTTTAACAATCCGGCTTGTCGGAACTTTAGTACCTTTTGTCTAATGCCTATGTCTTAATTAAAGTATCGAATAATACAATTTTTCAATGTATTACTTCGTAAATATATGGATGTATTACTTCATAAATGTTGTTTGCTCCGATGTTCATATTCGATATTTTGGGTAGGGACGATATGTGCAAGAATTAAAATGCAATTTAAGAATAAACCAATATTTTCTTTTTATTGAAGCTCCCAAATGTAAAATGTTATTTGGTGTGCTATTGGTGGTAGACCGTATAGTTTGTTAACAAAGAATTTTACATTTTTTTTTGGCTGTTTCGTTGATTTCATATGCCCAACCAGTGCACCATATGGTTTCATGGACCATATGCTCCACTCTCAGATCAAATATGCTCATGGCAAAAGGTTTTTGGTGGGAAATATATAGGCATTTTTTTAAAGTGTGAATTTTAGGTCTTGAAGATGCAGAATGAAATAGGAACAAGAACCTCAGAAGCTCCCAGGAAGCAGAAGTCCGCTAGTTCCCTAGGCCTTCCCTTTCTCCTGCCTTGGCTGGCTGGTTCCAGCGAAAGTCCCCTGAAGTAACTGGACTTTTTCTTTCCAGGTTTTCAAGGACCGTCAGGGCTTTATCGTCAAGTCAGGAAAGCCGTGGAGAATCGACGAGCGGTAGGAAACATTCGGGGAATACTTGGGCAAGTGGAAATTGTTGAAAATACTATACAAGTCTCATCATATAATGGTTCTTGTCTCTGCTACTTGTATAAAGCTCAAAATAATCATAATAATAATTATAAAAATAATAAGCATTATTAGGGGTCTCCCGAGGTCTAATGGCTAGCGCCTTGGATTCATAAGCGGGAGATGTTGGGTTCGATTCCCAACCTCCGACAGGAATTTTATCATCCCACGGCTCGCTGGTAAAATTCCTCGCTCCACCCTGGATGTCGGTGCTAATGACCTAGATGTAGATGCGCCGTAGAAAAAAAATAAATAAATTAAAAAAAATAAGCATTACTCCGTCTGATTTAATTAACGTTTTTGCAAATCTTACATTACCGTGTCACAATTCATTATAATTAAATCCGGACATCAATGGATATAAAGTTGGTTGGGTCGAAAAAAATCAACTTTTTTCTAGTCGTAATACCGCGGAGAAGTTGCGAAATTGAGACACATGTCCTCCTCCCTCCGGTGGCACATGTGCTCTAAATTTAGATGAAATTAAAAAAAAAAATCACATTTTATTGTGAATTTTTATTATTTTTCAATTTACCATTTTTAATATTTAATAGTTGAAATTTTCGTCTACGGGACCTAAGAAATTAATATGTAAAAATTGGAATTTTCTGTTAAGATCTTCTGGTCGCGCAAGGGCTGTCAAATATTGCCAAAATTGCTTAAACCCGGAAATATTAGCAAAGGTAAAAAAAGGAAATAAAAATTAGCTTCAACATTACATTAGGTTTTATTCATTAAATACAGAGTAGTTACATGAATTATGGTACTTATAATAAGAATTTGGAGGCCCGGTGGCCGTGATTGTTAAGGCGTGAGCACGTCACAATCCTTACCAAAGGTCGTGGGTTCGAGCCCACGAAAAGGCATCAAAAGAGTGGACAAGGCTAGAGAAGAGTGGTAACCTATAGATAACACGTCCCAAAATCCGTAATTAATTATAAAGGACGTTAAATGTTTAAAATAATAAATTACAATAAGAAGTACTAGGTACTATTAAGTCAAGGTCGACAATGCCTTCCATATTAAGTCAAGGTCGACAATGCCTTCCATATTAAGTCAAGGTCGACAATGCCTTCCATATTAAGTCAAGGTCGACAATGCCTTCCATATTAAGTCAAGGTCGACAATGCCTTCCATATTAAGTCAAGGTCGACAATGCCTTCCATATTAAGTCAAGGTCGACAATGCCTTCCATATTAAGTCAAGGTCGACAATGCCTTCCATATTAAGTCAAGGTCGACAATGCCTTCCATATTAAGTCAAGGTCGACAATGCCTTCCATATTAAGTCAAGGTCGACAATGCCTTCCATATTAAGTCAAGGTCGACAATGCCTTCCATATTAAGTCAAGGTCGACAATGCCTTCCATATTAAGTCAAGGTCGACAATGCCTTCCATATTAAGTCAAGGTCGACAATGCCTTCCATATTAAGTCAAATTTCAAATTTCCAGACATGTAATGTGATCATAAGTCATGAATCTATTCTGTATTCAATGAATAAAACCTAAATATAATTTTGAAGCTAATTTTTATTTTATTTTTTTACTTTTGCTAATATTTCCGGTTTAAAGCAATTTTGGCAATATTTGGCAGCCTTAGCGCGACCAGAAGTTTTCAACAGACAATTCCAAATTTTACATATTAATTTCTTAGTGCCTCGTATATGAAAATTTCAACCATAACATATTAAAAATGGTAAATTGAAAAATAATGAAAATCTCCAATAAAATGTGATTTTTTTTAAATGTTTAACTTTAGAGCACATCCGCGACCGGAAGATACCAACAGATATTTTCAATATTTTTACCCCTTTTTAGTCTCCCAACTTTTTCGGGGTATTACGACTCCAAAAAAAATTATTGATTTTTTTCGACCCACTCTAATATATAGTCTTTGTTTACAGCACTTCTGAGAAGACATCAAATCGTAATAGATACCAGGAGAGGAAACAGGAAAAATTGGCCTTGATAGAAACTGGCTATCGAGATATAGACCATCAATATTTTCCGAGTAGAAGTGTAGTTGAAGGAAAATTGGATTGGAGAAACAATCCAACAGTTTTCCTTCCAAGGACAAATACTACACTTAGACAAATAAATTTTCCCCGATGAAAAACTAGCAGCACTTTTCGAATCCAGTTTTTCCTTTGTGATTCACAACTCCATTCGTTCAGTTAACGTTTTTATGGACATCCGTTTATCCCTTTGTTAAGTAATGAATATATTTTTTTTTTTTTTTTTTTTTTTTTTTTTTTTTTTTTTTTTTTTTTTTTTTTACGGCGCATCGACAAATCGTGGCCATTAGCGCCGACGTCCAGGGTGCAGCCAGGAATCTTCTCGGCGAGCCCTGAGAACCATCTCCCGCTGCTTATGAATCTAGCGCGCTAGCCACTAGACCACGGGAGACCCCAGTAATGAATATTATTTCAAATATTTAAATAAAAATTATTCATTTGTTCTCTCCAATTTTGGTAATATGAGCACTGGAAATTACATCCACTAAAATTTTCTAAAGATTGTGAAAATAATGTCTTATCTCAATTCTTTCAACTTATAATTATTACAAGGATATTTCTGTTTATATAGTTTCAATCCTGAATGCATAAAAATTAAGTTTTTGCCTTTATTATAGGTTATTATGTCAAGTTTCCGCTAACCGAACATGAGAAAACGATAAAATCCATTTACGGTACATAATGCTTCTTCTTCTTCTTTTTATTTTAAATAAAAAACGGACACAAAAGCGCCAAACATAACATCAAATAAGATTCTAGCTATATTTTCAATATAGTCGGATTTACCGATTAGGAAGGCCGGATGGACCAGAAGGAATTTTTACCCCTTTTAATTGTAGATAATTTTTAGCACTTTCCTCCGAAGGAAAGTAGCTATTGAGGTTGGACTCATGACGGAATTTTTGAAAAATTTCTTCAAATCTTTATCGATCCTACCTAGTAGACAGCGAAAATGACCCCCGTTAAAATTTATATATATCTATATATATATATATATATATATATATATATATATATATATATATATATATATATGCATATATATACATGTGTCTGTTAACACGATAGCGGCCAGAGTTTTTGTTTTTTCGTCACGAATCTTGGTATATAGCATTCAATTAGCAAACGATTGAACGAGTTCGTTAACCACCAAAATCGGTCCACCGGAAGGGGGGGTTTACACCGAACCCAAAACACTAATTTGACCATGCCAGCCGTAGTTTTCGTTATATTTCAACGAAACTTGGTATTCGTAGTGGTAATATATAGAGAAAAGTGAGATATAAAAATGAACTAAATCGGTTTATAAGGAGGGGGGGGGGTTTACTCAGGACCGACAATACCAATTCGCCACTACCAACCGTGATTTTTGGTATATTTCGACGAAACTCGGTATTCATAGTGGTAATCTACAGGTAAATATGTGTTGTAAAAATAAACTAAATCAGTTCATTAGGAGGGGGGTTTACTCCGGACCCACAATACCAATTCGCCACTACCAACCGTGATTTTTGGTATATTTCGACGAAACTCGGTATTCATAGTGGTAATCTACAGGTAAATATGTGTTGTAAAAATAAACTAAATCGGTTCATTAGGAGGGGGGGTTTACTCCAGACCCACAATACCAATTCGCCACTACCAACCGTGATTTTTGGTATATTTCGACGAAACTCGGTATTCGTAGTGGTAACCTACAGGTAAATATGTGTTGTAAAAATAAACTAAATCGGTTCTTTAGGAGGGGGGGTTTACTCCGGACCCAAATTACTAATGTACTCATACTGGTCGTAATTTCTGCTTTATTGTAACGAAACGCGGTATACGTCGTGGGTAACTCATGAGAAAGAAGTGTTGTAAAAATGAGATGAATCGGGGGGTTTACTTTGTAATATATTTCAATAGAAAAGGCAGCCAGACATAGGTTCACAAAGGCGCCGCAAGGAGCGCTAGAGGGACTGTATCCGGTTCCTGCGTTAGATCAAAATACGATAATATGAGGTTTTTTGTATTTATTACGTAGTGCAGTAGGTACTATGTGTAAACATAACTCTGGAAGCAAATTAATAATTTATCAGTTACTCATTACAAAATTAAAAGAGAACTATTCATGTTTTTATTTTATTTATGTAGGATATTTTAAGCAAATTGTTCTGGAAAGCAGTCTACACTACCCAAATTCTGAGGAAAGTGCTTAGTTATGCAGCTCCTGCGTGAAGGACTTTAATTTTTAATGTCAAATGGAATATTTTGGTTTCGTCGTCTTCTGCACTCCGTAACCTAAACCCAAAAAAACATAAATGTGAAATAGAGGCCAAGTTCCTGCCCCCACAAAGAAACACTCCCTTCCTCAAAAATATCCCCTCCTAAAACCCCCCAAAAACACCTTACCATTCTACACTCCAAAAAAGTAGTATGAGTTGGTGTATTAATTCAACCAAAAATATTTGCCAATACAAGAGATGATACAAGAAAGAAATGTCCAAGTTCATTACTTGGAAGACCTCATAGCTACTTACTAAGAACAGTAAAGACACTTCAACTGACCTTTAAAAACAACAATAAAAATACTTATATCCAGTTACTAAAATGTCACTTTCCTCAACCAGGTATATTCTTAAACTTGGCAATGTTTAGTTTTTTTCTAAAGATAATTTCGGCACAAAAAAAAACACTCGCATTTGATACCCCACATTATGGGTTTCAGAAGGAATGATGGCATTTCGATGGAACAAAAAGTAGAAAACGTCATAGGTAATATGACACTCCCTTATCAAGACCTACCTGCGTGCCAAGTTTGGTAAAAATAGGCCAAACGGTGTGAGTTTGTATAAGGAACAAACATACAGACAGGCAGCTGAAAGACCTTTTTTTTTACCTAGCCTAGTGCATTCCCCGGACCAAGGCCTACCTGTGTGCCAAGTTTGGTCAAAATCGGTCAAATGGTGTGAATTTGTGTACGGAACAAACATGCAGACAGACAGCTGATAGACGGTTTTAACTAGCCAATGACACTACCCGGATAAAGACCGACATGTGTGTCAAATTTTGTCAAAATCGGTCAACGATGCGTATTTGCATAAGGAACAAACAGACAGACAGACAGCTGATAGAAAATTTAACCCAGCCTAAGATTCTCTCCGAATCAAGACCCATATGTGTCCCAAGTTTGGTCAAAATCTGTCAAAAACTGGTACGAATTTGTAAGAAGAACAAATATACAGGCAGACAGCTGGTATAAGATTTTTACTGAGCCTATATGCGTCTAATTGTTTCTTAAAACATCAAATATAGGTTCTTCATACCCAGACAATTCATTTGATACCCCACATCATGGGTTTCGGACGGAATGATGGGTTTCCGAAGGAAGTACAAAACTGGCACGCCCCCGCCCCGGAAGCTGAGTCAAACACAACTTTTCAGGATTTTTCGATATTATCCTTTCAGAACATCTTCATATCTACCATCATGTAAAATTTCAAGTCTCTAGCATCATGGGAAGTGCCTAATAATTTTTATGAGTGAGTGAGTGAGTCCTATAAACCCCGATTTTCGATCGTTTATATATCAGAAACTATTTGAGGTAGAATTATGAAAATTTCCAGTTTTACTCATATGTAGTAGTGTAATACCTGTGTAAAATTTCATGGCTTTATCTTTACCTGGTTGAATGTTATGAGAGGGTAAAAATCTGCTCTAAGACCGCCTGTAATATACACACAGTATGCTTAGGCCGGAACTTGGCCTGGCGCACTACCCACAGCCTAGATATTCCACATGACACGTAGGAATTGTTGAGGGACAGCAGCCAGTACATAAACACAAAACTTTCTTACTTGCAGGACACTAAACTATACACTCGCATTTGAAGACATCTCCTGAATAACCAGAGGCTTCCAGGCATATAACAGACCTTTCCAAACCTCTGGATGTGGAAATAATTGAATCAAATATTAATCTTAATACTGGTTCATTAGACCATACAGGTACTACCTTGAAGGAGTGAAATCCCAGTAAATGCGAATCACTTATAAATAAATAATAATGTCGAATTGATTACTATAATTCAAAAGCTGTAAATCATTATTAATGAATTTAACCAGTTTATGTGTTGGACATTCAGAGTCGTATATATATATATATATATATATATATATATATATATATATATATATATACATATATATATACATATATATATACATATATATATTATTTTTCACGTATTTCTGACCTTTATTTACGTCTAATTATTTATTCTTTATATATGGCCAAGATCAAAAGAATAGTACTCCAATTCTCTTTGTACTATTTATTGTTTGTACGCCCTACACGTTTCGTGGCCTTTATGCCACCTCCTCAGGGGCCATTACATCCTAAAAATTTTTAATAACATATTTTTCATTTTCGTAAATCCATTAAATTTATGTCATTAATATATTATAAACGAATCAAATAAAATTTTCTATACTAAATCCTAACCCTAAATCTATTGTCAAAGTATAATAAAAATAATGTTATATTGCACATACCCTATGTGTGGATAGCTCGCCACCCATCCTAAGACTGAGGCTAGCTAAATCACCTGTATCGAGAGGCTTAGTAATCAGCTTATTACGATAAGTTCTATAAAGGCCTGTACTATTGTTTTTTCACTGAACTGTTCGCTATTTTCTAATGTTATTGTAAAATATTTTATTTAAAAATTTAATTTCTGTCTGCTTATTTACCGAGTTCCTGTTTTTAATAATGTGGATATTTTCCTTTATTTTTCTCTTGATATTGTTTCTGTCCTTGTCAACTATTGCTATGTCGTCCAAGTCAAATGTATGTCCGTTCTTAAATGCGTGGTCCGTTAGAGCTGTTTCTGTCCTTGTCAACTATTGCTATGTCGTCCAAGTCAAATGTATGTCCGTTCTTAAATGCGTGGTCCGTTAGAGCTGTTTCTGTCCTTGTCAACTATTGCTATGTCGTCCAAGTCAAATGTATGTCCGTTCTTAAATGCGTGGTCCGTTAGAGCTGTTTCTGTCCTTGTCAACTATTGCTATGTCGTCCAAGTCAAATGTATGTCCGTTCTTAAATGCGTGGTCCGTTAGAACTGTTTCTGTCCTTGTCAACTATTGCTATGTCGTCCAAGTCAAATGTATGTCCGTTCTTAAATGCGTGGTCCGTTAGAGCTGTTTCTGTCCTTGTCAACTATTGCTATGTCGTCCAAGTCAAATGTATGTCCGTTCTTAAATGCGTGGTCCGTTAGAGCTGTTTCTGTCCTTGTCAACTATTGCTATGTCGTCCAAGTCAAATGTATGTCCGTTCTTAAATGCGTGGTCCGTTAGAGCTGTTTCTGTCCTTGTCAACTATTGCTATGTCGTCCAAGTCAAATGTATGTCCGTTCTTAAATGCCTGGTCCGTTACAGCTGCTTTATTTGATTTCTCGTCTATATTTTTGGCATGTTGCTTAATTCTATTCTTTAGTATTTGTGATGATTCCCCTATGTAGCATTTGTTACAATCTTTACATTTAACCTTATATACATTATATTTTGAATTAATTTTATTTACTTGATCCTTAATTTTGCTGAAATTCTTTTCTATTTTGTTATTATATTTCCAGCTTAACATTAGAAAATAGCGAACAGTTCAGTGAAAAAAACAATAGTACAGGCCTTTATAGAACTTATCGTAATAAGCTGATTACTAAGCCTCTCGATACAGATGATTTAGCTTGCCTCAGTCTTAGTATGGGTGGCGAGCTATCCACACATAGGGTATGTGCAATATAACATTATTTTTATTATACTTTAACAATAGATTTAGGGTTAGGATTTAGTATAGAAAATTTAATTTGATTCGTTTATAATATATTAATGACATAAATTTAATGGATTTACGAAAATTAAAAATATGTTATAAAAAATTTGTTGAAAATTTTTAGGATGTAATGGCCCCTGAGGAGGTGGCATAAAGGCCATGAAACGTGTAGGGCGTACAAAAAATAAATAGTACAAATAGAATTGGAGTTCTATTCTTTTGATCATGGCCATATATAAAGAATAAAGATATATATATACATATATATATTATATTATTGTATGTATAATATATTATATTATACATTTGGTATTTTCTTGTCGGAGAGTTTGGCTCACATTTAAAAATTCCACGCCTCATACTTGTCCTTCCTCCTACACCCAGAGAATTTTTATTAATAAAAGAAGGATATAAAAACACTTATTTTTCCAAGGACTGTTTTCATTAGAAGAAACTTTTCCGGGATTCCGTCCTGTTTGTTGTTAATGACTGGATTCACCATCCGTGAAGATCTCCGCTTTTTATATGCAAATGTAAAAAAGAGCAGGAAAACGAGCATGTCCTCTTTTATGTATTACATAAACCCTTCTTATTGTAGTTGCATTAATAATGAGAATTGCGCAGTTTTCTGTTCGAGGATGCCAGTAACTTGCCATCCTTTTGCTAAAGCGATAATGCACGAGGATTATCATTATCTTTCCTTATTAATTAAAAACTTATAAATAATCGTCCTAAAAACCACTATCGCGAACCAGTATATATTCATTTTCAACTATTGGAATATTTTTGGCAATACTACATCGAAAACTATCTAATATATATATATTTATATATATATATATATATATATATATATATATATATATATATATACACACATACAAAAATGAGTTATTTATACAATTCTGGATTTAAGCTATGCATTCCTACATAACGCACATCTTCCTGACGCAACACAAAATGCAGATTAAGCATAAACCTATATTTTATAACAAAAATTGAAAATATCTAACAGAGTTTAAAATTTGTTAATATGTAAAATTTATGAACATATTTCATTAATTGTATAATTGGATGTATAATGAATTGTTTAACTGGTGTATATGTATAATATCAATTGTATATTTGGATGTATATATGTAATAAGTGTTTTGAGCGAATTCCCTTAACACTTTCAGGACCGATAGCTTCGAAAAAATTTCAATTAGGGCCCAAGTCTTCTTTTTGTACAATTATTTCGGCAAACGTAAAAAAAAAAATATGTGAAGAAACTTTTAAAATGCTGTACTTTTAGTGGATTCATTACAATTTAGCAAAATGTCAAATACGCGACGATAGCGGACCCGCTGAGGGAAGTTTTCGGGCGGATTCAGTGTCATACGATACTATGCCAAGACGCTGGGCCCGCAGAACACATCTTGGACGCATATGTCACGATGCTGGACCCGCAGAACACATCTCGGACGCATATACCACGACGCTGGGCCCGCAGAACACATCTCGGACGCATATGCCACGACACTGGGCCCGCAGAACACATCTCGGACGCATATGTGACGATGCTGGACCCGCAGAACACATCTCGGACGCATATGCCACGACGCTGGACCCGCAGAACACATCTCGGACGCATATGCCACGACGCGGCGCCCGCAGAACACATCTCGGACGCATATGTCACGATGCTGGACCCGCAGAACACATCTCGGACGCATATGCCACGACGCTGAGCCCGCAGAACACATCTCGGACGCATATCCCACGACGCTGGGCCCGCAGAACACATCTCGGACGCTTATGCCACGACGCTGCGCCCAGAAAACACATCTCGGACGCATATGCCACGACGCTGGATGCGGATGTTCCTAAAGAAAGACAAATTTACGTTTTATGAAAATGTGTCAATCTGATTTTTTCCAAGTCTAATCAGAATTTGAATACATAATTTCAACATCAGTGATGATATTAAGCTAGATGAAAAATTAAATTTTATTTTATGTTTAATTGTAAAACTTCGTGCGTTTAACTTCTTTACACGTAATATAATAAACAAGGACAACAACCAATAAAAATCTGAATAGAAAAAGTTGTTTTAAAATTTTATTAACTTTCATTAAGAAAAAGTCAGTCACGCAGGAGCTGCATAACTAAGCACTTGTGTAGACTGCTTTCCAGAACAATTTGCTTAAAATATTCTACATAAATAAAATAAAAACATCAATAGTTCTCTTTTAATTTTGTAATGAGTAGCTGATCAATTATTAATTTGCTTCCAGAGTTATGTTTACACATGGTACCTACTACACTACGTAATAAATACAAAAAAACTCATATTATCGTATTTTGATCTAACGCAGGAACAGGATACAGTCCCTCTATTGGTAGAGAGCGCTCCTTGCGGCGGCTTTGTGAACCTATGGCTGGCGGGCTATTTTATTGAAATATATAACACCCTTTCCGATTGACCGATTCAGTTCATTTTTGCAACACTTCTTTCTCATGAGTGACCCAAGACGTATACCGCGTTTCGTTTCAATACAGCAGAAATTACGACCGGTATGAGTATATTAGGAATTTGGGTCCGGAGTAAACCCCCCCTTCTAATGAACCGATTTAGTTCATTTTTACAACAAATATTTACCTGTTGATTACCACTACGAATACCGAGTTTCGTCGAAATGTGCCAAAAATCACGGCTGGTAGTGGCGAATTGGTATTGTGGGTCCGGAGTAAACCCCCCTCCTAATGAACCGATTTAGTTCATTTTTATATCTCACTTTCCTCTCTATATTACCACTACGAATACCAAGTTTCGTTGAAAAATATCAAATATTACGGCTGACATGGTCAAATTAGTTTTTGGGTTCGGCGTAAACCCCCCTTCCGGTGGACCGATTTTCGTGGTTAACGAACTCGTTCAATCGTTTGCTAATTGAATGCTATATACTAAGTTTCGTGACGAAAAAACAAAAACTCAGGCCGCTATCGTGTTAACAGACACACACATATATGTATGTATATATATGTGTGTGTCTGTTAACACGATAGCGGCCTGAGTTTTTGTTTTTTCGTCACGAAACTTATATATATATATATATATATATGCATATATATATATATATATATATATATATATATATATATACATTTTAACGGGGGTCATTTGCGGTGTCTACTAGGTAGGATCGATAAAGATTCGAAGAAATTTTTCGAAAATTCCGTCATGAGTGCAACCTCAATAGCTACTTTCCTTCGGAGGAGAGTGCTAAAAGGAGTTTATTAACTTTCATTAAGAAATAAAATGCATTGAAATCGGCTAAGATTTAGAGGCTGCAGTCTCGTATTTGAAATACGATATATCGTTGGCTGTGGCTTCGGTGGCTTTGGCCTTTTGCATTTATTATTGTTATATCTATATATCTATATATATATATATATATATATATATATATATATATATATATATAGATATATAGATATAACAATAATAAATGCAAAAGGCCAAAGCCACCGAAGCCACAGCCAACGATATATCCTATTTCAAATACGAGACTGCAGCCTCTAAATCTTAGCCGATTTCAATGCATTTTATATATATATATATATATATATATATATATATATATATATATATATACATATATATATATATATATATATATATATATATATATATATATATATATATATAGTTTATAATCGTCTGAAAGAAGTTTGTGTAAGACATATTACAATTTAAAATGTTCCTCCACATTACAATACGAGCCCCCTACAAGAACGCCAGTAAACAACCCCTGCTAATGTATGAGAGAGACCATGAGGGTACCATCTGTCATGCTAGGAGTGACACGGTGTTATGGGTAATTCAGGCCACGTGGACAGTAGTATTGGAGTAGATAAATCTGCCGAAGTATACTAGAGTCGAGCTGTCATTAATCTTGGAAAATGGACTTGCGGAGGACAGATTATCGTCAATGAGGGAAAACATACTCCTAGAATTCAGCCGGGGAAATGCCAAGTTTACAGAGAGAAATTAGTTAAGGCTCTGTGGAAAAATAACATATTTAGTAGTTAGTAATTTTCGGGCTACTTTGAAAACTATCCGGAGGTATGTAGCTATTGAGGTTACACTGGGGTAAGATTTTTTAAAATATTTATTCAAGTCTTCAGCGGTTCTTCCTATTTACATACCGAAAATGACTTATGTTAGAATTTATATATAAATCTTGACATTGATTTAGCTGGGCGGTGGTGGTAGCATCCAAAAGAAAAAGCCAAAAATTCTAGGTTTCCACTAAAATTAATTTATTTACTTTTCTCCGTTTCAACAATGTTTTCGCACTAGTATTTCTAAAGTGACTCAACTCAAAAATCGGCGTTTCTCAGTTCTGACTATGAAAGACATGGTAAACATCTCTTTATCAACCATCAAAACTATATGTACCTAGCTAAAGAGCTTATACACCAGAGGGAACTTGTATCACTCTTTCTCCTTACACAGGCAAAACACATTTTCAGTTGAGTTAGGGATGGTTGGGGTTTTTTTTTAGTTGAGCCACTTAAGAAACACTAGAGGGATATATTATGTTTTTCTACGCTGTAGAGACACAGGCACCAAGGAAGCTGTTAACTCCGAAAGCCTACTTTGTGAATAAAATAAATTAATTATGGTGGAGACCTGGACTTTATGTTTTTTCTAATATATATATATGTTGTTATATTGCAACAAATTCTGCGAACGTCGTGGGCATCTAAACAGAAATGTGTCTAGTAAAAACAAACTAAATCGGTCACTGAAGGTAGGGACTTTCATAAGATGTGAAAAATGGTTGTTATAGCTTCAAAAAAGAAGAAGAAAAAAAAATCTTAGACGTTACAACAAAGGATAACATTTTTTGAATAATAACTTTTTGTAAACCAGATCCACATGAATAAGGAAATTTAAATTAAAACTGTAAATTTTTAGAATAGTTATGAGAAAGAGGTACGGAGGTTGCTGAAGATGAAGGACACACCTCGAGTAGAAAGTAAGTGGGCTTGACTGGTGTAGAGAGCCACTACCAACAGCTACAGGACTCACAAGAACAACTCAAATTAACCACAAAAATAATTTTTGGAGTATAATAAGGAAGTTTTATCAAGGGTAGTATAAGCCACAATATTTTAGTATTATCCTCATTCATTTAGCTAAAATATCATGTTAAATTCTATTAGAAAACTAAATTTCTTTATGTCAATTGGTAATTGATAAATAAATCATTACCAAGAGACTTACTGATAATTTTAGCATTTTTACAGCTGAGCTCTACGGCATTTTAAATACCCAGAACAGTGAGGTACTAGCAGACAGATTCTCCTCGCGTACAGTAATAAAATACATAAAAAGTACTGTAAGGCCCCGTTTTCCCTTTGGCCTTGTTAAGTGAATAAGGATGAGAGAAAAGGTTGGCTGTCCATCTCTAGAGATGTGAGAACCACGAATCCGCCAACGTTGCGTCTGGGATGTTGGCACTGCACGTGGCTGATTCGTAAGATTCCTGGAAGATCTAAGACCTGACAAGAGTTTCTAGTTCAATCACCTGCAAAAGCAGGAGTGGGGTACAAGGGGTTTAAAAAGAGCTGGCTTACCTCCGACCGGGCAGAGTTTGCATCCGTTCCTGAGACTTCGGCCCAGATGCTGTTCAGAGGTAGGCCAGTTCCAAATTCTCTATAATCTCCCCAAATGATCATATTTGATAACTCTACCTATCCGTCTCTCTCACTCAACCTTTTCTCTCATCGTAGCAATGGTTTATGATATTTATGTTTTGTATCCTCTGTGTAAATTATAGTTTTAAAAAGGAATTTCCGCTTCTATAAAATATTTCCCCACTGTCTATATCTCTAAATCCCGTCCTTGCTAATCAGTCCCTTACAAATGGTGTCAGGTTTCCGGGTATTATTTAAATGTCCAGCTGCAAGCCGGCATTAGATAAGAACCCTGCTCTCGAGATAGGCCGGCGGCTGTACTGCTGACGCTGATAGGACAATTCCTCGAACTGATATCTCGGCGCTGGGTAGTTGTTCATTCAATGTCCTCACGTTTCCTGGTTTAAGGACCGCCAAATACGGATATTTGGTGGTTAGCCCTGTTAGAGAGTAAAGCAATCCCTATTCGTAAGCATAACGTGTTGGGGTTCATTGGAAACGTTGAAAATAGAGCTATACGATGGTGGTAACGGAACAGCAGTTTGCCGATCTGAAAACGGCATTGGATCAGGCGTTGGCTGCAAATGAGCAATTCAGGGAAGAATTCGAGAGGACAAGGCATGAGGGTAAGCAAGGAAAGAGGGATCTTTCTCTTCAGGGAATGGTCGGTCCATGGTCCGGTGACGATTCTGGGGTTCCAATCCAAGACTATCTCAATGGTTTGGAATTAGTGGCAACTAGCGGAAACTGGGAAGATCGTGATAAATCCCTTGTGTTAAGGATGAGTCTGAAAGGGATGGCTGCGAAATTTTTGGCCAGCAGATCGGATCTCAAGGGGCCAAATGTGAAATATTCCACGATTCGAGATGCTCTTTTAGACCGCTTTAAGGCGACTATGCAACCTGAGCAGTTTCTCCTTCAGCTTAGTTCAATGAAACAAGAGCGTGGGGAGGATGTCAGAACTTTCGGAGATCGTTGTCGGGAGATGGGTGAACGATCACTCTCAGGTGAGGGATCGGAGGAAGAAGTTATAGGGGCTCGCAAACAACTGGATAAAGTCGTCCTTACATCATATTTAAATGGGCTCGGAGGAGAGATTGGGAGGCTGACGAGACTCGCGTTCCCAAAGGAATTACAAACCGCGATTGAGAAGGCTAGAGCCATTGAAACGGAGTTAGGGCGACACGAAAAGGGAATATTTACTGTAGAGAAGAATCCCCAGGATAACGAAATTCCCAGTCCCGAGGAAGTTGGGCAAAGCGAAGTAAGGGTCATTGAGAGGGGTAATCCAAGTGGCTGTTATCGCTGCGGGGATACGAATCATTGGGCCAGGGGATGTCGACAAACAGAGAGGGTTAGTGATATTTCTCCCAAAAATAGTACGAATTGTTATAGGTGTGGTCGTCGTGGGCATATCGCTCGCCAATGTCGTTCCAAACCCCTCGTGAAAGGAACTTTGCCAAAGAAGGCCCCAAACGCGAACGACTTGGGGAGGGCCCCGGCCCTAAGTCGACGACAAGGGGATCGCGCTACGAATTACTAGGTATAGGTGGGGGAGGTGAGAAAGGGTTAAAGGTGAGCACCTGGATAAATGGGCGGATTCATAGGATGATAGTAGACACTGGTGCTGAAGTTACTCTAATCAGGTCTCCTGCCTCAGGATCCAAACTAAGACCCGCGACTAGTAAGATTAGGGGGGTAACTGGTGTGGTAATCCCGGTACGCGGTATTCAAACGGTGAATATCGAAGTTAAGGGCCATCGACTGTCCCACGACGTCATAGTGGCTGACGTCTTTCGCGAGAGGAAACGCTTCCGGCCTTCAGTGAATCTCTATTAGAGATTTCCGTACCAGGGAAACTAGACCAGAAAGCTGTCATAATTGAGCCGTCAAGAGCACTTCCCAATGGGGTTGTAGGAGGGAGATGCATTAACACTCCTCGGGACGGCCGTTCGTGGATGCAGTTCGTCAATTTGACCGCTTCGGCTGTGACATTGCCACGGCTTCTAGTGGTAGGTCTGGTAGAGAGAGATTGGGCGGAAGACGGTGGATCTCGTTCGGAGAGGGAACGCGAGGATGGCTCTAAAACTCCTGTTGGTTTCGCCTCGATCGTTGGCGAGAAATTGGGCCATTTAAGTGGTGGGGAAAGGAGGGATATGGAGTCCTTGTTGTCCAGATATTCAGACATTTTTTGTGAACCGGGTCCCGAAGGTTGCTCCCTGCCTGTTCAGCACCATATTGAAACTGGAGATGCCAGACCTGTGGTGAAACGCCCGTATCGTGTGCCTTTCAGTGAACGGGAGGAAATGGAACGGCAGGTTCAGACGTTGCTTGAACGAGGCGTCATTACGCCGTCTAAAAGTCCTTGGCAAGCACCTGTAATTCTAGTCAAGAAAACTTCCCCAACAGGTGACTTAAAGTATCGATTCTGCACAGATTTCCGTGGCCTCAATGCAGTTACTAAGGTCGATACTTACCCGCTTCCGTTGATACAGGAAACCTTAGAACAATTGGGGAGTAGCCAAATCTTTTCCACAATTGATCTTTCGAGTGGGTACCACCAAATACCGATAGCACCCCAGGATCAGGCCAAAACGGCCTTCACGACTGTAAACGGACACTATGAGTACAAAAAAATGGCTTTCGGCCTTGCGGGGGCACCTGCCACGTTCCAACGGGTCATGGACCAACTTCTTGGCCGACTGAAGGGCACCGGGTGTTTCGTTTACCTCGATGATGTGGTGGTTTATAGCTCATCACTGAGGGAACACATGCTCCGGTTAGAGGAGTTGTTCGACATATTCAGAGGCGCTAATCTAAAAGTGAACTTGAACAAGTGCGCTTTTGCGGCATCGGAAGTGACCTATCTGGGACACGTAGTTACAGCCGAGGGAGTGAAACCAGATCCTAGAAAATTAGAGGCGATCAAGTCTTTTCCAGCCCCCAGAAATGTGAAGGAGTTGCGAAGTTTTCTAGGGTTGGCAAGCTATTACCGTAAATTCATAAAAGGCTTTGCGGATCTTTCAAGACCGCTGACAGAATTAACTGGCTCACGAGTACGATTCCAGTGGGGCGACAAGCAACGGAAGGCTTTTGAATCGCTAAGAGAACTCCTAAGTTCGGACTCAGTCTTGTGCTATCCGAATTTCAGCGAGCCATTTATATTGTCCACCGACGCATCAGGAGTAGCTCTGGGTGCCATTCTGTCCCAGTACAGAGATGGCGGCGAGAGACCTGTTTGCTACGCTAGTAGGCAGTTGAAGGGTCCAGAACTCAACTACTCGGCAACAGAACGAGAACTGCTAGCGGTGGTTTGGGCAAAAAAGCTGTTCCGTTGTTATTTACTAGGGCGAAGGTTTAAACTTGCCACTGACCACTCTGCCTTGAGGTGGATGCTAAGCCTTCGAGACCCGTCTTCACGGCTGACCAGGTGGGCCCTTCGGTTAGAGGAGTTCGACTATGAAGTCGAACATCGCCCGGGGAAGAAACATTCTAACGCTGATGCTTTAAGCCGTACAATAGCTGTAGTCACGGGAAATAGGCAGAAAATAACCCGAGGTAAATTGAAGGATGCTCAAAAGGAGGATATGTGGTGTCAAAGAGCCATCAAGAGAGGCACTGTTCATGTACAAACAGATGCCGATGGCCTGCTATATTGGGCCGATGGGGCAACGGATGAGTCGGAATGGAGGCTTATGGTGCCTGAGGGTCTACGAAAAACAATCGCTGAAGAAAATCACTCGAAACCATGGGCTGGGCACCCAGGGGCTGATCGTACTCTCGCGGTAATCAAAAGCTCATATTATTGGCCGGGCATGGCGGCGGATGTTAAGTCCTTTGTGGAACGGTGTCACGCGTGCGCTAGCAGAAAAAGTCCTGTATCTCAAAAGGTCCCCCTGGAAGCTCCCTATATGGCCACAGGGCCTTTCGAGCAGGTATCGCTAGACATATTTGGGCCTTTGCCGACTTCCAAAAGGGGCCATCGTTACCTTTTGACCGTAATTGACAATTTTACACGGTATGCGGAGGGAATACCACTGAAGGGGCAAACAGCTGAAGAAACGGCCGTAGCACTCGTCGAGAATATTATCACTCGACATGGGGTCCCTAGGAGGTTGTTAACAGACCAGGGAAGAAATTTCGTTTCTCGACTGTTTACTCAAGTTTGTAGAGCTGTGGGGATTAGGAAATTACAAACTACCGCCTACCATCCGGAATGTAACGGAATGGTAGAGAGGTTACATCGAACTCTTACCGATTCGATATCCCAATATGTGCGAAGAGACGGTCGTGACTGGGATAAGTGGGTCCCATATGCTCTCGTGGCATATCGAGCAATACCTCATTCGTCGACAGGATACTCCCCAAACTACCTCATGCTTGGGCGAGAATTGGTAACTCCGTTTGATTGCTGGGTAGGTCCAACCAATGACGGATCGGAATCAGCGGACCATGTCGAAAAGTTAGGGCATCGGCTGAAAGAAGCCTATAAGGACGCTTTGAGTCGTGCCGAAAAGGCCTGGGCAATGAGGACCCATTATTGTAATGCCCGGCGTAAGGAGCGACGCCTAGAGGTGGGGGATTGGGTCTATCTCCATTGTCCAGCCGTAAAGCCTGGGAATTGTCCAAAATTCCACTGTCCCTGGACAGGCCCACACAAAGTAGAAAGGGTTCTTTCGCGAGTGAACTATGAGATCCAACTGGCCACTGGATCTCTGAATGTAGTTCATATAAATAGGCTAAAACGGGCCCCGGGGGGAGGAGGGGATTCGCACCCTAAGGTTATGACGAAGGCAGGTGGGGCAACCCGGGAAGTGGAAGGGTCGGAAGATGAGGTCATGGAGCCGGAATGGGAAATTAACCCAGGGTGTTGTTATGGCTCAGAAGACGACTCTTGTGAGGACCAAGATGAAATTGAAACGCAGAGTGAGATTCACAGACACTGTCCGGTTGCTGCGGGAAGATCGCCAGAATGTAATGACCCTGCCTGCCCTCTGGGCGTTAGATCCTCTCCTGAGGAAGAAAACAGGGAAATAACCCAGGATAGTCAAGGGGAGGGAAACGAAGGACGGATTGAGACAGGTGGGACTTCCGGGGAAAGTTCCAGTGGTTCAGATAACGAGAGCCAAGCTCAGCCAAAGGGGAAACCTGATGCTACTTGGACACCAAAGGGGAAACCTTTAACTTTTTCTCGTAGGTCCCCATACCCGCTTAGGAGGAGAGCTAAGTTGCCTGAAAATGATTCCTGAATATCTTATTTCAGGGTTGTCGCTGTGGGTGGTCCTAGGAGTATGGCCCTTGGCGTGGGCAAGTCTGGTTTTTCTAAGACGAGGTGTCGTAGTTGTGACGGGAGACAAATGGCGTCTACTGGTTCACTTGAATGTATCACACCTAGAAGGTATAATGGAAACTCTGCGAGGGGAGATTTGGAAGGTCCAATTAGACCTATCTCATGCCTCGGTTAAATATCCAGAGCTTGATGGACTTCAGCCTGTTGTCGAGGGCATACTTAGTCTATTCAGGGAGGCAGAAGAGGAACTTGATATGCTCTGGTCCATGCTACCTAGTCCCCGAGAACGTCGAGGATTGGTCAATGCGGGGGGATAGTATTAAAATACCTATTTGGGACCCCAGACGCGGACGATTTACAAGGCATTCAAGAAAATTTCGACAAACTAAGTAAGCAGTACGGAGACACCATACATGCGGTCTCTGAACAACTAACGCTCAGTCGCGAGTTTGCAAGGAAAGCCGAAGAGGACACAAAAAGGGTTACCCGCTTGTCTGGGGTGGTCCGTAGAATTTTGAAGGAAGGTTTTCAAAAAGAGGCGTAACTTCAAACGAACATATCGCGTGTTACTAACCTCATCCAAAGTTCCCTGTACCTTTCCTCGTCCCTCAGAAGCCTAGAAACTGGAGTAACGGAATTCCTATTTAGATTCCGCAGAGTTCTTAATGGAGTAGGTGCATCGATGAGTGGAAAGTTGAGTAGAGAGATGCTAGGTCCTAAAGAGTTAACTCTGATTTTGGGGAAGGTAAGAGAGGCTCTGCCAACTGGACTGACACTCCTCTCGGAGGGAAGCCGATATCATGACCAAATTTACTACCAAATTTCTGAAGTACATGCAATTGCAACCGATGATGGAGTAATAGCTGTAGTGGAATTGCCTTTAAAAACTCCGGATCAGGAGATGGTGCTTTATCAGGTTCTCTCCTTGCCTCTTAAGGAGAATAAAACAGGAAGAATGGTTGCAGCTCAGCCGGAGGGGGCGTTCTTCTTGGAGAGCCACAACGAGAAGGCCTACTCAATTCTTCAGGAGCAGGATATAGCCAGATGTCGTCCCGGGATACCATGGATCTGTCCTGCCGAGTTCAAATTCTTTCACGGACAAACACCATCTTGTATTGTCTCATCGTTTCGCCAGGAGAATACGTCGAAGGAATGGTGCCCGTGGACTTTGGTGAATCCTAGATCTTCACCCACATGGATTTGGGACGAGCACAAGGAGCTATGGTGGTATAACATGTCTAAGCCCACTCGCCTCCATCTTCAATGCAGAGGGAGTGCTGGAGTAGAATCGCTAGAGCGGGTTCTAGATGGAAGTGGGCAGCTTACCATAGCACCTGGTTGCACAGCTTGGACACCTGATTATCGCCTTTTGCCGATAGCCGACGTTGGGGAATCCTCTCAGGTGGTGCAGTTGCAATGGGTCAACGTTACGATCAAACCACCCTTGGACCTGCCAGTAAAAGAGGATTATGATCCCGCAGTATGGGAGGATACTTTGAAGGAGCTCAAGGAGCTCGAAGAAGCGTCCAATAACTCTTCGGCTGAATGGGGAACATGGAGCGATGTTGAACGGATCCTTGCGGCCCAAAAGAAGGGGAAGGAAGGGGAACTTCTATGGATAGCAGGCGGGTCGGTTGCTCTAATAGCACTTCTTGGGTTTACCACTGGCCTGCTAATTACAAAACTCAGATCCCGGCGTGGTGCGAATCAAAACTCGCAGCCAACGGAAGGAAGTGGGGCAGCAGGATTCGTAATACATCGACCGGCAGCTGAAAGTGTCGTATCTGTAATAACGGAGCGGATATAGACCGCTCGAAAGTGTAGTAGCCGTTCAGTGATTGTGACGACAGTGTTCGGTATAGTTATAAAATAATGGTAACATAAGGATTTTTACCTCCTAAGGGAGAGGTTTTGTCTTGTAAAGATGCCAATAATGTTTATTTTATTTTAATTTTTACAGCGCATCACCTGTATTGTTATTAGCACTAATATTGTTTAATATTATTATTATTAGTAACATAAGGATGGGTAGTGTTAAAGGTAAAGTAATGTTCCAAGGGAAACATGACTTTGAAAAAATCGGGGGGTGATGTAAGGCCCCGTTTTCCCTTTGGCCTTGTTAAGTGAATAAGGATGAGAGAAAAGGTTGGCTGTCCATCTCTAGAGATGTGAGAACCACGAATCCGCCAACGTTGCGTCTGGGATGTTGGCACTGCACGTGGCTGATTCGTAAGATTCCTGGAAGATCTAAGACCTGACAAGAGTTTCTAGTTCAATCACCTGCAAAAGCAGGAGTGGGGTACAAGGGGTTTAAAAAGAGCTGGCTTACCTCCGACCGGGCAGAGTTTGCATCCGTTCCTGAGACTTCGGCCCAGATGCTGTTCAGAGGTAGGCCAGTTCCAAATTCTCTATAATCTCCCCAAATGATCATATTTGATAACTCTACCTATCCGTCTCTCTCACTCAACCTTTTCTCTCATCGTAGCAATGGTTTATGATATTTATGTTTTGTATCCTCTGTGTAAATTATAGTTTTAAAAAGGAATTTCCGCTTCTCTAAAATATTTCCCCATTGTCTATATCTCTAAATCCCGTCCTTGCTAATCAGTCCCTTACAGTACTATCAGGCATATTACAAAAAAAAAAAAAAAAAAAAAAAAAAAAAAATCAGTCCCTTAACAGGCCACGTGGGCCCTGAGGGGCAGATACTATAGAGGTATCTGATTCATGACCATACAGCACACTAGGGAGGTAGTGTGGTCAGTACTATGCTCCGGCCGCCTGATTTTCCCCTTGGCGGCTTTGACTGCCTAGAGTCATTAGCACCCAAGGTACCAATTATTTTTTTTTTTTTTATTTTTTTACGGCGTATCGACATAAATCTTGGCCATTAGCGCCGACGTCCAGGGTGCAGCCAGGAATTTTCTCAGCGAGCCCTGAGATGAGAAAATTTCTAGCGCCGGTGGGGATCGAACCCACCATCTCCCGCTTATGAATCTAGCGCGCTAGCCACTAGACCACGGGAGACCCCGGTACCCATTATTAAATTAATTAAAGGCTGGGTTGGCCTAGGGACGGTCAGGGAGGCCGAATTCAACCCATGAACGAAGGCACTAGAAGAAAAAATCTTTAGTGCTTGCTCGGGATTTGAACTCAGGCCTCCAGCTTATTAGTCCAGTGCTCTACCACTGGGCTAACCTCGCACCCAAGGTATATTAAAAAAATTTATATAAAATAGTGGATATATGTGTGCAAACATGAGTCAAGTGTCGTTTTCTGCAGCTCGTTAGTAAGCGTTTTAGGGATAATATATTTTTACATTGTGCACATGTGGGTAAGGATCTGGTTCAAATGACACCCGGACAACCAATGAAAACAACATTATCGGGCGTCAAAACATAATTAGACCGTTAACAAATAGAAGGAAATAGAATATTATATTGTCAGAACAGATATCATTAAAGAAAATTGTCAACACCTAGATGGAAGTTCACTAAATTATTCAGAAATGTATCATTGAATTGAGTCATTGTCAAATATCGGACCACTAAAAAGGATGTTCTCGCCAATAAACTACTAATAAGAGCTATTGATTTCTGACAACCACAAAGCCAATGGAAAATGATATTGTCGACTGAAGTGAAGTTTATATGATACTAAAACAGCTAGCGAGACGTCAAAACTAACCTGGCCATTATAACCTCCTCCAGTTATCAACCAATACAAGCCCAGCCTCAGTGTTGCCAAAATATAAAAATAATAGACAGGGTAATAATTTTACAGGGGTTACACTGCAAAGCAGCCCTGCGTCTCAGGACCTGTGTTTGAATGACGTCTACACGTGCATGTATTTGTGGTCACTCATGTTTTTTATCTGAAATTATTTATTTCATCCTCATTATTATTTTTAAGAACATTTTTTCTTGTAATCAGTTTTTTTTTTTTTTTTTAATAATTTCTCTTTATTATCTTTTAATTTCGTCCAAACAGTGATATTTTGTTTTTTTCTCGAAGCATTATAGTGAACTTCTATTTTGCCAAGTTTTATTATTTTTATCCCGCTACCCGTTCACTAAAATGCCATAAACTCCTTTTAGCACTTTCCTCCGAAGGAAAGTAGCTATTGAGGTTGCACTCATGACCGAATTTTTGAAAAATTTCTTCAAATCTTTATCGATCCTCCCTAGTAGACACCGAAAATGACCCAAGTTAAAATTTATATATATATATATATATATATATATATATATATATATATATATATATATATATATGTATATATGTGTCCGTTAACACGATACAGGCCAGAGTTTTTGTTTTTTCGTCGCGAAACTTGGTATATATCATTCCCCGGTCAAACGATTGAACAAGTTCGTTAACCAACAAAATCGGTCCATCCGGAGGGGGGGTTTACTCCAAAGCCAAAGTAGTTATTTGCCAATACCAGTCGTAATTTTTCTTATATTTCAACGAAACTCGGTATTCGTTCTGTTCAACTAAAGAGAAAAATGTGTAGTAAAAATAAACTAAATCGGTTCATTAGGAGGGGGGGTTTACTAATAAAGACCAACGTGCGCCATTTGCAACACAGAACTGACTATTAAACACATACTAACGTAATGCAAGCAACGAGACAGCACCAATCTACCACATGACATGAACAAACTCTTGACAGACAACAGTCCTCACATTAACACAATACTCAAATACCTTAAACAAACAAATATCTACAATAATCTTTAAAACAAACACACAAATAAAAAATAAAAAGGCAAAAATACTAAATAATAAAAAGTGGCAAACTAATACGTTTTTATCAACTCCTGTTTCTAATATTTCCAAATTTGAATTCTCTGTTCTTTCATTTAATCACTTGAAGTTTTCAAAATTTAAATTTTCTTATCTTTATTTATTTACATTTATTGCATTATGGTAAATCTCATATGAACATTGAATTGAAAATATAAATTCATTCCAACTTTGAAAAGAGCAAATAGCGCTTTAGCGGGCTCTAAATAAATAAATAATAATAATAATAATGATTAAAAAAATGTTTTTTAATTTTGAAATATACATCCACCGAATCCAAACATTCCAATCCAAAATCCTACGTACCATAGTTAATGCTCCTTATTATGTTTCGAATCGCACCCTCCATAATGACCTAAATATTCCTTTTGTCCAAGATATAATCCCTATCCGCTTCTCATCTTTCCATAGTAAATTGATTATTTACCCCCAATCCTTATCCAGCACCAATCATCCTTCCTCTCCACCAAGATGTCTTCATAGGAAGTGGCCCCGGGATCTACTAACGCAGTGAAGTGTCGTGAAGTGCTCAAAAGTCAGTGTGATTGTAATAGTGATAATTTAGAGTGATATCGATGGATATCTTCTCTGCTCAGGATATCACAGGCCACGCCTCATTCGCCTCCAATCCTCCCTGCTAGTCGCAGGGTGTGGTTGGATGGCGTAAGGTAACTCCAGGTCATCCTAGAATCCTTCCTAACGGAAGGTATTCGGTTGACAACTGGTGGCACCTGAGCCGTGGTCAAGCTATACCTATACCTATGTCAAATTACATAATACATATACTGTAGATTGTAATATTTCTGTAAATAAATAAATAAAAAAAAAAAAAAATTGAAATGTATCGTGTCATTAGTTGAAAAATCGAATTTATAAAACTGATACGGCACATAAACACTCTTGGGTATTTTTCTTAATGAGTAAGGGAAGCATTTAAGCCCATAAAAAAGAAAATGGTCAAAAAAAAGTTACTCGTTAAGTTAATTATAAAGCTTACATCAGTTAGGGAATTGTTGTATTTTGAGTATAGTTAAAGTTAATTATAAAGCTTACATCAGTTAGGGAATTGTTGTATTTTGAGTATAGTTAAAGTTAATTATAAAGCTTACATCAGTTAGGGAATTGTTGTATTTTGAGTATAGTTAAAGTTAATTATTGAATTTTATTTTTCTTGCTCGACGCATTATAGATAAAACTTCTATCTCACAGGAGCTGCATAACTTAGCACATTCCGCCGAAAATGGGTAGTAAACATGACATTTCCGAATTTCAATTAAAAAAATAGCAACATTTCTTCGAAAAAGTGCTAAAAACATGAATAGTTTTGCTCTTTTATATTTTTAATGAACTGCTAATTCAAAGAACAGCAGAAACTGGAGTGCCCATGTTCAACGCTCCTAGTGGTAGAATTTACAACCAATGACCTAGTTCGGAGGCCTAATTAAATTTGAACAATATACAGGATAATCTCCAAATTCTGTTTTTATAACACATATTTGGTTTTAGATATCCACGAAGCATACCGAGTTTCGTTACAATACAACAAAAAATTACGTGTGGATCGATTTTGGTAGTTGACGAAATCGTTCAATCGTTTCCTAAGAGAATTCTATATACCTCGTTTTGTGTCGAAAAAAGAGAAACTCTGGCGAGTGTCGTGTTAAAAGCTACATGAAAATTATGGGTTTAGCTGGGTACGAACAATAAAGATTTAAGGAAGTTTTTCATGAGAGAAAACAAACTGCTAAAAAGTCCGCCACGCAGGAGCTGCATAACTAAGCACTTTCCTCAGAATTGGGTAGTGTCGAGTGCATTCCTAAATAATTTGCTTAAAATAACCTATATAGATAAATAAAATAAAAACATTAATAGTTCTGCTCTTTTGAATTGGTTATAAAAATTGCTTCGGTAAATCATTATTGAGGATTCCCTTTCTTTACTTACCTCAACTAGAGAACTAATAGTAAAGGAGGGAAGTTTGGATAGGCCAACTTAGTTTTAGTTTAGGTTTGGCCGTGGGTTTGGGGTTGGGTGGTTTTGTTGGAGAGTGGGTTGGAAAGAGGAGATAACTCCAGTTGAAAGGGCCGAATTGTAAGAGAAACCCGTCCTACAAGTCTGTAGCTATTCCCAGAACATTAGAGGTGTGCTGGTATAGTTCTTAGTGAATGCTTTTCAAGAGGGTGGCTGTTTGGTGTAACTTTCAACTAACTTACTCTTAACCTAGCTCGGAGGTGTTGAATTTCCTTATTCATTGAGTATAAAACTAAATTTAAACATTTATTTATTTTTCTTTTCCTGTAGATTCTGCAATTCATATATTATATGTGTCAACATGAAATAAAAAAAAAGGGGGGCGGTAGGACAAAAAAATAAAGACATTAATAATTTATAAATTGTTCATATCGGAAAATTATTTATTTAAATTTGAACGCCCATTCATTATTGACTTGCAGACAAAAATAAACTCCCTTCTTGCAGGGTTACTGTAAGGTGGAAACAAATAAAATATATATATATATATATATATATATATATATATATATATATATACATATTGTTTTTTCTTCTTTTTGCAAAGGCCTTATAGGCCAAAACATTGTTTTAAACATATTTTTCTACTATTGTTTTATTTTTCGACACGTTTCTGGCACTTGGCCTCTCTTCAAAAGTAGTAATAGTCATCTGAATAAATAAGTCAAAAACTAACAAAAAACTTTTTTCTTTTTTTTTTTTGTATTTTTTGTTAATTTTTGGCTCATTTATTTAGATGACGATTAATACTTATAGGCGGTGCTAATGGCCGAGATGTCGATGCGCCGTAAAAAAATAAAAGAAGAAAAATATACTACTTATAAGTTAATTTATATTAATGAATATTTTAAAATTTAAAAATTGTAATGATAAAAAAATAATTTCGGAAATGTCGAGTGCCAAAACGCAACAACAAAAAAAATGGCATAAAAAGTTGTAGAAAAAACTTTTAGCACTTTTCTCCGAAGGAAAGTAGCTATTGAGGTTGCACTCATAAATTTCTTCGAATCTTTATCGATCCTACCTAGTAGACACCAAAAATGACCCCAGTTAAAATTTATATATATATATATATATATATAGTTATATATGTGTCCGTTAACACGATACAGGCCAGAGTTTTTGTTTTTTCGTCACAAAACTTGTCCCGTCTTTTGCAGTCTGTCATTATGTGTTTTATCGTCAGGACAACATTACACAGTGAGCACACGGGTCTGTCCTGTCTTTTGCAGTCTGTCATTGTGTGTTTTATCGTCAGGACAACATTACACAGTGAGCACACGGGTCTGTCCTGTCTTTTGCAGTCTGTCATTGTGTGTTTTATCGTCAGGACAACATTACACAGTGAGCACACGGGTCTGTCTTGTCTTTTGCAGTCTGTCATTGTGTGTTTTATCGTCAGGACAACATTACACAGTGAGCACACGGGTCTGTCCTATCTTTTGCAGTCTGTCATTGTGTGTTTTATCGTCAGGACAACATTACACAGTGAGCACACGGGTCTGTCCTGTCTTTTGCAGTCTGTCATTGTGTGTTTTATCGTCAGGACAACATTACACAGTGAGCACACGGGTCTGTCCTGTCTTTTGCAGTCTGTCATTGTGTGTTTTATCGTCAGGACAACATTACACAGTGAGCACACGGGTCTGTCCTGTCTTTTGCAGTCTGTCATTGTGTGTTTTATCGTCAGGACAACATTACACAGTGAGCACACGGGTCTGTCTTGTCTTTTGCAGTCTGTCATTGTGTGTTTTATCGTCAGGACAACATTACACAGTGAGCACACGGGTCTGTCCTGTCTTTTGCAGTCTGTCATTGTGTGTTTTATCGTCAGGACAACATTACACAGTGAGCACACGGGTCTGTCCTGTCTTTTGCAGTCTGTCATTGTGTGTTTTATCGTCAGGACAACATTACACAGTGAGCACACGGGTCTGTCCTGTCTTTTGCAGTCTGTCATTGTGTGTTTTATCGTCAGGACAACATTACACAGTGAGCACACGGGTCTGTCCTGTCTTTTGCAGTCTGTCATTGTGTGTTTTATCGTCAGGACAACATTACACAGTGAGCACACGGGTCTGTCTTGTCTTTTGCAGTCTGTCATTGTGTGTTTTATCGTCAGGACAACATTACACAGTGAGCACACGGGTCTGTCCTATCTTTTGCAGTCTGTCATTGTGTGTTTTATCGTCAGGACAACATTACACAGTGAGCACACGGGTCTGTCCTGTCTTTTGCAGTCTGTCATTGTGTGTTTTATCGTCAGGACAACATTACACAGTGAGCACACGGGTCTGTCCTGTCTTTTGCAGTCTGTCATTGTGTGTTTTATCGTCAGGACAACATTACACAGTGAGCACACGGGTCTGTCCTGTCTTTTGCAGTCTGTCATTGTGTGTTTTATCGTCAGGACAACATTACACAGTGAGCACACGGGTCTGTCTTGTCTTTTGCAGTCTGTCATTGTGTGTTTTATCGTCAGGACAACATTACACAGTGAGCACACGGGTCTGTCCTATCTTTTGCAGTCTGTCATTGTGTGTTTTATCGTCAGGACAACATTACACAGTGAGCACACGGGTCTGTCCTGTCTTTTGCAGTCTGTCATTGTGTGTTTTATCGTCAGGACAACATTACACAGTGAGCACACGGGTCTGTCCTGTCGTTTGCAGTCTGTCATTATGTGGTTTATCGTCAGGACAACATTACACAGTGAGCACACGGGTCTGTCCTGTCTTTTGCAGTCTGTCATTGTGTGTTTTATCGTCAGGACAACATTACACAGTGAGCACACGGGTCTGTCCTGTCTTTTGCAGTCTGTCATTATGTGTTTTATCGTCAGGACAACATTACACAGTGAGCACACGGGTCTGTCCTATCTTTTGCAGTCTGTCATTGTGTGTTTTATCGTCAGGACAACATTACACAGTGAGCACACGGGTCTGTCCTGTCTTTTGCAGTCTGTCATTGTGTGTTTTATCGTCAGGACAACATTACACAGTGAGCACACGGGTCTGTCCTGTCTTTTGCAGTCTGTCATTGTGTGTTTTATCGTCAGGACAACATTACACAGTGAGCACACGGGTCTGTCCTGTCTTTTGCAGTCTGTCATTGTGTGTTTTATCGTCAGGACAACATTACACAGTGAGCACACGGGTCTGTCCTGTCTTTTGCAGTCTGTCATTGTGTGTTTTATCGTCAGGACAACATTACACAGTGAGCACACGGGTCTGTCCTGTCTTTTGCAGTCTGTCATTGTGTGTTTTATCGTCAGGACAACATTACACAGTGAGCACACGGGTCTGTCTTGTCTTTTGCAGTCTGTCATTGTGTGTTTTATCGTCAGGACAACATTACACAGTGAGCACACGGGTCTGTCCTGTCTTTTGCAGTCTGTCATTGTGTGTTTTATCGTCAGGACAACATTACACAGTGAGCACACGGGTCTGTCCTGTCTTTTGCAGTCTGTCATTGTGTGTTTTATCGTCAGGACAATATTACACAGTGAGCACACGGGTCTGTCCTGTCTTTTGCAGTCTGTCATTGTGTGTTTTATCGTCAGGACAACATTACACAGTGAGCACACGGGTCTGTCCTGTCGTTTGCAGTCTGTCATTGTGTGTTTTATCGTCAGGACAACATTACACAGTGAGCACACGGGTCTGTCCTGTCTTTTGCAGTCTGTCATTGTGTGTTTTATCGTCAGGACAACATTACACAGTGAGCACACGGGTCTGTCCTGTCTTTTGCAGTTTGTCATTGTGTGTTTTATAGTCAGGACAACATTACACAGTGAGCACACGGGTCTGTCCTGTCTTTTGCAGTCTGTCATTGTGTGTTTTATCGTCAGGACAACATTACACAGTGAGCACACGGGTGTGTCCTGTCTTTCCATTAAGTATGTATGTGTTAATAGTGACAGTACAATTATAATCCTATTTAATATTAAGATTTAATTTTCTGATGGGGAGTACAAGAAATAGTCCAATGATAGGATCATGAATGCCTTGGGATTAATTCTTGACATATTCCTATCGAAATATGAAAGAATTTAAAAATGGCCATGCGTTCATTGTGAACTGGAAAAATAACAGAGAAGACGATCCACCCAAATAGTCAGCTTTTATGATAAAGGCACTGAAAATGAACGAGTATTAATGACGACAATTTTCCTGTCGCGTCAACGGATGCAAATTAAGCCCGGCTCACAAACAAGGGTATTACCTCCGACTCAGTTATTGTATTATCTATCCGAAATCAATACCTTTTCAATTCAATGTCCACTCATGTGATGGTATATATTTCAATTTTCACTAGTTTTTGTTTGCGCTTCTGAGTCCCACCCGAAAATATTGGTAATATTTCGGTCGGATGTAAACGGGTCGATTTTATAAAGATGTTATGATCATTAATTAGTGTGAAATATATTTCTAAGTTACCTATATTTTATGTTTTGAATCTAGATCAAGCTAACATCTCATTCGAATCATTCGTCTATGAATAATGTTTTTACATTCATTTCACTCGTATATAAAATAGTGTTAACTCTGTCCTTCTTTTTTTACAGCTCTCATGAAGGCTTCAATTTCAAGCCGAACCATATGCAAAAACTAAACGCACTTTCTTATCAAAAATGACGGGCGTGCAGCAATAAGGAGGCAGCTCCATTTTTGGAGATTTTCAAGTCAGAAAATTATCATGAATTTAATAATTATGTCTATCTTCTGGTAGAATAAGGAGGAAGCTCCATTTTTGTAGATTTTCAAGTCAGAAAATTATCATGGATTTAATAATTATATCTATCTTCTGGTAGAATAAGGAAGCAGCTCCATTTTGGAGATTTTCAAGTCAGAAAATTATCATGGATTTAATAATTATGTCTATCTTCTGGTAGAATAAGGAGGAAGCTCCATTTTTGTAGATTTTCAAGTCAGAAAATTATCATGGATTTAATAATTATATCTATCTTCTGGTAGAATAAGGAAGCAGCTCCATTTTTGGAGATTTTCAAATCAGAAAATTATCATGGATTTAATAATTATATCTATCTTCTGGTAGAATAAGGAAGCAGCTCCATTTTTGTAGATTTTCAAGTCAGAAAATTATCATAGATTTAATAATTATGTCTATCTTCTGGTAGAATAAGGAGGCAGCTCCATTTTTGTAGATTTTCAAGTCAGAAAATTATCATGGATTTAATAATTATATCTATCTTCTGGTAGAATAAGGAAGCAGCTCCATTTTTGGAGATTTTCAAATCAGAAAATTATCATGGATTTAATAATTATATCTATCTTCTGGTAGAATAAGGAAGAAGCTCCATTTTTGGAGATTTTCAAATCAGAAAATTATCATGGATTTAATAATTATATCTATCTTCTAGTACAATAAGGAAGAAGCTCCATTTTTGGAGATTTTCAAGTCAGAAAATTATCATGGATTTAATAATTATATCTATCTTCTGGTAGAATAAGGAAGCAGCTCCATTTTTGGAGATTTTCAAGTCAGAAAATTATCATGGATTTAAAAAGTATCTCTATCTTCTGGTAGAATAAGGCGGCAGCTCCATTTTTGTAGATTTTCAAGTCAGAAAATTATCATGGATTTAATAATTATATCTATCTTCTGGTAGTATAAGGAAGCAGCTCCATTTTTGTAGATTTTCAAGTCAGAAAATTATCATGGATTTAATAATTATATCTATCTTCTGGTAGAATAAGGAAGAAGCTCCATTTTTGGAGATTTTCAAGTCAGAAAATTATCATGGATTTAATAATTATATCTATCTTCTGGTAGTATAAGGAAGATGCTCTGGTCACATGCGCTTAACCAACCTCTGCTCATATGCGCTTAACCACCCTCTGCTCATATGCGCTTAACCAACCTCTGCTTATATGCGCTTAACCAACCTCTGCTCATATGCGCTTAACCAACCTCTGCTCATATGCACTTAACCAGCCTCTGCTCATATGCGCTTAACCAACCTCTGCTCATATGCGCTTAACCAACCTCTGCTCATATGCGCTTAACCAACCTCTGCTCATAAGTACTGAGTAAAGTAAAGAAGTAAAGAAAGAATCTCGCACACAGTAAAGTAAAGAATCTCGCACACAAATATGTCGGTGGAAATGAGATGAAATTCTATGATGCATTAAAATGTGAAGCTTCTTCAGCTACACTCACGATGATGGTTTTACAAAAACAGAGACAGAAGATTACTGAATTTTTCATTATTTTAATTTTTTTTTTTTTTTGTGAATTTAGCGTTTTTTGTTGGTTATATCAAGTAAGCTTCCTAAATTAAAAATGTGATTAAAAGCAAATTTTGTTCATTTTAATTGAAAAAGTCGTAAATTTTGGTTGTTTTATTATATGTGGCTCAATAAGGACAATAAGGTAGGACAAGGTCCTTATGGACTTTCATAAGTTGGTGGCTATGTTGGGATAAGAAAAGCTAAATGCAAAAAATATTAGTATACGTTTTAAAACCTTTTTTTTTTTTATTTTAATTTGCTAAAAATGTGAAAAAGGAGCTGCCTACTTATTCCTTCACGCCCTTTATATCTAGTTTTATTAAGCTAACAAGATCGAACCGTACTTATTCCTTTGACTATCTTTCTACCCTGTGGGGTTCTTATAATGTCAAACCGATGAAATATTTCTATGTGCGCGTTTTTTCTTCGCACGCATATGAACATTAACTCCCAGCAAATTTAAGGGGTAATCTACTTTGTGTGATCAAAATCATTTTTTCATTTATAAATAACAAATTAATTAATATTTTTCAATTCTTTATATCAAACTTTTTATATGGGACGTTTTTATAAAAAAAAAAAAAAAAATAGGTTTCCATTCTTTGAAAAAAATAATGGCGGCGCTGAGTCTTACGAAAGGAAACCCTCTTTTTTCACGGGCGATAGCAGGCGGATATTTTTAATCTAAAACGAAAAACTAAAATTATTTCGAAAGAAGAAGGTTAAATCTAGTAAAGTACGTGGGATTTTTAAGAAATATTATTTTTTTTCGAAAATGGTGAACAATTATTCATTTTCTATAAAAAATATAAAAAATTGAATCAAAAAAGTAACTAATACTTTTCTAGCAAATATCATGAAGACGCCAGCGTACCGCCCGATTTGAAAAACGTCGTTTTGCGAAAACGACTTTCAAGTTTAATGTTCTGAAATGTTCATGTATTTCCTATTAATTTTTTCCATAGTTTCTTGTAGTAGGGGGCGAGGTTAGCTCAGTGGTAGAGCACTGGACAAATAAGGTGGAGGACCTGAGTTCAAATCCCGAGCAAGCACTAGAGAATTTTTCTTCTAGTGTCTTCGCTCATGGGTTGAATTCGGCCTCTCTGACCGTCCCTTGGCCAACCCAGCCTTTAATTAATTTATCAATGGGTACCTTGGGGCTGCTAATGACTCTAGGCAGTCGAAGCAGCCAAGGGGAAAATCAGGCGGCCGGAGCATAGTACTGACCACTCTATCTCCCTAGTGTGCCGTATGGTCATGACCAAGATACCTCTATAGCATCTGCCCCTCAGGGCCCTCTTGGCCTTTTACGGGACTGATTTTTTTTTTACTTTCTTGTAATAAAGATAATAAAAATGGGTTTTAAGGTTGAAATGTATTAAAGGAGGACCAAAAAGAAATTTAAAAATAAAAAAAGGACCAATCAAAGCTCGCTAAAAAAGTTCCTTCAAATCAGCACCGCGTTCACTCGGCATCGGGATTTCACTCGGAAAATCGTATGTTTTGCCCATTTAAAAAAATATTTCTTCACATAAACACTCTTGGATATAATTTTTTATTAGTTAAGGAAGAATTTTAGCCCATAAAAAAAAAACATTTGTTAAAAAAAAAGTTACAAGGTATAATCATACCCCTTAAGTATGATTACGCAAATCCTGACAAAAGAGAATATGGTCGACATAAAGGAACGACTGAGATGACCATGAATCTAGCTATGGTTCTACCCCAGAAAGGATATGATGAACGACTATAGCTTAGCATAAACCTCCCGGGACCCAAGTCATCAAGGATGTTTTATGAAAACACTGGGATAAACAGGTCGATGTACATTCTACACTCTCCGGATAGGCCATAGTGCCCGTTTATATTATAATGTCTGGAGGATCTATTCTTTATAAATGTGCATAAAAAAAAAGTTCGTACGTTTATAAAAATACAAAATAAAAAAAAAAGGAATAAAACAAAATACTCACTGTAAAAATAGTTTATTAAAATTAATTAGACTAAAATTATATATATATATATATATATATATATATATATATATATATATATATATATATATATATAATGACATTGATTTGGCTGGACGTTGGTGGTACTACATCAAATAGAAACACCAACTACTCCGGGTCTCCAACAAAAAAAATTTATTTTATTGTCAAAGCATGCTTTTGGAGTCTACAACTCCATCATCAGTGATTCTAAAGCATATAAAAACCACAAAATATATAATTTTTAACACGGAGACACTTTAGCTTATAACATTTTTTTAAAAAAACTACAAGTTACAATTAATAAAAACAATTTAATACTAATACTTAAAGACACACATTTATAGTAATATATAAATTAAAACCAAAAGTTCGGTCCAAACCACCCTAAAGGCACCCGTACATACTCAGGCATCCGTTAAAATTAAAAAAAAAAACAATCCAAAAGAACGAAAACAAAACAGTATATCACAATCGGTAAATAAACCTAATGCTGAGGTACCAACCTAATGCTGAGGTACCAACCTAATGCTGAGGTACCAACCTAATTCCTTACTACATGAGACTCACCCGTAGACTGGCGTGTCTCCGGACCTCTCTGAGCCGGGTTAATCCCTCTTCAGTCCGGTATTTCAGCCGCCACGTGTATTTTATATGTATATGTATATATATATATATATATATATATATATATATATATATATATATATATTCAATATTAATTAAATTTATTTTGGCAGGTTAGAAGGATTGTAAGATAATAACACAAGTAACTTTTTCATTATACTGCATAAAAAAACATGTGTTTTCAATACTCGGTTTGAGCCCGTAAAATAGTACTTTTCGGGCCTAGGCCCGAAAAATCTTTTTGGTGCGCTAACCTTACCTGCTACTAATTAACATGTGTTTGAAGGAGGTTACTTTTAGATACTGTGATTCTTTCTAATATTTGTTTACTTATAATAAGTAGTGTGTTTAAAGCGCAATACAACATGGATATACCAGAAGATGTTTTAGAAGAAGCCCAAGAAGCTTTAAACGGACTACTTCCATCTTAATCCCGTGCTTTATATGAAAATGAATACAACGAATGTAAATGTATGAGTACTTTTCTTCTATTATAGGTTAATAAACAGATGTTTGTTTTTTCTATTATAGGTTAATAAACAGATGTTTGTTTTTTCTATTATAGGTTAATAAACAGATGTTTGTTTTTTCTATTATAGGTTAATAAACAGATGTTTGTTTTTTCTATATTAGGTTAATAAACAGATGTTTATTTTTTCTATTATAGGTTAATAAACAGATGTTTGTTTTTTCTATTATAGGTTAATAAACAGATGTTTGTTTTTTCTATATTAGGTTAATAAACAGATGTTTGTTTTTTCTATTATAGGTTAATAAACAGATGTTTGTTTTTTCTATTATAGGTTAATAAACAGATGTTTGTTTTTTCTATTATAGGTTAATAAACAGATGTTTGTTTTTTCTATTATAGGTTAATAAACAGATGTTTGTTTTTTCTATTATAGGTTAATAAACAGATGTTTGTTTTTTCTATTATAGGTTAATAAACAGATGTTTGTTTTTTCTATTATAGGTTAATAAACAGATGTTTGTTTTTTCTATTATAGGTTAATAAACAGATGTTTGTTTTTTCTATATTAGGTTAATAAACAGATGTTTGTTTTTTCTATTATAGGTTAATAAACAGATGTTTGTTTTTTCTATTATAGGTTAATAAACAGATGTTTGTTTTTTCTATATTAGGTTAATAAACAGATGTTTGTTTTTTCTATTATAGGTTAATAAACAGATGTTTGTTTTTTCTATTATAGGTTAATAAACAGATGTTTGTTTTTTCTATTATAGGTTAATAAACAGATGTTTGTTTTTTCTATTATAGGTTAATAAACAGATGTTTGTTTTTTCTATTATAGGTTAATAAACAGATGTTTGTTTTTTCTATATTAGGTTAATAAACAGATGTTTGTTTTTTCTATTATAGGTTAATAAACAGATGTTTGTTTTTTCTATATTAGGTTAATAAACAGATGTTTGTTTTTTCTATTATAGGTTAATAAACAGATGTTTGTTTTTTTCTATTATAGGTTAATAAACAGATGTTTGTTTTTTCTATTATAGGTTAATAAACAGATGTTTGTTTTTTCTATTATAGATTAATAAACAGATGTTTGTTTTTTCTATTATAGATTAATAAACAGATGTTTGTTTTTTCTATTATAGATTAATAAACAGATGTTTGTTTTTTTTTCAACTAAAAAAAAGGTGTCAATTTAATTTCTTTTACTGTATCTTTAAGTTATTAATGAAATATAAAAGGGTTTTAATGTACTCAAGTATGAGCAGTATAATGAAAAGTATTGTTCATAACACGTACCAAAAGTGTGTTTTCGGTGCTTGGTCTAATTTCCGCGCTCCGCTACGTTTCGCGCGTTAAACTCGACCGCGCACCGAAAACAACCACTTTTGGTACTAGTGATGAAAGTAACTATTAATAATAATTTAATATATAAAAATAAAAAATTAATATTAAAATGTATTCTGTTTTTTCATTTTCGAGTGTGTTTACTTTTATATAAAATGAATTCTAGGTTTAGGTTGCCACCAATAATAATAATTACGAAGGATATGACTGCAGGTGAAGGAACGTCACGTTGAAATAACAGCACGTAACGAAAAATAAACAGGTATTCGTGCGTTCGTGTACATGGCGAATTGAAAGGATTGCATGTTTTTGAATAATCAACATTTCTTTAAAGACAATTTCGGGTTTAACGAGAACCATGATAATGCCTTTTCGATTAGAGAATGTACAGTTGAACCTAACTGCCTGATATAACCCGACTCATAGGAACTGCGTTTTTAGCACTTTCCTCCGAAGGAAAGTAGCTATTGAGGTTGCACTCATGACGGAATTTTTGAAAAATTTCTTCAAATCTTTATCGATCCTACCTAGTAGACAGCGAAAATGACCCCCGTTAAAATTTATATATATATATATATATATATATATATATATATATATATATATATATGTGTGTGTGTCTGTTAACACGATAGCGGCCAGAGTTTTTGTTTTTTCGTCACGAAACTTAGTATATAGCATTCAATTAGCAAACGATTGAACGAGTTCGTTAACCACCAAAATCGGTCCACCGGAAGGGCCCCCCCCCAGCCCAAAACACTAATTTGACCATTTCAGCCGTAATATTTGTTATATTTCAACAAAACTTGGTATTCGTAGTAGTAATATAGAGAGAAAAGTGAGATATAAAAATGAACTAAATCGGTTCATAAGGAGGGGGGGGGGGGGGGTTTACTCCGGACCGACAATACCAATTCGCCACTACCAGCCATGATTTTTGGTATATTTCGACGAAACTCGGTATTCATAGTGGTAATCTACAGGTAAATATGTGTTGTAAAAATAAACTAAATCGGTTCATTAGGAGGGGGGGGGGGTTTACTCCAGACCCACAATACCAATTCGCCACTACCAACCGTGATTTTTGGTATATTTCGACGAAACTCTTTATTCGTAGTGGTAATCTACAGGTAAATATGTGTTGTAAAAATAAACTAAATCGGTTCTTTAGGAGGGGGGGGGGTTTACTCCGGACCCAAATTACTAATATACTCATACTGGTCGTAATTTCTGCTTTATTGTAACGAAACGCGGTATACGTCGTGGGTAACTCATGAGAAAGAAGTGCTGTAAAAATGAGATGAATCGGGGGGTTTACTTTGTAATATATTTCAATAGAAAAGGCAGCCAGACATAGGTTCACAAAGGCGCCGCAAGGAGCGCTAGAGGGACTGTATCCGGTTCCTGCGTTAGATCAAAATACGATAATATGAGGTTTTTTTGTATTTATTACGTAGTGCAGTAGGTACTATGTGTAAACATAACTCTGGAAGCAAATTAATAATTTATCAGTTACTCATTACAAAATTAAAAGAGAACTATTCACGTTTTTATTTTATTTATGTAGGATATTTTAAGCAAATTGTTCTGGAAAGCAGTCTACACTACCCAAATTCTGAGGAAAGTGCTTAGTTATGCAGCTCCTGCGTGACGGACTTTTTTGTTGTTTTTTTTTGCACAATTTCATAATTATTCTCTGAATCATTTGAAAAGCCGGCAATAGAAATAGTTAATATTTTGTTTTTATAATTTGTGTGAAAATGTCATCAACCTTCTGCAATCACACCACGAAGAAAATGAAGATATCACTACTGCGGACTGTAAACGGAAATGTCTCATTCCTCCTCATTTTTAAGGGGGGAAAAATGCTTTTCATTTACTAACCGTGATACACTGAAATATTGGCTTTTACTGTTAAATGCAATTATAAAAAACACAACGAATTAATAACTAAGGAAAACGCAAAGAGACCCCATTCAAAGGAACAAAACAGACATTATTTTCATTAGTAAAAATTATTATTATATTCTTTTAATTTTGGTGGAAGGTAAAAATAAAAACACACTATAACTTTTGCTCTAAATCAACATATCGACGATACAAATGCAAACTAACGAATATGAAAAAATACATCTTTCATTGTCCATCTTTAATAATTTCTGCTGGACTTATTTACGGCAAATTCTTCAATCTGACTTCACTCTATTAAAGGGAAAGTATTCCACTATCAAAAGGTCAAATCTGCCGAATATTTGACTGTCCAAAAAAAGTTATGAATAAATACTTTTCCACTCTGAAAAGTGTTGATTTTCATATTCGTTAGTTTGCTTTTGTATCGACGATATATTCAAGCAAAGATGGAATGGTTGGGATTCGGCTAAAGAAACCTCAATACGATTTTTGTTAAAAAAATTCTATATTTAGGGCGTTTCGGCTAGAAGTGTCTGCCACTTCCACAATTGGTTACTTAACTGTCAACTTTGGTCTTCCTCTGCCTCCAGGCATTTTCATTGCTGACGAAGGCTACTAAAGAGTAGCTGAAACGTCCTAAATATAGATTTTTTAAACAAAAATCTATATTTAGGACGTTTCGGCTAGAAGTGTCTGCCACTTCCACAATTGGTTACTTAACTGTCAACTTTGGTCTTCCTCTGCCTCCCGGCACTTTCACTGCTGACGAAGGCTACCAAAGAGTAGCCGAAACGTCCTAAATATAGATTTTTTAAACAAAAATCTATATTTAGGGCGTTTCGGCTAGAAGTGTCTGCCACTTCCACAATTGGTTACTTAACTGTCAACTTTGGTCATCCTCTGCCTCCAGGCATTTTCATTGCTGACGAAGGCTACCAAAGAGTAGCCGAAACGTCCTAAATATAGATTTTTTAAACAAAAATCTATATTTAGGGCGTTTCGGCTGGAAGTGTCTGCCACTTCCACAATTGGTTACTTAACTGTCAACTTTGGTCTTCCTCTGCCTCCAGGCATTTTCATTGCTGACGAAGGCTACCTAAGAGTAGCCGAAACGTCCTAAATATAGATTTTTTAAAGAAAAATCTATATTTAGGACGTTTCGGCTAGAAGTGTCTGCCACTTCCACAATTGGTTACTTAACTGTTAACTTCGGTCTTCCTCTGCCTCCAAGCATTTTCACTGCTGACGAAGGCTACCAATGAGCCGAAACGTCCTAAATATAGATTTTTTAAACAAAAATCGTATTGAGGTTTCTTTAGCCGAATCCCAACCATTTCATCTTTACTTATCACCTCGACGGCTAACTATCTAATCTTCATCACAACATATATTCAAGCACTGAATTTTCAAAATCGGATCGCTCTATCAAAAATTGTATAGGAACAGATTTTTAGGAAATTTAGCTCCCACATACAGTGCAGGGATCGTTCCAAAAATGTCGTCTAGGAGATTTTGATCACGAAAATATGCGGTAAGCCTTCGGTTGTTAATCACGACCAATTTAAGTCTTTGGTAGAAGAAACTCCTCGCAAAATTACTGGGAACAACACTTGTTCGCCATTTGGAAGGAATTGGTCATTTCAGAACCTTGGAAGAAAAATGGCGAATCTGAAAATCCGACCTTTTTTTCTGAGTCAGAAAGATGTTGTTAACATGACGCTTCGCCTTGTTTCTCTGCTTCGCCTTTAGTTCTCTCAAAGTTTCAAGCTAAACTGAATATCACTATCATCCATGAAACATTCAGTGTCTGATTTCAAGGGCGAATCCCAGGTCTCAAACTTCCCTCCTAGCATTTTGTTACCCATAAATTATAATTAAGACATGAAATTTTAATTTCATAGTTTTTCAAACAGGTTTATGAATTAGCATTCTATAGAGCAAACATTGGCCCTTCCTATCCTGGAGAGCTTCTAGAACTTCAACTTCGATTTCCCAACATCCGGATTTCGTGTTTCGCCCTTTATCTCCCAAGGTCCTGATATGAAAACCTGTATTATTTCTGCACCAACCCAAGTATAAACACAAGTATATGGGTGCTGTTTTTCTTTTCGTCAAATTTTAAAAACCCTATATCTGTGTCATTAGGCATCATATTTTTAATCAAGATGTCATATTGTTTCGTTTGCAATCGCCTGTTTTATGTTGTTCGTGCTCGCGGTACCCACAGGTCTCTCAAGCACAATAATCGTAGCTTAATCTATTTCAGGCCTGCAATGTATTAGTCGGATTTATGGCTTTGTCGACTTTTGCTGATAGTCGACTTGTTTTATAGTATCGATGATTGAGGTCAACATCATTAATCACGTTGACAACTCATGTATCGATTTTAATGCTCGACTTTCTAGCCTATTAACGCTACTCTTATCAGCACCCTAGATTATTATCATTATACTCTCATCGGGAGCAATGAATCTCATTGTTTATAAAAGGAATGAACCAATAATTTACATTCGTATGAAATCTAATTCGGCGGCAATCTCTGTTCATCCTCTCTCTCTCTCTCTCTCTCTCTCTCTCTCTCTCTCTCTCTCTCTACATATATATATCTATATATATATATATATATATATATATATATATACAATAGAATTTGGATAATTCGAATCCATAGGGACCGATAAAAAGTTCGAATTACAAAAGTTTTTGAAAATAAAGCGCTAAAAATCGAACTTCATATTTTCACATTTTTTAATTTAAAAAAAATACATTTTATTTAAAGAAAGAAAACCATTTCATGAATTGATGGTTACGAACATAAGTAATAAATAATTTATCAAAAAAGTAAAAATAAAAGTCTATTGTTTTGAAAAAAAGGCATTTTCATGGGCAATAATTTTTTTTCTTTATTTTTCAGGTAAGTTCGTAAAGTATTAGGAGGAATTCTAAAGTTCTTGGCAATTTCAGATTTTTTCTTTATTCCTTTTTCAACTTCTTTAATCGCAGCTATTTTCTCTGACAACATTAAAGTTTTATAACTTGTAGGCTTCGGCACACCTTAAATCAACAACTCACTGAACTTCACTGTACACCAGAAATTCAAGGCACAAACAATAAAACAGATCTATTTAGGCGATGACTGTCTAATAACTGAATAAGAAATGAAGATGGGAGGGAATTCTAGGATAAAACGACAGGATGGTGTATGTAACTACAACCCCTGGAAGGGAGGAAGCGCGACGCACCACTTTGCAGAACTCCTAGAGTCCAAGAACTAGACTATGAGACCGCCGCGCTTCTTGTCCCGGAACCCCTATCTTACTATCCTTCTCACCCGAGGGGAGAATATTTTCACAAGATTTACGATCGACTGCCTCTCTGTCCACTTCCCAGTGGAGGCACTCGTAAAAAAATCGAATATCCACAATTTTATTCGAATTAACCACGATATTTTTATGCTAGTGGGTGTTCTCGCGTTTTAGTGACTAAAGCCTTAGATTCTCATGGGGGATATGGGAGTTCGAGTCTCTTCTTTGGCAGGAATTTTTCTAATCTAAGGGCCCGTATAAAAGGTTTCTTGCCGCACAATGGATGTAGGCGCAAAATAAAAAAACAAAAAAAAAAAAACAACACAATTTAAGGGGTAAGGATAGCAGACCCTCTATCCCTCCAAGACTGCAATCAGCTCAAAGGAATTGTAATAAATCAGGTATCAGGTGTTTCCAATGAATACTGATTTGCCTTATTTTCGCATGCATCTAGATTAAAAGAGCGCGCAAAAAAAAAAAAAAAAAAAAAAAAAATTGGGGAGAGGAATAACAGATAGTGGAAGAGAAGTGAGAGATATATCTGGAAAGAACTGAATTAGGCTGTAATGGAAATACTATAAGAGAAATAGAGTTTGGGATCAATAAAATATACTTTTTCAGGATGGATGATGAGTGTGGGTGCAGAGCAAGAAAATATGGAACCCGGCAGTTAAAGAAGACGTAGAAAATCAGAGAAATATTGAGGCAAAGAGCTAGAAAAATGTGTTCGTGTGTGTGTGTGTGTGTGTGTGTGTGTGTGTGTGAGAGAGAGAGAGAGAGAGAGGAGAGAGGAGAGAGAGAGAGAGAGAGAGAGAGAGAGAGAGAGAGAGAGAGAGAGAGAGAGAGAGAGAGTGAGAGAGAGAGAGAGAGAAGGAAAGGAAGGAAAGCCCAAAGTTGAATTAAGGATTGGCTTGGAGAGGGGATATAAAACTGGAAGATAGCCGATCTGGAGAATTGGTTTCTGCACGAGTCCCTCGGGAATCTTCGCAGAGGTTCGGTTACTCTCGCCGATTTACTTCTTCCAATTGTCACAAGACTTTATTTACTACCTACTCGCCTTGCCCTACGGGATAAATGCTCAAGTATTTTATGGCCACGCACAAAAGTGAAATTGATTCTGAAGCGTAAAATATTTATGTATTGTCTCGTGTTAGTAATCATGTCCACTGTCCGAATACACGAAGCCAAACAAGAAGGTTGAATTGGTACAACGCTAGGATTATCGTGGTTGAAATATAAACATTATGAACTAAAACTAGTAACACAAAAGTTTATAGTGAAAAGATAATAAAAACTTTATTCTTTAGGGTGCCCACACAAGAGGAGGTTTAGACTGCGCAGTCCAAATCTTGAAATATTCCTCACCGCTTACAAGAGATTTTTTTTTTATTGAGACACTTGGCAGCTTTGGCGACAAGAGCTTTACATATGGATATTATATACATTGACAGCTGATAGTTCTATTAAATGGTTTTACAGAAATAGATTATAGGTTTACTATAACATACACAGTGTAGAGCTTTACATCTGGATATTATATACATTGACAGCTGATAGTTCTATTAAATGGTTTTACAGAAATAGATTATAGATTTACTATAACATACACAGTATAGAGCTTTACATCTGGATATTATATACATTGACAGCTGATAGTTCTATTAAATGGTTTTACAGAAATAGATTATAGATTTACTATAACATACACAGTATAGAGCTTTACATCTGGATATTATATACATTGATAGCTGATAGTTCTATTAAATGGTTTTACAGAAATAGATTATAGATTTACTATAACATACACAGTATAGAGCTTTACATCTGGATATTATATACATTGACAGCTGATAGTTCTATTAAATGGTTTTACAGAAATAGATTATAGATTTACTATAACATACACAGTGTAGAGCTTTACATCTGGATATTATATACATTGATAGCTGATAGATATATTAAATGGTTTTACAGAAATAGACTATAGATTTACTATAACATACACAGTATAGAGCTTTACATCTGGATATTATATACATTGATAGCTGATAGTTCTATTAAATGGTTTTACAGAAATAGATTATAGGTTTACTATAACATACACAGTATAGAGCTTTACATCTGGATATTATATACATTGACAGCTGATAGTTCTATTAAATGGTTTTACAGAAATAGATTATAGGTTTACTATAATATACACAGTATAGAGCTTTACATCTGGATATTATATACATTGACAGCTGATAGTTCTATTAAATGGTTTTACAGAAATAGATTATAGATTTACTATAACATACACAGTATAGAGCTTTACATCTGGATATTATATACATTGACAGCTGATAGTTCTATTAAATGGTTTTACAGAAATAGATTATAGATTTACTATAACATACACAGTATAGAGCTTTACATCTGGATATTATATACATTGATAGCTGATAGTTCTATTAAATGGTTTTACAGAAATAGATTATAGATTTACTATAACATACACAGTATAGAGCTTTACATCTGGATATTATATACATTGACAGCTGATAGTTCTATTAAATGGTTTTACAGAAATAGATTATAGGTTTACTATAACATACACAGTATAGAGCTTTACATCTGGATATTATATACATTGATAGCTGATAGTTCTATTAAATGGTTTTACAGAAATAGATTATAGGTTTACTATAACATACACAGTATAGAGCTTTACATCTGGATATTATATACATTGATAGCTGATAGATATATTAAATGGTTTTACAGAAATAGATTATAGGTTTACTATAACATACACAGTATAGAGCTTTACATCTGGATATTATATACATTGATAGCTGATAGTTCTATTAAATGGTTTTACAGAAATAGATTATAGGTTTACTATAACATACACAGTATAGAGCTTTACATCTGGATATTATATACATTGACAGCTGATAGTTCTATTAAATGGTTTTACAGAAATAGATTATAGGTTTACTATAACATACACAGTGTAGAGCTTTACATCTGGATATTATATACATTGACAGCTGATAGTTCTATTAAATGGTTTTACAGAAATAGATTATAGATTTACTATAACATACACAGTATAGAGCTTTACATCTGGATATTATATACATTGATAGCTGATAGTTCTATTAAATGGTTTTACAGAAATAGATTATAGATTTACTATAACATACACAGTATAGAGCTTTACATCTGGATATTATATACATTGACAGCTGATAGTTCTATTAAATGGTTTTACAGAAATAGATTATAGGTTTACTATAACATACACAGTATAGAGCTTTACATCTGGATATTATATACATTGATAGCTGATAGTTCTATTAAATGGTTTTACAGAAATAGATTATAGGTTTACTATAACACACACAGTATAGAGCTTTACATCTGGATATTATATACATTGACAGCTGATAGTTCTATTAAATGGTTTTACAGAAATAGATTATAGGTTTACTATAACATACACAGTATAGAGCTTTACATCTGGATATTATATACATTGACAGCTGATAGTTCTATTAAATGGTTTTACAGAAATAGATTATAGGTTTACTATAACATACACAGTGTAGAGCTTTACATCTGGATATTATATACATTGATAGCTGATAGATATATTAAATGGTTTTACAGAAATAGATTATAGGTTTACTATAACATACACAGTATAGAGCTTTACATCTGGATATTATATACATTGACAGCTGATAGTTCTATTAAATGGTTTTACAGAAATAGATTATAGGTTTACTATAATATACACAGTGTAGAGCTTTACATCTGGATATTATATACATTGATAGCTGATAGTTCTATTAAATGGTTTTACAGAAATAGATTATAGGTTTACTATAATATACACAGTATATAGCTCATATTTATAACTAACTTAACGATTTACCTATTTACAATATTAACGCAAGGTTATATTTCATATACATAATTAAGTTAACAATTTTAATATTTACAATGTTAAACTAAATTACATACCTTTAATTAACAAACTTCTTAACTATATATACATACATATATATATATATATATATATATATATATATATATATATATATATATATATATATTTGGTTACATATTAGTTTTCCAAGCAGTCCATTATAATTAATTAGTTATTTTGGGGATTACATTGAGGGTTTAATTTCATTTAGAGTTTGTCATATAGTCTGGTTTGTTTCAAAAAGTCTAATGTGTTTTCTATATATTGGCTCTCGTCCCTGAGTAAGTCAGTCAAGTTATCAGGCATGTCAAAGTTTTGTCTTAGTCTGCATTCCGTTAGTAAGTGTTTTATAGTCAGGTTTATGTTGCAATATTGGCCGATAGGTTTTCTTGCTTCACCATAAGGTGTGAGTGAGTAAGTCGAGAGTGTTCTATTCTTAGTCGACAAAGAATAATTTCTTCCCTTCTTGTGCCTCTCTGGCTCGAAGGCCATTCACAAATTGTGCTTTTAATTTCCCTCAGTTTGTTTTCTGTCGTTTCGTACCAAGATCACTGCCATTTTTGAAGGATTAACTTCTTGGCTTCAAGTTGCATGTCTTGATATAAAATGTCTTGATTGTCGATATTGTGTCTAGTTGTAGCTGTCCTTGCAAGGGTGTCTACTACAGTGCTCTCTATAATACCAACATGTCTAGTTGTAGCTGTCTTTGCAAGGGTGTCTACTACAGTGCTCTCTTTAATACCAACATGTCTAGTTGTAGCTGTCTTTGCAAGGGTGTCTACTACAGTGCTCTCTTTAATACCAACATGTCTAGTTGTAGCTGTCTTTTCAAGGGTGTCTACTACAGTGCTCTCTTTAATACCAACATGTCTAGTTGTAGCTGTCCTTGCAAGGGTGTCTACTACAGTGCTCTCTTTAATACCAACATGTCTAGTTGTAGCTGTCATTGCAAGGGTGTCTACTACAGTGCTCTCTATAATACCAACATGTCTAGTTGTAGCTGTCTTTGCAAGGGTGTCTACTACAGTGCTCTCTATAATACCAACATGTCTAGTTGTAGCTGTCTTTGCAAGGGTGTCTACTACAGTACTCTCTTTAATACCAAGATGTCTAGTTGTAGCTGTCTTTGCAAGGGTGTCTACTACAGTGCTCTCTTTAATACCAACATGTCTAGTTGTAGCTGTCTTTGCAAGGGTGTCTACTACAGTGCTCTCTTTAATACCAACATGTCCTGGTAGCCAGTAAATAGTGACTTGTTTATTTATGTTGTGTATTTGTTCTAGGATTTGTTTAACTATTGGGTTGTGGCTGTAAATGTTCTGTTATGAATGTAATGCACTTATTGAGTCTGTACATATTGTTATTCTGTCAGTATTTAGGTCATGTGTATGTTCTAAAGCGAGTAAGATAGCTTGCAGTTCAGCTGAGCAGATACTTGTTATTTTTGGTAGCTTTGCCATTATATTTTGGTTCCCAACTACTGCCGCTGCACCGGTACCTTCATTAGTTTTTGGTTCCCAACTACTGCCGCTGCACCGGTACCTTCATTAGTTTTTGGTTCCCAACTACTACCGCTGAACCGGTACCTTCATTAGTTTTTGGTTCCCAACTACTGCCGCTGCACCGGTACCTTCTTTAGTTTTTGAACCGTCAGTGTAAATGAATGAAGTGTCAGAGTTATTTAATAGAAATGTCTTGAATATGGTTTTGTATAAAAGTGATGATGTGGGGTTAGATTTTTGTATTATGTCAGGCTTAGGTCAAATTTTATGTTTTGAAGGGTCCATGGTGTGTACTTGGAAGGAGTTATAAGAAAGGGTGTTGCGTTGTGAGTTGAATGAGTAAGTTTGTGCTCTAACTTGGAAGGGCCGTTGCCTAGATGGATTTCTTTGGTATTTTTCACTAACATCGCTTTCTAGGGATTGTGGAACAACTTGACTATTTAAATATTTCATTTTTAAGTTAAATTTTATACAGTTTATCATACGTCTGTACTCCAATGGTGGTTCTCCGCTCACAGCGAAAAGACTTGCGGCTGGGCTTGATCTAAAGGCTCCTGTAGCTATTCGTATACCAGTAGTGTGGATAGGGTCTAGTATTTTCAGTACACTGGGCTTGGCAGATGAGTATGCAACACTTCCATAGTCAAGTAGAGGCCTGGTATATGTTCTGTATAGTGTTAGCATAACACTTCTAGCACCACCCCACTTTGTGTTGCAAAGAATCCTCAAAGACTGGATCCTGTAAAGACTTTTTACATTTATCAACAAGATTTTTGAGGTGGGGTACCAAGATTAACTTGTGATCAAAAATCAGTCGTAAAAATTTAATGTTATTAAGAAAACTAATATGTTGTTATTGTTTAATGTCAATTTTATTGGAAGTGTTCGTTTTTTCTTTGTAAATATTATACTTTGTGTTTTTTTTTTTGTTGAGAAATGTAGTCCGTAAGTTACACTCCATTTTTCAAGATTATTGATAGCATCTTGTAGTAATAATGCGCCTAGTGGTAAATTGTTGGTTCTTATATATATGAGCAAATCGTCAACATAAAGGCAGTACTTGTGGGCGGTATCCATAGCAATGTTAAACAGTGTAGTGCTGATTACACTTCCCTGAGGCACTCCATTTTCTTGGGAAAAAGATTTAGAAAGCCATGCACCAACTTTGACCCGAAATGTTCTATTGGAAAGGAAATCCAGAACAAAATTGAAGAAATGTCCCTGAATATTCCATTCCACTAGTCTCGACAGAATAGCTAGGCGCCAAACAGTATCATAAGCCTTTTCGATGTCAAGGACACTGCTATAACAGATTCCTTACAAAGAAAGGCATTAAGTATTTCATTTTCGAGAGTAACAATGTGGTCCATCGTCGAATGATTCGGTCTGGAACCACACTGATATTCTGAAAGAAATTGATTTTTCTCAATGAACCACAATAATCTCTTGTTCAAAATCCTTTCGAAAAGCTTAAAGATACAGTTTGTTAGAGCTATTGGCCTATAACTATCAGGGGATTTGCTGTCCTTGTTGGGTTTTTTAATCGGTGTAACTATAGCCTCTTTCCAAGCCTGAGGATAATTCCCTGTTTTGAAGGCATTATTATACAATTTCAACAAGACGGTGAGCCCTTGGTTGGGAAGGTCTTGCATCTTATATGTAGCAGATTCCATCTTGTCCCGGTGCTGTACATTTAACGTATATAAGACAGCCTTGAGACTAAAGTTGAACTGTACAGTCCGCCGGAGTAGAATGAAAAAACACTAGATATCTGTACAGACCAATGAGGCGGGGACAAGAGGATATTTGCTTCACATACAGTGGGTCTACTTGCTTCACATACCTGGACTGTAAAAAGTAGGCCTTGAGGTTTAATGACTTATCGTGAGTGTGTGCTAGACCAGTACAGGTCAAGCCTTGAAGCCTAACTGTGCAGTCCCTGCCTTGACATTTGAACTAAACGTGTATTTGAACTAATCTAAAATTAATATTTTTGGGTATATTTTCTTCAATATCTCAGTATTGTAAAATAGTGGTAGTGGATGGTTGCCATTTACCTGGGAAAGGTGGCTAGCGTTCAACGCATTCCTCAAAAATGTGCTTAAAATAATCTCTATAAATAAAAAAAATTATAATAAATAGAATTTTATTTTAAAACGTGAGATTTTACACCTTTACATACAGCACAAAAATCACCAAGATTAACCTCACACAAGCTGTCACCACAGCTATCTAGATGAATTTAGTCACATGATCATGTTCACCACGTGCCCATTGCTCCCTTTTTTCAAAAATTTTGGAATGGAGTTTTGTGACTTTCAAATACCTCATGTTTTGACAAGACATTATTATGGGGGAATATTTCAACACAGTGGAATAATTGTAATCCAAACCTTACAAATAATGTGTATATATATATATATATATATATATATATATATATATATATATATATATATAAATCACGTCTCTGTCTGTTTGTCCGTATGTCAGTTTGTTCATTATACGAATCTACACCGTTTGACAGTTTTTGACCAAACTTGGCACACAGTTAGGTCTTGATAAGGGAAATCTCCTAGGCTAGGTCAAAATAGTCAAATTTCAAAATTTGGTCATAAGGTCAAAAGTTTTGTTCAAGAAAAATTGACTATACTGAACTATTCAGATTCTGACGGCCATTTTGAATAATGTCTCAAATTTATTTGTTGATTTTCTTGATAATTAGAATAACTCGAACTCATTGCCCACTTTACATCATTATATAATCATGTAATGCAGTTTCTTTCAATTTTATATCAACAGTCACTGTCTCGCAGCCTGTGGTGCTGGCTCTGTCGACTATTTTATGAATCGCTGTGGTGCTGGCCTCTGCCGGCTGTATTATGAATTACTAGACAGATGTAAACAAATTCACGCCGTAACTGGGTATACAAATAGATCTTGATAAGGGGAGAGTCGTAGACAGAAAGTAGGTGTAGCATGGCACACTGGGTAACAGCTAGTATACAGGTAGATCTTGATACGGGGAGAGTCATAGACAGAAAGTTGGTGTAGCATGGCACACTGGGTAACAGCTAGTATACAGGTATATCTTGATAGGGGAGAATCATAGACAGAAAGTAGGTGTAGCATGGCACACTGGGCAGCAGCTAGTAGATCTTGATACGGGGGGAGGCATAGACAGAAAGTAAGTGTAGCATGGCACACTGGGTAACAGCTAGTAGATCTTGATACGGGGGGAGGCATAGACAGAAAGTAACTGTAGCATGGCACACTGGGTAACAGCTAGTAGATCTTGATACGGGGAGAGTCATAGACAGAAAGTAGGTGTAGCATGGCACACTGGGTAACAGCTAGTATACAGGTAGATCTTGATACGGGGAGAGTCATAGGCAGAAAGTAGGTGTAGCGTGGCACACTGGGTACCAGCTAGTATACAGGTAGATCTTGATACGGGGAGAGTCATAGGCAGAAAGTAGGTGTAGCATGGCACACTGGGTAACAGCTAGTATACAGGTAGATCTTGATACGGGGAGAGTCATAGACAGAAAGTAGGTGTAGCATGGCACACTGGGTAACAGCTAGTATACAGGTAGATCTTGATACGGGGAGAGTCATAGACAGAAAGTAGGTGTAGCATGGCACACTGGGTAACAGCTAGTATACAGGTAGGTCTTGATAAGGGGAGAGTCATAGACAGAAAGTAGGTGTATTATGGCACACTGGGTAACAGCTAGTATACAGGTAGGTCTTGATAAGGGGAGAGTCACAGACAGAAAGTAGGTGTAGCATGGCACACTGGGTAACAGCTAGTATACAGGTAGATCTTGATACGGGGAGAGTCATAGACAGAAAGTTGGTGTAGCATGGCACACTGGGTAACAGCTAGTATACAGGTATATCTTGATACGGGGAGAATCATAGACAGAAAGTAGGTGTAGCATGGCACACTGGGCAGCAGCTAGTATACAGGTAGATCTTGATACGGGGAGAGTCATAGACAGAAAGTAGGTGTAGCATGGCACACTGGGTAACAGCTAGTATACAGGTAGGTCTTGATAAGGGGAGAGTCATAGACAGAAAGTAGGTGTAGCATGGCACACTGGGTAACAGCTAGTATACAGGTAGATCTTGATAAGGGGAGAGTCACAGACAGAAAGTAGGTGTAGTATGGCACACTGGGTAACAGCTAGTTTGAAATAAAATGTGAAATAACATTAAAAGAAGCCAACGGCCATAGCCACGTTTAATGATCCGGCCTCGTTGATCACCGAAGTTAAGCAACGTTAACGGCATTATAAAATGGTGGCAATCCATAGGTAGCCCAGCAATAATGAAAAAAAACAAAAACAACATTGCGGGAAGATAAATGTTAATCCTTTGTTTGGCCGCAAAACAGTTATATAAATAAACACACAGATTTAAACGAACAGTATCGTCTGGATTATGACACGGCAAAATTACTTATCTTTATCTCTTAATCCTTTCAACGGGTTTACAGGGAGGGGGACTTTATGGATAATGCCAGAAAGGAATCCGAAATTTGGATACAATTCGCATTCCTTGTCGGATAATCTTTTCTTTTCTCCTTGACCAATAAATACTTAAACTGAAGAACCCACCCGATTCGCATTCCTTGTCGGATAATCTTTTCTTTTCTCCTTGACCAATAAATACTAAAACTGAAGAACCCACCCGATTCGCATTCCTTGTCGGATAATCTTTTCTTTTCTCCTTGACCAATAAATATTAAAACTGAAGAACCCACCCGATTCGCATTCCTTGTCGGATAATCTTTTCTTTTCTCCTTGACCAATAAATACTAAAACTGAAGAACCCACCCGATTCGCATTCCTTGTCGGATAATCTTTTCTTTTCTCCTTGACCAATAAATATTAAAACTGAAGAACCCACCCGATTCGCATTCCTTGTCGGATAATCTTTTCTTTTCTCCTTGACCAATAAATATTAAAACTGAAGAACTCACCCGATTCGCATTCCTTGTCGGATAATCTTTTCTTTTCTCCTTGACCAATAAATACTAAAACTGAAGAACCCACCCGATCGTGATCAATCCCTAATGAACAGACAACTCACCAAAATCCTTCCTAACCTGTGAGCAACCATCAGTATAAACTGCACCTAGAGAATGCAATGCCCGACAGGCGTGCTGGTATGCAACTGGGTAGATTAGATTCTACGGTCCTATGCACCATCCCATGCATTTCCAGGGTCTCGCTATCCAGGCTTTAAGCTATTATTCCCCTTATAACTGTGGCGTTTTAATTAAATAGCCTCGGAATTTAAATGCACACAGATATTTGCATTTCAATGAAAAAAAAAATGCGTGTTTTTTTGCGCATTTACATTCTTCGGCACGAATGGGAATCAATGCGCGTTCAGAATAAAATTGCATTGATGCATCGTGATGTTGAAAATGTAATTATGACATACTGTATTTTAATTCAACATTTTTTATCCTCTATTGTTTTAATACCTGCTGAGAAATATAAAACCACCAGCTGACTACCCGTGCTTCACCACGGCCGATACTAGCTGACTACCCGTGCTTCACCACGACCGATACTAGCTGACTACCCGTGCTTCACCACGGCCGATACTAGCTGACTACCCGTGCTTCACCACGGCCGATAAGTAGTTTTTATATTGCGTTAAATAAGGTATTAAAATTACATAATTTTGTACAGCTTATTATTGCCCGGACTTTAAAGTTACCCAGGAAACACCATGTGGAGGTAACCGTCCGTGGAGGTGTCTCCGTTAGGGCGTGCGAAAAAGAAAAATACAACAACCACTTAAAAAATTAGGTAGACAGAGACAAATACAAGTTGAAAAGAATAAAACTAACAACTTTGAAGTTTTAAGCACTTATCTCTTCGATTGACATCGCCCCACCGAACATTACAACAGAATCTTATTGTAGAGAATTTAGTAATCTTTTGAATAGCCACCTTCCACTTACTATGATTTCCTAACCGTTTTCGAGATATTTTAAGAAATATACTGAGATCTGAAAACTTTTTATCACCATTAATACATTTTTTTTTTCCATATACTTCTTACCTCCAAACGATACCAAAGTTTAAATATCTTCGAATAGATGAATGTACTAATTAAATTATAAAATGATTACTGATGTTTTGATGTTTAATAAGTAATTTCACGGCGCTAATGGCCCAGATTTGTCGATGCGCCGTAAAAAAAAAAAAAAAAAAAAAAAAAAAAAAAAAAAAAAAAAATAAGTAATTTCACTGTTTTAAAATTTTGAGTCTTTACTAAATGAAATATACCATTTTTTTTATCTCCATGTACATTTTCATAAATTTAAGGTAGTATAGAATTGTTTTATGCTATATTTTTCTCATAAGGAAAAAAATAAAAGTCAAGCTTATTTAAAAAAAAAAAAAACCAGCAGCCTCTTTTTATACAAACTGTAAACTAGTATTTGTCCTAATTCTTAGCACAACATTTAACTTTAAATTATTTTCATATAACTTAATGTAAAATTACCCGAGTTAATTCACCAAATTCCATTACTAAAAAAATAGTTTTATTACTGTCCGCATATAATAAAGCCTAGTTTACAGTTTGTAAAAAAGTGGCTGCTGTTTTTAAGGTAATATAAATTATAGTTTAATAACAGCTGCTGATTTAAATTATAAATTATATAAATATTGAATATAGCTGTAATATAAAAATGTAAGGGTGAAATATAGAGGGTTTAATGAGATGTTAACATTTTCATTTATTTTTCTTCTAGTTGTGAAAATGGCATATGACCGGAATAGTAAAATAAATAAACCCTATGACTGTATTAGTTAAATAAATGTTTTGTCTGAGAGGATGATAAAAAAAAAAATAAGGCGTTTTTAACAGCCAAAAATTTACAATAATAAACATTTTTAACAACAATAAAAATATCTTTAAATTACTCCGATCAGCTTAAAATTTTATGGGGACTGCTGTGGATACCGAACTTATCTTTGCAATTGAGAGCACTCCGCAAAATTGTGATCAGCGATCCTCACCTCACCACATCGATTACACGATGGACGAAGCTTGCCGAGGACATGATCGTGACGTATTAGAAGTGTGTTTCCAATATGAATCCTGGGACAACTTTTATTCTACTTTCTTCCCTTGCTTAGATAATAATTATATATTCCTATTACTAATAGAATTATTCTATTTGTAATTCTTCGTTTTACGCATTGTACTGAGTCTTTAATTAAATGATTAGTAATTGAGGCTTATGATAAATAATTAAAAACTATTCCTTAATTAATGATATTCCTAAACAATAAATCATTATTGAATTTGAATAAATTAATGAGGCAATTCAAATAATAAAATTATTGTTTTAATCAATTATTGTTTTAAATTATTGTTTTATATATTTACAAGTCATAGTTTATTAATATAATATATATATATATATATATATATATATATATATATATATATGATATAAGGATAGTGACTTATATTCATTAAAAAATTGTTATGTACAGTAGGGTTCCGATTAACAGAGTTGATGGGGGCCAAGGTTACCTCGGTTAATCGGAACCATGCCAATAGCAATTGGAAACGGAGATTGTTTTTGAATAAAACTACTTATATGCTAAAAAAAGCTAATATTTAATAATAATAATAATAATAATATGTAGTAATAACAACAATAACAGAAACCGTGACATTATTTTTTAAAAAGGAAATCATTAATTGTGGCTTGCCTAAATGAACTTTTTCTGTCGGCAGCAGTTGTGTCCCTCCATTTTCTTAGAATCATGTGTTCATTTAGCGGTACATGGCTTCTGCTTTCTAAATAGAGAAGGGATCTGTCAAGCAGATTGAAACCCTCTTCATGGCTTATTTTTGGGGAATGGTTTCCACGTCTTCTTCAACATCTTCTTCGGGATTGGACTTCATTGTCTCATTAATTTCATGCTCCGTAAGGACTGTCGCTCTGTTTATTGTGTCGTCGTTTAACCAATCTATAACTTCAGAATCCATTATATCCAGGGAGTTGAGGTCTTTTAACAAATCGCACACCTGCTGATTTATTGGAGGTTCGTCAGTTGTCTGGCTATCATGGATATCTCGAGGCCACGGGTTTTTCCAGGCTTTATTTACTGTTCTTTTTGTTACAGAATGCCAAGAATCAGCAGCCATATAAATCACATCCTTAATATATATTTTCTTTATTTTTTTGAATTAACCCTTCCTCTTCTGCTAATAGCATTTCAGAAAAAAGCTTCTTTTTGTAGTATCGCTTGAAGGACGAAATTACTCCTTGGTCCGTAGGCTGGATTATTGATATGACATTTGCAGGGAAAACATCGATTCCATTTCGCCCTCGCATAGAATACGCTCGTCAGGATGTGATGGTGCGTTATCAATTAGGGGCAGGGCTCGATGAGGTCGTTTTTTTCCGTCCAGATATTGTTTACATGTGGTACAAAATGGTGCTTACGATTTGAGAATCTCAAATTGAGAGTTGTATTTCTTCTGAGAATCGAGATGAAGTTCCCGTCGTGGCTCAACTTCATATATATACACACATAGCCACCCCCCCCCCCAACTCAGGCTTGACACCTCGGTTAATCGGAATCTCGGTTGACCGGACCTCGGTTAATCGGGATCTCGGTTGACCGGACTTCGGTTAATCGGAACCCTACTGTACTAAGATTATATTAAATTTAAACTAGAATTTCTTTAAATATGTACAAATAGGCCATAGTATCAGTCAATAAAATAGGAACGCAGGTTATAAGATTCTCTTCAAGCTGGATGATATAATGTCTTTTGTTCATACTTGCTCTTTGTGTTTAGCAAAACAATAGTTTAATTAAACAATTAATGTTTTTATTATCGTCCATGATATGACAAAAAAAAGTTTTGTTACTTACTTACGGACATTTTCATGTAACCTTTTTTAAATAGAATACTTCAATAGATGGATTTTTAAAGCTGCTAACGTACCTGCAAAGAAAAATATAATGTCAGAAAAAAATTGAAAGAAGTATAATAATAAAAGCTAATTTCACTCCTACTAAAGGAAATTTTTTTTTCTCAGCAAGCCCTGAGATGAGAAAATTTCTGGCACCGGTGGGGATCGAACCCACCATCTCCCGCTTATGAATCCAGCGCGCTAGCCTCTAGACCACGGGAGATCCCTAAAGGAAATGTGATTTCAAAATGAAGACCCATTTTTAAAGTTACAATCGTGACTATTTTTGTTTTTTGAAATTTCTTTAAGTTCATTCGATAACCTTATTTTTATTATTTATTTATTTATTATTTTCTCCTGCATTTTTATGAATAACTGATAAAAGGTTATGAATGTATGATATAAAAATTAACTATTCATTTTTTTGTTTCTGCAGGATCATTCTGGTCAGTTTTTCGGTTTTGGATTAAAATAAATAATTATAAATTTTTAGAATCTCATTACAGGCCCTAAATAATATGGATAAGTATGGAGATTATATTATAAAAATTATAGAAGTGCTCCGTGAAACAGCATAGTCATAAAAAGTAAATTATCTAAAACCCTTTTTGTACAAACAAAAGCAACCAACTTTTTCATCTAGAAGCACATAGAGGTGTGAGATATATATATATATATATATATATATATATATATATATATATATATATATATATATAAATCACGTGTCTGTCTGTTTGTCTGTTTTTTCCTTATACAAATCCACACCGTTTGACCGATTTTGACCAAACTTGGAATACAAGTAGGTCTTTATACGTGAAGTCTCGTAGGCTAAGTCAAAAACGTCTACCAGCTGTCTATCTGTATGTTTGTTCCTTATACAAATCTACACCGTTTGACCGATTTTGACCAAACGTGGCACACAGTTAGGTCTTGACACGGGGAGAGTCATAGGCCAGGTTAAAATCGTCTATGACTCACAGTTCGGATATCACGTGTTCGAAAAAATAAACCCAAATTGTTACATATTTGCGTTATTAGATTTTAGTATTAATTATTTGTTTTCTAATTAATTGTTTCTAATATGTTTGCTTTTACAGATGCAGAAAGTAGGTGTAGCATAGCACGCCGGGTAACAGCTAGTATATATATATATATATATATATATATATATATATATATATATATATAGTAGCCAACCTCCAGGAGGTGATTCTGGACATAATTTCCAAAAAAAAAAATTATTTGAAGTATGGTCCAATTCTGAAGGGAAAATGAGTTATGTTCATTTTTCTGTTTTTTTTAACTTAGACATATTTTTTCGCTTAGCATTATTAAGGAATCTTCATGAGGGATACAACATGTTTCTAAAAGCAGTCGATAATTTTTAAGAATGGGATATCAGTATTTTTTTAAACAAATCACAAGTTATTTATATTTCTACAGTTTTGAGTTGACAAAAACGAGAAAACATTTTCTGATATCTTCTACCCTTTTCTAACACACTTCTTCACCCTCCACTAGCTCCGGGTAAGAATTACGTACGAAGTGTTATCCAACGCTCCGTATCTACATGGCATGCAATAATCTGTAACACATTCCTACGTGAGACGAACTGAGGTGAACGACTGAAAGGTTCATCGCCCTGAGTTTGCGGTTCGACACACACAACTCTTCAACACGAATATCCTTACGCGATACGAGGAAAACCCAAGAGGTGAAAGTAGGTGTTGCAAGATGTGCAACTCGTCTTGCAACCCTTTTCGACAAATATGCTAAAGTCTTAGTAAGTTCCTTTTTTTCCTTTTTCTTTTCAGGTTAATACTTTCTGCATATGAATGTATCATAAGAATACTTTCTTCATATGAATGTATCATAAGAATACTTTCTTCATATGAATGTATCATATGAATACTTTCTGCATATGAATGTATCATATGAATACATTCTGCATATGAATGTATCATATGAATACTTTCTGCATATGAATGTATCATATGAACACTTTCTGCATATGAATGTATCATATGAATTTGATACATAATGACAGTTCTGTGCACAAGACCGAAGCTTCATCCTCGAAAATATCTTGCTAAACTATTTAGGAACAGGTGTTGTAAAATAGGTAAAATATGTTAGGTTTCACTCCAGAACAAAATTAATATTAGATCTTTTCATTACAAACATTAAAGAGCAAAACCTTTTATTTTTATTTTGTTTTTGCAGTGAACAATACTTTTTATGAATAACTCTTGAATTTTTCTTTACTCTATCGGCTTGGTTTCAGTGATAAATAGGAATTTGTCTACAAAAGGGCGATATTTTTCAGCTTTTTGCGTTTTACGCGCAAACGGTGGGTCGGATCAAAAGTTGTCTTAGAATAAATTAGTCTTATAATTAAATTTTCTATCAGAATTCGTCATAAAAAGTACCTGCCGCCATTGAAAAATCAAGAGTTAGATGCGCTGGAGAAAAACTGGAGAATGTCAACTAAGAAAGTCAACTAAACCTTCAAAAGTAACCTCATGCAACATAACTAAGACCTACCAAGTTTCATTTCCAAATTCCAACACCTCTAGGAGGAAAAGGGGGTGGACACATATACTGGGACACCCTGTATAAATTACAACTGGAGCCTAGAACCAACCTTCCATAATTGACTTGAAATTACTGATTATAGACACCAATTCTGAAATGGGAAAAATATATTCTTACTCAAACGAGCCTAAAGAACATACGAAGATTTACACGGATGGCTCGAAAAATGGAGACTGTGTTGGGTACGCGGTTAACCTGGCAAATTCAACGAAAAAATATAAATTACCACACGGCGGAAATGCAAGTAATATCCTCAGATTTATTGCGACTCTATGTCCGCCCTGCAAAGTATGCAGAAACAACATATGCTCCAGTTAACTGAACACATTCCAACAAATTAATGAAAAAAAAAAGACTCCCCAAAAAAAATGGAATAGATCCTACAGAGGTACCCAGAAGAAAGAATTGGTCACAGCCAGGATACGTCTAGGACACACGAATCTCACGCACATTAACTTAATGAGGAAGGGCCCTAAACCACGATGTGAAACATGTCAAATTCCACGTAAAATCCTCCATCTTGTAGAAGAATGCCCAATTGTGCAGTCAATGTTCGATGATTTTGGAATTTGTGGCATCATAAAGTTAGCTCTGCAAGAATCTACCCAAGCAATAGATAAAATCCTAAATTATTAAAACCCAAAACCCAATTCTTGCCTCCAATTCCCTCCAAGAACACCTGTGCCTACTTCAACCATGGCTAACTAAATAGAGAATCAAAGTAAATGCAGACAAATCTAGCCCACCAATAACCCTCCAGAACATTATAATTCCGCAGAAATCGCAAGTAAGATACTTAGGACTGATACTAGACAAACGCTTAACTTGGAAGCCACACATAACACAGAAAAGACTGGAATTAAACAGACGTTTTAGACTTTTATCACGCTTATTGGACAAACGCTCGAAACTATCATTGACTAACAAACGACTTATATACAATACCATACTCCGACCAATATGGACTTATGGACTAGAACTATGGGGTTCCACTAAACCTTCCAATTCCTACAGAATACAAACAATGCAGTCCAAAATCCTTCGAAAAATATCCAATGCTCCTTACTAGGTCTCGAACCTAACCCTGCATATTCCAATCTCCCTGGCCATCCAAATCCTTTGATAAACTCTGTATCCTCCTTCCATAATCCACAAAATCCTCATAGAAGGCTGAAGCGGCGGTGGCCTAGAGACAACTTGTTATAACTTGCCATCAGCAATGCTCAAAATTTATTATTCTAGTGGGTTGTGTAATTGTACATATTCCCACATCATGTCTCACAAAGCTATTGTTCAATATCCAGCAAAAATACTGGAAATATGTATAGCATATTGTTGTAATTATCAATAAAGTTTAAAAAAAAAAAATATTAAAACATCAGTCTCTTTACAATAAAGTATTGTAAAGAGACTGATGTTTAAAATATTGTAGTAGACAATGTGTAGGCTTCAATATTGAGAACAGTTTCAGAATCCTGAAGGCAGAGCAGATAACTGAGAACAGTATTAATAGACTGGTTCAACTAACACAACAGTAATTTATACATAATTATGTTTTTTTCTATTTTATAAACGTAACTTTATTGTTAAAAACTATTCTGTATCCTAAATATTTAAGCTTTTCAAATATCCTTGGATGTTTCGGAAAGCGGAAGAGAGATTTCAGGATCTCCTTGGATTCGAGGTTCCGCTGCTTATCCCACCCCCATGGGTATATATGTCCATAACTCCCTGGTTCTTCAGGAAGGCAGTTCATGTTCAGAGAATCTTACTAGTTCTAGCCGCAGTGGTTCTAGCGGCTCATGCTAGCCCAGTTTTAAAGGAATTGCTATTTGGTGGAAAGAAGGGCCACCATCAAATTGAAGAAGTCCACCATGAAGGTGGAGGCGCATCTGCAGGTTCCTTTGCTGGTAGCTTTGCTCAAGATGGTCACGGACATAGTGGGCCAGTACAATCACAGTCCCAATCTGCATCTTTTGCTTTTGGTGATTTTGCTGCTAGCATATCCTCAAGTTCATCTTCTGCGGGTGGACACAATGGAGGCAGAGGTGGCTAGTTTTTTTACGACTACTGAATTTTCTGGAAGAGCTCAGACTGATTAAACACTGTACAAATGTAAAATAATCATATTGTATTTATTTAATGATTAAATTAACTTGTATGCTTTCAATTATGGTAAATAAAAGTTTTTGTAGTAAAAAAAAAAAAAAAAAAAAAAAAAAATACAGCAAGTTGAAATGTACCATGCCCGTTATAACTGTTATTGCCCATCATGTCATAGGCCTAACTATCTTTTTTGAGGTAGAGTTTTTCTGTAGCATAGGCGTCATTATTCGTCCGAAATTTGTTAATTTATTTACACCATAGTAAAACACAATGTTTTTATGTTAAAAAATAGAAACACTGTAACTATTACGTTTAAAAAAAAGTATATTAAAGATACATAAAATAACACTTAAAAATGCGAAAATTTCAAAATCTGGGCAAATTCTTCTAATTCTCCTAGACAACATCAGACGCGATGTTCGGTGGATATAAATCCGCAATCGCACCGCCGGTAGTTACTCCTACAAGCTACAAATCCTGTCTTTCATACTTTGCCTAAAGCACAGTAGGCATTCTGTAGAATGCCTAGGCAAAGTATGAAATAGGCTTTATTTCATACATTGCCGGCTGGATTTAGGCATTCTATAGAATGCCTGATTATATACTTTGCCGGTAATATTCAGGGTATCCAACCTTGAGATGTCATAACTGTAAGGGTTTATTCTGCACCTCATTTGTAGTTCAGGGACGCAGAAATGAGCGCCCTATCTCAACATGTAGCAGAGCTATTCAAACTTTTGTCTATTTTCAAAACTATTGGGTTTTCTTATGAAAAACTGAGTTTTCCGGATTTCTGGTCTATGTATCGTAAATGAGGACCACATTTTTAGAATCTAAATTAAATGTCCAATAAGAAACACCCGTTATTGAAATGTTGTCATGTAAATTATGAGCTACACTAGGAGCCATATAGATGTGACCTATTGTTATTAGGGTTTTCTTAACTCATTCAATATTTTCTTAATCAGCTATTTGTAGACTTAGCGGTTTGCCTCCGCCTCAAAAGTTGCCTTATTTAATAAGCTTTGAAATGGTACCTCGTTGTTTCAGAAAAAAAATTATTTAAGTCTATTTTTTTCTGATTTCTAAGTCAAAATCAATACATTTGCTTTAGCGTGAAAAGCCTTTCTGAACACATTACTTAATTTTACACGGTTATGGTGATGTCCCATCCTTCCTACACTTGGTACACACACTTTTTGCTCTGATTAAGGATTAAGGGACACTTTGGAAAGAGTGAAAGATGACAGAAGAACATATTGGAAATAATCACAATTATTGTTATTATTTAAACACAATAAATACAGATCTCATATTTTTATTCTTTGAGGGTCTTGTTTTATTAAATTTATATTTTTAATTCTATTCTATTTAATAAAATTAGACACTACAATGTCTGCTTATAAATAACTGGGTTATTCATTACAATCATTAAAAATTGTATTGAAAAACTCTCTCCGGGAAATATAAAGCGAAACAAATATATTTAAATGAAAATACTACTATACTACTCTTGAAAATAGAAATTACTTAAAACAAGACCCTCAAAGCATAAAAATATAACATTTGTATTTATTATGTTAAAAATAATTGTGATTATTTCCAATATGTTCTTCTGTCATTTTTCACTCTTTCCAAAGTGTCCCCTAATCCTTAATTAGAGCAAAAAGTGTGTGTACCTAATGTTGGAAGGATGGGACATCACCATATTCGCGTAAAATTAAATAATGTGTTCGTAATGGTTTCTTCGCACTAAAGCAAATGTATTGGTTTTGACTTAGAAATCAGAAATAAATAGACAAATAATTTTTGTTTTTAAAACAACGGGGTACTATTTTACAGCTTATTAAATAAGGCAACTTTTGAGGCGGAGGCAAACCGCTAAGTCTACAAATAGCTGATTAAGAAAATATTGAATGAGTTAAGAAAACCCTAATAACAATAGTTCACATCTATATGGCTGTTAGTGTAGCTTCTAATTTACATGACAACATTTCAATAACGGGTGTTTCTTATTGGAAATTTAATGTAAATTCTAAAAATGTGGTCTTCATTTACGATACATAGACCAGAAATCCGGAAAACACAGTTTTTCATAAGAAAACCCAATAGTTTTGAAAATAGACAAAAGTTTGAATAGCTCTGCTACATGTTGAGATAGGACGCTCATTTCTGCGTCCCTGAACTACAAATGAGGTGCAGAATAAACCCTTAAAGTTATGACATCTCAATGTGGGACACCCTGTATACATTCCCAGTAATGGCGAAGTACTCCTGCCCTTGATTTCTAATCTATTTATAGTATTTCCTCAAAAAGAATTGATACAAAAACAAGAAGAACAATGGGGAGGTAGTTTCGTGAGAAGAAGCTAGATACCCGCTCAAGGCGAAGGACATTCTGGCCATTGTTGTTCAATAGGCGTGAGATTAGAGTGCAGTTCGCCGGAGCAGTTTTCTGTCAGTAGGTTAATCCTAGCGGAATTTCCCATGTCCCAATATAGATTGCAAGTGCATAGACAATTATATAGAATTTTGTTAGTTTATTTTATTTTATATCATTTTAAGTTTCACATTTTTTTTTTCGGCGCATCGACATAATTCTTGGCCATTAGCGCCGAGATCCAGAGTGCCTGGTGCTGAGAAAATTTGTGGCGCCGGTGGGGATCGAACCCACCATCTCCCGCTTATGAATCTAGCGCGCAAGCCACTAGACCACGGGAGACCCCTAAGTTTCACATTGCAGGAAAAACCATGGAATATTCATATAACTTACTATTCTTGTGGAGCTATTGAATACCGATTTTTAGCGCGCTTCCTCCCTCCCTCCGTAGGGAGGAAGCCTGCTTATCACGCCAACCTGATTACGATATCCGGAAGTGCCGACTAGAAAATGACACGTTTCAAACCCATAGATCACGAAAATAATGGCGGTTCATATTTCAACTTCATATTGTCAACTCTATGATTTTCATTGAGTACAAATATATATATATATATATATATATATATATATATATATATATATACATATGTGTAACGATGAATGTCTGTAGAGCTGAAAAATACTTTGAACTGATTTGTTCTTTAACCCGCCACATCAGCCTACTGGAACATTTTCGGCGGTATTGGCGCGAAAAAAAAACCCGTAGGTTTTGCCTTTAAAGGCTATCGAATAAAACTAGATTTTCTATATCATTTTCAGTTTGGGTACTTAGAATCGTTGGATTCAGCTTTAACATGTTCTTGCGATTCATTCAAACTTACGCCTATTAAAAATTCTTATTAACAGACATTATTTTTATACTTCTATACGAATGCGTATATATGTATATATATATATATATATACATATATACATATATATATATATATATATATATATATATATATATATATATATCTTCTTTATATATTTAAACCATTTTATTTATGTCGACTAGTCTCTGGCAAACCTGGCTCTTCACAGACAATCTTTTCTTAGACATACTAGTCCTCATCTAATAACTTGGTCCAAAAAAAAACAAAAAATTAATTCAAAGTTTTTTTAAAACCTAAAACGGAACAAATACCAGCCATGGCTGGTCTTGTATTAAACGTATATGTATGTATATACATATATATATATATATACACAAATTTGAACTACTGTTATTTCCGTCATTTATGGATCCTGACGTAAAAATTTCTTATCGACACATTCGCATTGTGTCCATTCTCCATTTATGTTTTTTACTATAATTTTTCATTGTGTTTATTTTGTATCGATGTGATACACGTATCCCTACCTCCTAGAACCTGGTCTCCATTGATATTCACCTCGCACCCAGCCACTCTGCCTCCTGGTAGGGGTTTTGCATACGACAGTATCCGATCAGTGTCACATCATCCACCAATTAGGAACACGAGGACGTGGGAAGAATATTTAACTCTTGGTCAGTTTTCGCTGGGATTGGATATTTTAGGTAATGAATCGCGTTTTAGCGAGTTTTCTCCCTCACTCCCTCAATAGAATAGAAATTCACATATGAGGTTAAATTGGAGACAAAACCCGCAAGTGCCGACTAGGAAATTTCACGTTTCAGAAACCATCGAACAACAAGATAACGGTGTTATTTTTGGTCTTCCTCCATCCCTTATGCGTTCATTGCTGAAGAAGGCTACCGATGAGCTTGCCAAAACGCCCAAATTATAGATTTTTCGTACAATCTGTTTTTCCTAGCTGATCGCCAACTATTTTCCTACTTTTTATGAGAATTGTTGGCCCTGATTTCCATAAGGGGTGGTGCCTTAAAAAAAAAAGAAAAATCCGTCCTTGTGTTAGGATGGAAAGCGCTTCCGATTCCTACGTAAGGAGATAAGGGTTCGAGTTGCGCCTCCAGCAGAGTTTTCTCATCTAATGGGTAGCTGAAAAAAACATCACTGTTCCACCATGCATGTTTAAGAAGGGAAAGATGGAACACATTCTTAAGAGAAGTAAACAACTTTTTTTTCATTATACAACAATGTGTGGGTAGTTTTTATCAGTTAGGAAGTCTCTTCTACAGGTAATACTAGAAAAAACTTGTTAAATTCACAGAATAACTTTACATTAAGTCGTGTGCTATTAAATTGTTTGTGGAGCTGTAGAGAGCAGAAGAAATAAGCCAATCTAGCACTTCTGTATGCAGTAGCATTTATGGGCATAAAACGTCAACAGTAGATCGTTACCATGCAACTTAATAGACAAGTTCTAATATTGAGGACTACTGCTGATATGAAATACCAAAACTTCTTCTGGAAAGGAAGAGCCAACAAAAATAAAGAAGAAGAAATTTAATCCATGTGCAATATGATGGATGAAACAAACATGGGTGAAGTGCATTCTCTTGAGGTACTCCATGTTTCAAGGAGCGAGGAACGCCTACATCTGAAAATAGGCGCCAGTAAGTTATCAAATTCAAATGAAACTGGCAGATATACGATGGCTGTATACAGGAAATAATTTCTGGGGGGGCCTGGTAAAATTCGGGGTATATTAACAACCTAGAACTTGGAATGGTATTAAGCAACTAAACCACTATTACACCAAAAATAAAATATATTTATTAACTAAGTGATCATATTTCATTTATTTTAAGGGGTTTATGACACATTTTCGGGGGACTGGAGCCCCCTCAGCCCCCCTTATATACGCCCTTGAGTTAAACTAACAAGTCGCGGTATCAAAATGTATTACAACTACTGTGTCACTCGACAGAACAATTTCTGCTATATTATTCGGGTAGACAGACACCCGTAGAATGGAGTGAAGGTTGGTGTTGGTGGGAGTCGGGTGAAATGGTGGACCCGCCTACAGGGAACCGGTTAGCATGTAATTAGGAAGGTTCTGGTTTGCTTACATACCCACACTCAGGGACGCAGTACTGTCGTACTTTCGTCCCTTCGGAGCACAATTATATGCACTTTGTGGCATATATGTGGTTCTTCTTAGAAAAAATAATTTTCTCATTATCTTACCTATTTTAATATTCATTTTACTGGAAACGTATTTTCTTTTCTTTTTTTTTTGTGACAGAAACAGAGACAAAACCCCGTTCAAAAGAAGAACTCAAGCACTTTCGAGATTTTAAGCACTTATTTCTCCGATTGACATCGCCTCATCGAAAATTGCTTCAGAACCTTTTATGCAGAGAATTTAGTAACCGTTCCAATTGTCATCTTCCTCTTACCACGATTTCCAAACCGTTTTCGACATATTTAGGCAAATATATAAAACATTTCACTCATATTTGTAAAATATGTCTTATCTAATACTTCCTTAACTCCAAATGCTTCCAAAATTAAAATATTTAGGCAAATATATAAAACATTTCACTCATATTTGTAAAATATGTCTTATCTAATACTTCCTTAACTCCGAATGCATCCAAAATTAAAATATTTAGGCAAATATATAAAACATTTCACTCATATTTGTAAAATATGTCTTATCTAATACTTCCTTAACTCCGAATGCATCCAAAATTAAAATATTTAGGCAAATATATAAAACATTTCACTCATATTTGTAAAATATGTCTTATCTAATACTTCCTTAACTCCGAATGCATCCAAAATTAAAATATTTAGGCAAATATATAAAAAATTTCACTCATATTTGTAAAATATGTCTTATCTAATACTTCCTTAACTCCGAATGCATCCAAAATTAAAATATTTAGGCAAATATATAAAAACTTTTCACTCATATTTGTAAAATATGTCTTATCTAATACTTCCTTAACTCCAAATGCATCCAAAATTAAAATATTTTAGTTTGAATGCCTGACGCCCAGAAAAATGTTCATCAGTATTGATCGTTTCTGAATAGCCAAACCAAAAAATGAGTTAAGGAAACCAGTTTCAACAACTTTTCTCGTAAAAGGCTACAGATATCGTTTAAAGAATAGCTTAATTCATTCTTCTAAGCTAGAAGACATACGTGTACCTGCAAACATATCCCGAAAACGAAAGCTCTAAAACTTTTGTCAAGTGAACTTTCTCTCAAAACCGTAATCCGGTAAACGGATTCTGATGGCTAATGAATGTTATCTTGACAATGGAAATTATAAGTTGAACCATTGCATTATTCTAGTAAAGTAAATTTAAAAAAGTCCGTCACGTAGGAGCTGCATAACTAAGCACTTTCCTCAGAATTGGGTAGTGTCGAGTGCATTCCTGAATAATTTGCTTAAAATAACCTATATCCATAAATAAAATAAAAACATAAATAACACCTGTTTCAATTCAATTCAAACATAGTACAAAGTAAATCCCCCCTTCCGATAGACCGATTTAGTTCATTTTTACAACACTTCTTCCTTATTAGATAGCCAGGACGTATACCGCGTTCCGTTACAATACAGCAGAAATTACGACCGGTGTGAGCAAATTAGTAATTTGGGTCCGGAGTAAACCCCCCCTCCTAATGAACCGATTTACTTTATTTTTACAACATATTTTTCTCTTCAGTTCACCAGAACGAATACCGAGTTTCGTTGAAATACAACACAAATTGGCAAATAACTACTTTGGCTCCGGAGTAAACCCCCCCTCCGGATGGACCGATTTTGTTGGTTAACGAACTCGTTCAATCGATTGATTGGGGAATACTACATACCAAGTTTCGTAGGGAAGAAACAAAAACTCTGGCCGGTATCGTGTTAAAGGACACATATAAAACTATATATATATATATATATATATATATATATATATATATATATATATATATATATATATATATTTTAACTGGGGTCATTTTCGGTGTCTACTAGATAGGATGGATAAAGATTCAAACAAATTTTTCAAAAATTCCGTCATGAGTGCAACCTAAATAGCTACTTTCCTTCGGAGGAAAGTGCTAAAAATGAAAATAAAAGAGTCATTTCGAGTGAAATAATATAATAATTATCAATCAACTCAATAAGTTTATGCATTTAAATAATGTCCAACAATGAAAATGGATCTTACTAATCTTTGTAATGAGATTTAATCGCTTAAAAAATAGCTTAATTCATTCTTCTAAGGTAGAAGACATGCAAAGTTTACCTGAAACCATACTAACCCGAAAACGAAAGCTCTAAAACTTTTGTCAAGTGAATTTTCTCACAAAACCGTAATCCGGTAAACGGATTCTTCTGGCTAACGAATGTGATCTTTCAAATTAGACGAACAATTTGTGCATCAAATATATATAAATTATAAAACATTTTTTTTAATTTTTTCTTCGCCTTTCCAGCTCATTGGTCTATTTTCCAAAACATATTTCTGAAATAAATCATTAAAAAAAAAGATTTGTATATATCTTAAATTATTTTTAATAAGTATCATGCAGCTATAAAATATTTTTTTTTTTTATTTATTTCATTATAAGAGCTCCGCAACTATGGCTATGAGCCCTAATACAGATTATAAAATATATACAATTTTTTTACACTTTGATACGATTTACATTTATACTTAAATAAGATATATACACATATATATATATATATATATATATATATATACAAACATTATACACATATAAATATACACACACACATATATACACACACACACGTACATACATACATACACATACATTTATACACAAAATATAGCATATACACACATACATGCATATACCACAAGATTCATATGAATATTTATTTATTAATGTTTTCGCAATATAGGCGACAAAACAAACATCTTCATATGAATAAAGATAACAAATACAAATATAAACCACAATTCATTTGTAGTTACAATGAAAATATAAAACACAAGATAACTAAAATAAGGTACATTAGCTTAATTAAATCAGATCTATAGGTTATTAAAGTAAACTATTAAAATCGAAAGCACAAAGAAAAGAAGGGAGATTGGCTAGATTTTTTTGTATAAATTATTGTTCTTTAAGTAATGTAATATAGTGTTGATGTGTGGGCTTCCTTCTGCGAGTAATGTGTGTAAGTCGTGTGGCATGAGTAAATTCTCTCGTCTTCTGCAGTCTGTCAGTATGTGTTTTATCGTCAGGGGAACATTACACAGGGAGCACACGGGTCTGTCTTGTCTTTCCATTAAGTATGAATGTGTTATAAGTGAGTGTCCAATTCTTAGCCTGGTCAGGACAACTTGGTCTCTTCTATTTAAAGACAAATCATTGTCATGCCAGACTTTGATTGTGTGCTATAAAATATATATATACGTAAAGTAAATGTATATATATATATATATACATATATATACATATATATACATGAATGGTGATCAAAACTAACACAAAGGGTTTGGTTGGATGGATGAAGAAGTGGTAAGGAGTGCTTGAATGAAACAGGCGGGATCGTTTAATAAAGTGCTACAATGAAGGAAAAAAAAATTAAGTGCTGTTTTTTTTTCTTTCACGGCTTAATCCAAACATAACAAAGCGCCTATATCCTCCAATCAAATTTGGAATATATAAAAGCAAAGCTGACAATTAAATGGTTGGATATTGCTCCAGAGGCGTCCGACCATTATTAACCTAAATGAAAACTCGTTTACATAATTATGTGGAGTAAGATAAAACCGATTCTCCTGAGAACTAATTTGAATTTTTTCCTCTTTTTTCCCCTAGGGCCGGTGAAGGAGGTTCAGTAATTCAGGAAGGCTAGCCTAATATCTTCAACAGCACAAAAATGCAGCCCTTAATAAAGAGGAGGTAAAATGAAACTCCTGTTTCATTTTATTATTATTTTTCTTAGTGCTACAATTTTATTTTGGAAGACTCGATTTACTTTAATATTAAATTTAATAGTTGTTTTCATAAAACGTATATATATATATATATATATATATATATATATATATATATATATATATATATTTACCGCGTTCCGGGGTCTCCCGTGGTCTAATGGTTAGCGCCTTGGATTCATAAGCGGGAGATGGTGGGTTCGATCCCCACCTCCGGCAGGAATTTTCTCATCTCAGGGCTCGTTGGGAAAATTCCTCGCTGTACCCTGGATGTCGGCGCTAATGACCTGGAAGTAGATGCGCCGTAAAAAAAAAAAAAAAAAAAAAAAAAAAAAAAAAAAAAAAAAAAAAAAAAATTTACCGCGTTTCCTCCCTTCTCGTACAGGAAGAAACTTGCTCATAACGTCCACCTTAAGGGGCAATCACAGATTACCGAAGAGATGTGTCCACATTTCAGACCCTTTAAGTCACGAAAATATCACTGGTTTAAAGAAGTATATATTTGTCTGCTCACGCTCAATCAGTTTCAATAGTGGTTTGAATTTGACAAAATTTAATACAAAAATAAATTCTTTTAAACAAAAGGTGAAGTTGAGGTAAATGAAAAACGTCCTGTTCCTTCACAAAAGTTTATTTTTCTACGCGAGCGCTTTCGGCAGCTCCTGCCACCATCCTCAGAGCTGTAATAATATGCCACTTTTTGACACCAGCAGAAGCTTGACGAGCCATGTTTCAAAAACGTTGAGGTTGCTGGCAGAGAAGGAAGATCTTGAGGTAAATGAAAAACGTCCTGTTCCTTCACAAAAGCTTATTTCATTTACCTCAAGATCTTCCTTCTCTGCCAGCAACCTCAACGTTTTTGAAAGGTGAAGTTCGTTAATCAGTAGAATCTGTCTACCAGAAAACTGTATGTTCGGCTAAATTATTCAGCCCTCAAGATTAATATTTAATGTTTCCATATTTTATTTTTAAAATTTTTTTTTTATTAATAATGTATCAACAATTGTGATATTAGCACCGTAATTGAGCTATCTACAGGCTGCAAGCATTTTAATTTAATTCCTTAGTTGTACAATATGTTGTTCTTATGTATTTTATATTTATAAACTGCACGCTTATACACAAATATTGCACACTCCTTGTATATTGTACATCAGAAAATTTTTAATGGAAATCAGAATTGTTTAGGTCAGTGTGCTTATGTAAATCGAATAAATTAGTTTTTTCATTACATTTTGTATTAGAAACAGTTATTTTGCATAGAAAATATGCTACAAAAACTAGCGATAATCAAAATAGTTAATGAAATAACTAGTTAATCAAACAAAAAAAAAATATTTGACATAATTTGAAAAGTATAAATAAATTAATTCAATTTAAAAAAAATAAAAAATAAATAAATAAAAAATAGAAATTACAAGTTGAACTAGTGCTTTATTCTTGTAAACCAAATAAAAAAAAAAAAAAAAAAAATGAAACTCATCAATTCATTCCGTGTGAAATAATATAATAATTATCAATCAATTCATTGTTAATTTGCTTTAAATATTGTCCATCAATGAAAATGGATCTTCCTAATCTGTTATATGTGTAAATCAGAAATATATAATTAATACAGATACAAAATAATCTACCTCAATCAGTAATTTTACCCTTTAATTAGTACTTCCATGAAACAAGTATTCACTACATGATATAACCTTTGTTGGTGATGAAATGAAGTAAAATAAACACTCCAATGAATGTATTGTATTAATTTTAAAGATCTTAGTTGTAAATGCAGCAGCTATTGTAAGTGAATGCGGGTTTATAGTTTGGGGAGTGATAATAAAAAAAAAAGGTTTTTATAGTTTCGAAGGGATAAAACGGTTCAGTGTTACCTAGTTTTATAGGGTACTTTCTGTAGGTAATGGATTCCCGTAAAGTTTTATTTATCACACACAGAGGTTGTTTTTTTTTTCTATTCTTTCTTTTTTAGAAGATTTATTTCTCCTTTAAAGAACCTAGTAAGATTTAAGTAAATGGCTGTTGGAAGAAGAGAAGAAGTTTCAAAAAAAGTGTATAAAATCAAATGGAAGAAACAGTTCAGCTAACGGTGGTTGGTTCGAGACCAAACTACCAGAACTTGCTCAAGTTGAGTTCAGCTAACGGTGGTTGGTTCGAGACCAAACTACCAGAACTTGCTCAAGTTGAGTTCAGCTAACGGTGGTTGGTTCGAGACCAAACTACCAGAACTTGCTCAAGTTGAGTTCAGCTAACGGTGGTTGGTTCGAGACCAAACTACCAGAACTTGCTCAAGTTGAGTTCAGCTAACGGTGGTTGGTTCGAGACCAAACTACCAGAACTTGCTCAAGTTGAGTTCAGCTAACGGTGGTTGGTTCGAGACCAAACTACCAGAACTTGCTCAAGTTGAGTTCAGCTAACGGTGGTTGGTTCGAGACCAAACTACCAGAACTTGCTCAAGTTGAGTTCAGCTAACGGTGGTTGGTTCGAGACCAAACTACCAGAACTTGCTCAAGTTGAGTTCAGCTAACGGTGGTTGGTTCGAGACCAAACTACCAGAACTTGCTCAAGTTGAGTTCAGCTAACGGTGGTTGGTTCGAGACCAAACTACCAGAACTTGCTCAAGTTGAGTTCAGCTAACGGTGGTTGGTTCGAGACCAAACTACCAGAACTTGCTCAAGTTGAGTTCAGCTAACGGTGGTTGGTTCGAGACCAAACTACCAGAACTTGCTCAAGTTGAGTTCAGCTAACGGTGGTTGGTTCGAGACCAAACTACCAGAACTTGCTCAAGTTGAGTTCAGCTAACGGTGGTTGGTTCGAGACCAAACTACCAGAACTTGCTCAAGTTGAGTTCAGCTAACGGTGGTTGGTTCGAGACCAAACTACCAGAACTTGCTCAAGTTGAGTTCAGCTAACGGTGGTTGGTTCGAGACCAAACTACCAGAACTTGCTCAAGTTGAGTTCAGCTAACGGTGGTTGGTTCGAGACCAAACTACCAGAACTTGCTCAAGTTGAGTTCAGCTAACGGTGGTTGGTTCGAGACCAAACTACCAGAACTTGCTCAAGTTGAGTTCAGCTAACGGTGGTTGGTTCGAGACCAAACTACCAGAACTTGCTCAAGTTGAGTTCAGCTAACGGTGGTTGGTTCGAGACCAAACTACCAGAACTTGCTCAAGTTGAGTTGCCGGTTCCAGCAGTGACAATCAAGTTCAGAACTAAAAGTTTCCTGTATTAGAATCTCTTTTTCTATATATTCTCCCCTATGAGCCTCCACTTGCAATATTAGCTAATATATTTTTCAATTTTACTTACTAGTTTCTTCTTTCATTTTAAAATGGAACCTACATTTTCATATGGGCCGTACAGAGATATGACGAGTCGCCTTATGGTATAATATCATTTCTTCTTCACTATCGACATTTTCTGTTTCTTCTTTCAAATGCTAATTCATTAAGGATGAGGAGAACTCAATATCATAGTAAAAACATTACATTATTTAACATTACACTTAATAATGTTCTGAAAAAACTCTATTCACCTGGCTGCATACTTAATGCAACGGAGCAAATATGTGCTTATGCTAACGACATATGCCTTATTAGCAGGAATTTGCGAACATTAAAAGAAATATTTGCGACATTGAAAGCCGAAAGTGAATATGTTGGGCTGGAAATTAATGAAGACAAGACCAAATACATGTATGTCGGGGCCAACAATGAGGCCGGTCCTCAGAGCATTGCAGCATGTGGCCTCACCTTTAAGTCTGTCAAAACGTACCTGGAGGTGGAGGTGAATTGTAGAAATAAAACGGATGCTGAGATAGGCAAGAGGATCATGGCCGGAAATCGAGCATACTATGCCAACCTAAATTTTTTTTTAAGAAACCAAGATAAGGTTGTATAAGACATTAGTAAGGCCTATTGTAACTTATGCAGCGGAAACATGGTTCCTCGGTACAAGCACAATACATATGCTGAGCATTTTCGAAAGAAAAATATTAAGAAGAATTTGTGGACCTGATTGTGAAGAGGCTGTGTGGAGGCATCGAAGAAATTCGGAACTGTATGAACTGTATAATAGTGGCAGCATATTTCATTTTGTTAAAACTAGGCGCATAGAATGGCGCATATAAGGCATTGTTCGCTACAATGTATGGGACAAGAAGAAGAGGAAGACCAAGGAAAGGATGGCTGGAGGATGTTGAGAGTGACCTGAAAGTACTAGGTGTGAGAAATTGGAAAAATAGTGCGAAGAATAGCAATGATTGGCATGCTATTATACAGGAAGCCAAGGCCCACCTCGGCATATATATATATATATATATATATATATATATATATATATATATACACATGCATATTCATGGTAAGAGCTAAGTATCTATCATATGTATGAATATAACTGCAGTTGAAATATAACACCGAGTTGGACCGTGTAGAATTGATTCATACATCTAGTTCTGATGTCACTGACTATATGTCGCGGCGCGGTGTCATCTCTGACCTTGAGTAACTCATTCTTTTTTCTGTAATAATGGCCGATGGCTTTAACAGTCGCTGTATATCTCCATGGCCTTGTGTTAACCGACGGCAATACATCGCTTAAGGTCGGTAGCTGATTTTAGCACGATTACCTTGGGTTTGTTGTGGTGGAAAGGCGTTTTTACGAATTACTTTAACTATTTCTTAATCTCTTGGCCTAGTAGGTACGAAAAATAACTCGAGTTAAACTTTCTTGTATGTTGCGCCTTGTAAATAGTGAGCATTAAATACCAAAAAGTAATAATGATATGAGATAAATCTTTGGAGGTGTTCAATCAAAAACGTAAAGGTGGCCACACACGTTTAGGCTAAAAAGAAAGGGACTGCACAGTTTGGGTTCAAGGTTTGTCCGGTACGGGTCTAGCACACTCACGATAAGTTAATAACCTCAAGCCCGGGAGTGCTCAGCCTAGTTTTTTTTTTTTTTTTTTTTTTTTTTTTTTTTTTTTTTTTTTTTTTTTTTTTTAATAATTTATTTATGAGCACCCCGCATTGACAGCGTTTCGGCCAGGTACACACATAAAATAGAAATACATAACAATGATTCAAACACATAATTACAATCTTATATAATAATTATAAATCCTTAATAGTTAACATATTACATAATTATAAATCCAATTACATTATTGTGTGTACGTAGTAAGGTCCATAAGTTTCCGGCCTGTCCTGCTTCCCCTCCTTCAAACGTGCCGGGCCCTGCACGCCTATGCAGATCCCCATGCCTGCTCACTCCATACCCATCGCCCGCACTTCCTGAGTCTTGTCAGTCAGTGTCTAGCCTTGAAGGAAACTCCCCATTTTTACAATGATCAAACTCGAGTACCGAGCGGTAATTAAATTATTTTGTAAAGAGGGTCTTACTCCTGCGCAAATTAAAGAGCGCTTGGATTGTGTATAGGGCAGTCCTCCCCCTCGTATTCCACAATGAAAGAATGGGCAAAATTATTTAAGTTAAGGAGAGAAAGTCTAGAAGATGACCCACGTCCCGGTCGCCCATTGGAAGCTGACACTTCTGAAACAATCCAACTTGTGGAATCTGAATTGCTGTCTGACCGGCGACTAAAAACCAAGGAAATAGCAGCGAGGTTAGGGCTTTCAAAAACAAGTGCTTTGAGGATCATCAAAGAACATTTGCATATGAACAAGGTTAGTTCAAGATGGGTTCCAAAAATTCTTTCAGCTGCTCAAAAACAGGAACGAGTTCACTGCTGCAATGAATTTTTACGCGAGTATAATGCCGACCCAAGGAATTTTTTGGACACAATTGTAACTGGGGATGAGACAATGGTTCTATATTATGACCTACTCAGCAAAAGAGAGTCCATGGAATGGAGAAGACCAGGAGAAGCGCCTCCTTTAAAGGCAAAAGTCACGCAGTCAACAAAAAAGGTAATGGCCACAATTTTTTGGGACTGTAAAGGAATATTACTGATAGATTTTAAAGAAAGGAATACCACAATGAATGGTGAGTATTATGCAGCGCTACTTCACCGGTTACGAGACGCCATTAAAGAGAAGAGGCGAGGGAAGTTCAGCAGAGGTGTCCGCCTCCTTCACGACAATGCCTCTGTCCACACAGCATTGATTTCCAAGGCCGCTGTGAAGGACTGTGAATTCCAAGAAATCTCTCATCCACCCTACAGCCCAGACTTGGCCCCTAGCGATTTCTACCTTTTCTCAAAGTTAAAATCTGACCTTCGTGGAAGGTAATAAGTAACAAATATCCTCTTGTCCATACACGTCAGGCCTGGCCTCATTGGTCCGTACATCTAATCTTTTGGGGTTTAATTCTACTTCGATGGACAGTACAGTTCAACTCCGGCCTCAAGAATGTCCTATACACGGTGCGGAATATCTTAAGGTTTTGGACCGCGCAGTCGAAATCTTGAGATTTTCCTCTCAACCCTAAAGGTTATTAACTTACGTCAGTCATGATAACGCCAGCCATTGTAGATTTCTGTCCCGGCATTTTAAGTCCACGGAGACCGGGAAAGTCTTCAATCCGCTCACAGAATACGCAGCTGCAATTCTAAAATAGGTTCTGAAAGGGTTAATACTGCTCAGTTTGAGTGGCTCGCCTACTTTCTTAAGGTCAGGTTATCCAGCCATGAAGCCTAGACCGCGATTGATAAAATTATTCATGGGCTCTTCTTGAAACGCCGTGGAATCCAAGAGAGTCTGGGTCAGCTATCTCTATAATCGATATGCAATGGTTAGTGAAAGGTATAACCATAATCATCTTTCACCATACGTAGGAAAGAAAGCTTTCTTATTTATTTGGCCCACATATAGTAGTACACCTATTTCAGAGCATCGGTGCCGCTAGTGGCAAATGAGGAAAACAGAAAATATGTTAGCGTGGTTCCTCCTTAGGGAAGAAACCCGCTTATGAGGTTGACCTCATGACACAACTGGTAAGTGCCGACTAGAATATTTTAAGTTTTAGAACTCGAAACTGAACGTACTTAAAATTAAATATATTTGCCCATTCGCTCACTCACAGGCTCAAACATAGTCCAATTTTTATGAAATTTAATACAAAAATCTTTCGTCTAGTTTTAAAAGTCAAGTTCGTTAGCCAGCAAAATCCATCAACCGGAACATGGTTTTTGGGGCGAAATTCGTGCAAATAAAATCGTAACGCGTACGTTTTGGAGTTAAATGCTTGCAGGTACTCGTTTTATATGTTCCTTCACGTAGGAAAACTAATATAAACATTTTCAAGGCGATATTTGTAACCATTTTCCCCCAGAAAAGGGGAAAAATATTTTTGTAGTTCATTTTCGGTTTGTGTACTTAAGCCACACGCGGTCAGGCAGGTCTGTCAGTTAGACCTGAACAGTCCGTCTGAAAGCCGCTCGCCTGAACGTTTATATATTCCGGCAGGTCTGTCAGTTAGACCTGAACAGTCCGCCTGAAAGCCGCTCGCCTGAACATATACACATTCCGGCCGGTCTGTCAGTTAGACCTGAACAGTCCGTCTGAAATCCGCTCGCCTGAACGTATATATATATTCCGGCAGGTCTGTCAGTTAGACCTGAACAGTCCGCCTGAAAGCCGGTCGCCTGAACGTGTATATATTCCGGCCGGTCTGTCAGTTAGACCTGAACAGTCCGCCTGAAAGCCGCTCGCCTGAACGTGTATATATTCCGGCCGGTCTTTTAAGCGGACTGTTAAGGCCTGCCTGAATCATGTGTATCCTGCTTTACAATCGTGGGATTTAATTCAAATATTATTCTAAGTGTTTCAAATTCATCTATACTATGGTCAAATTATGGTTTCATTTGGAGTTAAGGAAGTATTCGAAATGAAATACAGGGTGTCTATAAAAGAACTCCGGGGTTTTAAGACAAAATATTTTAATAAAGTAAAAAACGTACATACATGTTTTATACATGATTAGAAAGCTTACATTTTCAAGATTTTTTAACAACTTAGTAAAGTTTTATGTGAGCTCCGTTAGTGGCACGGCACACGTCGAAACGGTATTCTACCTCTTCCCATGTCCTGGCGAGCATGTCTGGGGGAACGGACGCCACGCAATTCACTATTCGTTCCCTGAGATGGATAACATCTCGAATTTTCTCTGCATACACAAGATTCTTGATATGCCCCCGGAAGAAAAAGTCCAACGGAGTCATATCAGGGCTCCTTGGTGGCCATGGAATAGGTCCTTCCCTTCCAATCCACCTGTTACCGAAACGAGCGTCCAGTGACTCACGCACACGCAAACTGAAGTGTGGCGGCGCCCCATCTGCTCGCCCATTGCGTGGCGTCCGTTCCCCCAGACATGCTCGCCAGGACATGGGAAGAGGTAGAATACCGTTTCGACGTGTGCCGTGCCACTAACGGAGCTCACATTGAACTTTACTAAGTTGTTAAAAAATCTTGAAAATGTAAGCTTTCTAATCATGTATAAAACATGTATGTACGTTTTTTACTTTATTAAAATATTTTGTCTTAAAACCCCGGAGTTCTTTTATAGACACCCTGTATGTTATTAATAGACATGAAAAGTTTTGGGATCTTTGTATATTTCTGTAAATATCTTGAAAACGGTTGTTCAACTCACTTTTTACTTGGTTGATTTTTTTGTTTTAAATTTCATTTATTTGTAAAATTAGTATTATAGTATAAGAAGACAAGAAAATGAGCAAATTTTTGATAATAGTGTTTTCGTAGAGCGAGCGTAGAGAAGACGTGGGAGTCATTTCTGCTTAGGATACTGCCAGTTTTCTATTGTGGCACCTTACACATCCTCTTTGAGATTTTTTATTTTTTATGTTTAACGAATGATAAAACCCTACCAATAACTGCTTCAATTCCTACACTAATGGCAATAGGGATATGAACGGAACCACGCTAAGATGACGCGGTTTCTGCGAGTCGAACTTTTTATTGCTTACAATACACTACATTTTAGCACTTTCCTCCGAAGGGAAGTAGCTATTGAGGTTGGACTCATGACGGAATTTTTGAAAAATTTCTTCAAATCTTTATCGATCCTACCTAGTAGACACCGAAAATGGCCCCTGTTAATATATATGTCTGATAACACGATAGCGGCCAGAGTTTTTATTTTTTCTTCTCGAAACGTGGTATATAGCGTTCAATTAGCAAACGATTGAACGAGTTCGTTAACCACTAAAATCGGTCCACCGGGAGGGGGGGGTTTACCCCGGACCCAAAACACTAATTTGACTATGTCAGCCGTAATATTTGTTATATTTCAACGAAACTTATATATGGTATTCGTAGTGGTAATATAGAGAGAAAAGTGATATATAAAAATGAACTAAATCGGTTCATTAGAAGGGGGGGGGGGTTACTCCGGACCCACAATACCAATTCGCCACTATCAACCGTGATTTTTGGTATATTTCGACGAAACTCGGTATTCGTAGTGGTAATCCACAGGTAAATATGTGCTGTAAAAATAAACTAAATCGGTTCATTAGAAGGGGGGGGGTTTACTCCGGACCCAAATTCCTAATATACTCATACCGGTCGTAATTTCTGCTGTATTATAACGAATACGGCGGTATACGTCGTGGGTAACTCATGAGAAAGAAGTGTTGTAAAAATGAGCTGAATCGGTCAATCGGAAAGCGGGGGTTTAATTTGTAATATATTTCAATAGAAAAGCCCGACAGACGTAGGTTCACAAAGCCGCCGCAAGGAGCGCTTTCTACCACTAGAGTGACTGTATCCTGTTCCTGTGTTAGATCAAAATACGATAATATGAGGTTTTTTTTGTATTTATTACGTAGTGTAGTAGGTACCATGTGTAAACATAACTCTGGAAGCAAATTAATAATTGATCAGTTACTCATTACAAATTTAAAAGAGAACTATTCATGTTTTTATTTCATTTATGTTGGATATTTTAAGCAAATTGTTCTGGAAAGCAGTCTACACTACCCAAAATCTGAGGAAAGTGCTTAGTTATGCAGCTCCTGCGTGACGGACTTTTGATTTATGAAGAAGAACGAACAAATTTTTTAATATTAAGTTCTATATTATAGTAATAGTGTAGGTGATGAGAGCTATATACACAATCATCCGCCATAAACATCATTGAAATAGCTTAGCATTGTGAGGTATTGTTTGAAGAAATGAGAGTAAGAAAAAAATAGAGCATAAGCTAACAGTTAATGTGGAGTACCTACACTAAAATAAATATTTGGTTTGAAGTTGCGAAACGGCCTACTTAGTGTTTGTTAAGTACGCTACGAAATAACGGGGTAATTGGTCTTCTTGAAGAATTCAGTAAGTATTCAGACCTCGACTCAGCGGCACAAAAAATATTTTGTGATAAAATAATAAAATAACAGAAGTAAAGCATACTTACATGAGTTTATACAGTATAAACATTTCAGGGAAGCAAGTCGATTTAAAGATATCAAAAAGTCCGTCACGCAGGAGCTGCATAACTAAGCACTTTCCTCAGAATTTGGGTAGTGTAGACTGCTTTCCAGAACAATTTGCTTAAAGTATCCAACATAAATAAAATAAAAACATAAATAGTTCTCTTTTAAATTTGTAATAAGTAAATGATCAATTATTAATTTGCTTCCAGAGTTATGTTTACACATGGTACCAACTACACTACGTAATAAATACAAAAAACCTCATATTATCGTATTTTGATCTAACGCAGGAACAGGATACAGTCACTCTAGTGGTAGAAAGCGCTCCTTGCGGCGGCTTTGTGAACCTACGTCTGGCGGGCTTTTCTATTGAAATATATTACAAATTAAACCCCCGCTTTCCGATTGACCGATTTAGCTCATTTTTACAACACTTCTTTCTCATGAGTTACCCACGACGTATACCGCGTTTCGTTAAAATACAGCAGAAATTACGACCGGTATGAGCATATTAGGAATTTGGGTCCAGAGTAAACCCCCCCCCTTCTAATGAACCGATTTGGTTTATTTTTACAACACATATTTACCTGTAGATTACCACAACGAATATATACCAAAAATCACGGCTGGTAGTGGCGAATTGTTATTGTGGGTTCGGAGTAAACCCCCCCTTCTAATGAACCGATTTAGTTCATTTTTATATCTCACTTTTCTCTCTATATTACCACTACGAATACCAAGTTTCGTTGAAATATAACAAATATTACGGCTGACATAGTCAAATTAGTGTTTTGGGTTCGGGGTAAACCCCCCCTTCCGGTGGACCGACTTTAGTGGTTAACAAACTCGTTCAATCGTTTGCTAATTGAATGCTATATACCAAGTTTCGTGACGAAAAAACAAAAACTCTGGCCGCTATCGTGATAACAGACACATATATATATATATATATATATATATATATATATATATATATAAATTTTAACGGGGGTCATTTTCGGTGTCTACTAGGTTGGATTGATAAAGATTTGAAGAAATTTTTCAAAAATTCCGTCATGAGTCCAACCTCAATAGCTACTTTCCTTCGGAGGAAAGTGCTAAAAACAAGTTTGCTTTAGTGAAGTTATCAACTGCGGCTGTCCTGAGATACCGAGATATTTCTGTCACGTTGTAAGAAATAATATTTTATAGCGAACTTAAGAATAATGGGCGTATAGATCAAATCTGATCATCTATTATACAAAATCCATCAACATTGTCTAGAAAGCACATTATCATAAATTCTGATTAGAACGTTGCGTTATATCAATAAATGTATTGTGTCGGACAGTCGTTTTCTTTCGAATGTGAAGTTCAATGGGTCTTTTTGCGAAGACCACATCCAGTTACTTTTGAAGTAGCAGTGATTGTATCAGTGATTCAGCGCATGCGCATAACTCTTTTGCCTTCCTATTGGAGGATTCGGATGACCAATTGCTTCGGTTCTTGCTGGGAGTAAAGTAACCTTCAACAGTGAATTAGCTTTTGTTTATGAAAAAGCTCTGTTTATGTTAGTGAGAAAAATGATCCTTTACAATTAGTTCGCGATGTTCCTGACAAAGAAAAAGGGATTGGTTTCTTACTCGGAAAAATTAATGGAATTCTATTAATTTTAGCGAGTTGGATAGACTAGAGTCGCTAAAATTAATGTAATTCTATTAATTGTGAGTTGGATTGACTAGGGTTTTGATATATTCTTGAGCGAGCGGAAACGCATAGCATGTAATGCCTAATAAATGTAGAATATCCAAAAAAGAGAGAGAAAAGGAATAAAATATGTTTGTTCACAAATAACGTTGTTTGTTGTCCTTCATAACCTGCAACAGTCAACTTTAATGCTTAATAACTTTTTTCGTAGTTGAGAGAATTGATTTTGATCATATTAACCTTTTTATTAATAAATATTGCTCGCCATTATCTAATATGAAATATAACTGTAGATAACGAGTCAAGAAGTAGTAGATAACCAGCAAAGAACCTATAAGCTAATCAGTAAGCTTATCAGCGAGTACGAGTAACTGTTATAAATCACTACCTACTGCTACTTCGAAAGTAACTGGATGTGGTCTTCGCAAAAAAACCCAGTTCAATTTTTTAATCATTACAATTTATTTTGGAGGCGTTAGAGCACTGGACTGATATGCTGGAGGGCCTGAGATCAAATCCCGAGCAACCACTAAAGTGTCTTCGTTCGTGGGTTGGATTTCGCCTCCCTGACCGTCCCTAGGCCAACACAGCCGTTTAATTAAATCTGTCTCTTTGGGCCCTCTGTTACGGGGCTGATTTTTCATCTTTGCAATTTATTTTATTGATGTATAAAAAAATAACATGAAATTGTCCCTAACTAGGGATCATTTAATTCTATTTATGGACGATATGATATCTGTTTACGGATCTATTAACCTTAATAAATTTCGAGATTTTAAACTTGTAGACATACGATTGTCACACTACTAAACAAGTTATTGTTTCGCTTATCCCTCCCCCCTGGGGAACACAGGGATAATGTCCTACATGTGTCAATGTAGGATATTGTGAACGAACACTCTGGTCATAAGTTAATTTTTTCCTAAATTTCTACCAAAAAGAGATTTTAAAATTTACGTTTCGTCTTTACTGACTATTCAACACATGTCATCAAAGTGAAATTGTAAAGTTAAGTTTTCTATAAGTAAGAGAGGATTTTATTTAGCTATTGGTTGGTATCTTACATTAAATCGGTCATCTCTTGTGGCGTATTGTAGACCTTTTTCTTCAAAATCTAAATTGCATATGTCACAAGTTGGTTTGTTATTTCCTGGAATGTGATATTCATGTTTAGTACCCAAGAGTTACCAAAATTACTACTGAAGAGTGCACATTCAGCTAACAAGACAACAGTCGTAATTACATACTACTGAAGAGTGCACATCCAGCTAACAAGACAACAGTCGTAAGTACATACTACTGAAGAGTGCACATTCAGCTAACAAGACAACAGTCGTAAGTACATACTACTGAAGAGTGCACATGCAGCAAACAAGACAACAGCCGTAAGTACGTACTACTAAAGAGTGCACATTCAGCTAACAAGACAATAGTCGTAAGTACATACTACTGAAGAGTGCACATCCAGCTAACAAGACAACAGCCGTAAGTACGTACTACTGAAGAGTGCACATTCAGCTAACAAGACAACAGTCGTAAGAACATACTACTGAAGAGTGCACATCCAGCTAACAAGACAATAGTCGTAAGTACATACTACTGAAGAGTGCACATCCAGCTAACAAGACAACAGCCGTAAGTACGTACTACTGAAGAGTGCACATTCAGCTAACAAGACAACAGTCGTAAGAACATACTACTGAAGAGTGCACATCCAGCTAACAAGACATCAGTCGTAAGTACATACTACTGAAGAGTGCACATCCAGCTAACAAGACATCAGTCGTAAGTACATACTACTGAAGAGTGCACATCCAGCTAACAAGACAACAGTCGTAAGTACATACTACTGAAGAGTGCACATCCAGCTAACAAGACAACAGTCGTAAGTACATACTACTGAAGAGTGCACATCCAGCTAACAAGACAACAGTCGTAAGTACATACTACTGAAGAGTGCACATCCAGCTAACAAGACAACAGTCGTAAGTACATACTACGTGCACATCCAGCTAACAAGACAACAGTCGTAAGTACATACTACTGAAGAGTGCACATCCAGCTAACAAGACAACAGTCGTAAGTACATACTACTGAAGAGTGCACATCCAGCTAACAAGACAACAGTAGTAAGTACATACTACTGAAGAGTGCACATCCAGCTAACAAGACAACAGTCGTAAGTACATACTACTGAAGAGTGCACATCCAGCTAACAAGACAACAGTCGTAAGTACATACTACTGAAGAGTGCACATTCAACTAACAAGACAACAGTCGTAAGTACATACTACTGAAGAGTGCACATCCAGCTAACAAGACAACAGTCGTAAGTAAGCTGGCTTCAATTAGAATTGGCCACACCAAACTAACATTGTCTTCTTAAAAGAACATTACAAACTGACTTGTGTCTTATATACAGGGTATATCGTAAGTTGATGACAATACTTAAGCGAGTTAAACTACACCAAAAATGGAGTTAAATACCTCCAAACACACTTTTCTACCTGATTTTGTTCCAGACATACGCCGTTCTGAAGGTTATATATAAAAAAATCTTGTTTTGTTTAGAAAAAACCCAAATTACCTCTGCTTGTACACGTTATTTTTCAACGTTGTATTTCCTTTTTTAAATCAACATTGAAATTAAAGGCTAATGCACTTTCAATGTTCACAAATGCCCTTTTCAGCTCGAAATAACTGTGCAAAAAGTCGATTCTAATAAAAAAGCTTTATTAGCGTCTTCATTCTAGAATCAATACTATTCCAAAAAGGAAAAATCTGCAAGCTGCGGAATCTTACTGAAGTGGTAAAATTTCATTTCTTTTGCAACGGTATATTCAGAGCTGACATTATCATTCAATTTAATAATTTGATTGAAAATTCAAGAGGAAAGGCAACTGATAAATAAAACTAATATCAGTTATTTTTGTGGTCTTATCAGAAGTAAATGAAAATTATTATTTATTGATTATAGTAAGTCATACATTAAAGCTGAATAAAAGAGAAAAATAATTACTTTGACAATAATAAAATTTGCTAAAACTGGCTTCTTTCTTGCATCCTATTACATTGATTTCACAGTAAACTACTTGGGTCTTTTTGCGAAGACCACATCCAGTTACTTTTGAAGTAGCAGTAGTGATTGTATCAGTGATTCAGCGCATGCGCGTAACTCCTTTGCCTTCCTATTGGAGGATTCCGATGACCAATTGCTTTGGTTCTTGCTGGGAGTAAAGTAACCTTCAACAGTGAATTAGCTTTTGTGTATGAAAAAGCTCTGTTTATGTTAGTGAGAAAAATGAGTCTTTTACAATTAGTTCGCGATGTTCCTGACAAAGAAAAAGGGATTGGTTTCTTACTCGGAAAAATTAATGGAATCCTATTAATTTTAGCGAGTTGGATAGACTAGAGTCGGTAAAATTAATGTAATTCTATTAATTGCGAGTTGGATTGACTAGGGTTTTGATATCTTCTTGAGCGAGCGGAAATGCATAGCACGTAATACCTAATAAATGTAAAATATCCAAAAAAGAGAGAGAAAACGATTAAAATATGTTTGTTCACAAATAACTTGTTTGTTATCCTTCATAACCTGCAAAACAGTCAACTTTAATGCTTAATAACTTATTTAATAGTTGAGAGAATTGATTTTGATCATATTAACCTTTTTATTAATAAATATTGCTTGCCATTATCTAATATGAATTATAACCGTAGATAACGAGTCAAGAAGTAGTAGATAACCAGCAAAGAACCTATAAGCTAATCAGTAAGGTTATCAGCGAGTACGAGTAACTGTTATAAATCACTACTGCTACTTCAAAAGCAACTGGATGTGGTCTTCGCAAAAAGACCCAACTACTTATTACATACACAATGCAGTAAGCGAAATCAATTAAATGTCTTACATAAATTTAGTGCTCTAGCGTGGAAAAGTAGCCAGTATTTACAATCAATACTGTATAACTTATAGGGGACTAAAGGCTGAAACCTATTTTCTTTAAAATTAAAGAACCTCTAAACTTCTGATCGCAATGCATATTTATTAGTTCATACCAGAGTCACTGATAAAAATAAATATCATTGTCTTATAAACCGAATACAAGCAGTAATGTTTATAGTGAATACTGTCGTTACCAATTCCGTTGACGATATTATAAATACAACTCAGGAGTGGACATTTGGTTACCGAGATAACAGGCGAGAAGAAATTGTACTTGCTCGAATCAAAATACACGAATGTATAAAGACAAGACTTAACTGTCCAACTTGTGGTTCATGCAATTCATACTTTACCAAAAACATCAACTTAGGGAATGCAGGAGAGGACACAAACTAAATATGTCCCATGACATGAACGAATTGATGAAGGACAGCAGCCAGTACATAATCACAATACTCTCTTACTTGCAGAACACTAGACTATACAATCTCATTTGATGACATCTCCTGAATACCCAGTGGCTTTTAGACAGTTAACAGATATTTCTAAGCCTCTGTTGATGAGGATAAGTTAATCTTAATCACAACGCTGGTTCATTAGATGATGCCAAATCCAAATATGGTTTTAGCGAATACTATCGTCGCCAACTTCATTAAAAGATGTCTTGCCTTGACAGCTAAACATTATGCGGCAGTACACAAATAGACGTGACCAATACATGCGTGACTCACTTAGTGGCTGTAGGAAGCTGGCAGAAGTCCTGACGCAGATCATGCTGGAAGGTTTCGGTACTGGAGAATGAGTCCCGGAGAACGGGTGGCGTACATCCCAAGACGCAGGAGTTGGCACCGCACGGCACAGACTGGCATCAGCTGACTCCCCACCACCAGGTGTCACTCACCTAGTCCCCACTACTCCCGGAACTCCTGGAGTCCTCTCTCGTCGGTCATCTGGAGGGGAGAAGTCTGGATCCTTAGGACTTGTAGGCGGACGGACAAGATACTTGAGAAAGGCAATCCGCGCTCTAGAAATAGGCAAATAGCAGACGCGTCGAGACGTCTAGTAAAGTAGGAGGATAGGTTAGGATGTGAATTTATTTGGCAGAGTAATTGCAAGGTTAATACGCCCTAGAATTTATTTATGTCTGTTTCATATTTGAATTGGTTCTTATCAACCCCACTTAAACCAACAGAATGCACATGTAAAATCAATTTCCGCTTGCATATAGAGCTTATTTTATTATAATTTGCGGATGGCATTTTATTTTACAACTAGGCTATTAGCGGCTATATGGGGCGAGGTTAGCTCAGTGGTAGAGTACTGGACTAATAAGTCGGAGGACTTCAGTTCAAATCCCGAGCAAGCACTAAAGATTTTTTCTTCTAGTGTCTTCGTTCATGGGTTAGATTCGGCCTCCCTGACCGTCCCTAGGCCGACCCAGCCTTTAATTAATTTAATAATGGGTACCTTGGGTTCTAATGACTCTAGCAGTCGAAGCAGCCAAGGGGAATTTTCCTTCACTATCTCCCTAGTGTGCCGTATGGTCATGAATCAGATACCTCTATAGTATCTGCCCCTCAGGCCCTCGTGGCCTGTTACGGGACTAAAAAAAAAAGAAATTAGCGGCTATCACATGATTGGTTACGCATTCGAGTACTGGCCACGCCCAACCTTGCTTAACTTCGTTGGTCAACGTGGCAAAGGCCAATTCATAGGTTATGGACTGGAAATATCATGTAAGGAATTGCTACGTTGTTTACAGTCAGTCAATAAATGTTGAACAGTTAAAGATCTTATCCCTCGCCCAGGGCCGCCACATTCGGGGGGGGGGGGGGGGGGCTTTCCTGCACCGATTGTCGGCTTTAACACCTTCAGGTCCGAATTTTTATTTCTTGATAAAATAATTTCATTTTCCTGCCATAGTTGTGTATTGCTCTTGTGAAGATTCCTGATTTTTTTTCAGAATTTTATGGTTTACCTGACATGAGTTATGTAATGTCCAGTATACTGGACATTGGTTCTCAAGTAATGCGATTTGTGGATGAAAACCGAAATTCAAAATTTTGAAATATTAAAAAAATATATAATTAACGCAGTAATTTATTACCAATTTAAAATATAATAATTCAGAAAAAATAAATTTGAAAAATTATTAGTAAATATTATTGTAAAAGCTCAAATATCATAAGGTATTGTAAAAATAGATTAGAATTTTAGACATGAAATTGTTGTCAGCGCACAGTAATAAGGAAAATAATGAAATTGAAATATTTACAGTCTAGTCTCAAAAAGAGATATTTCATTATTTAAAAAAAAAAAAAAAACATAAAACTACTAAGAATATATTTTTTGAAAATCATGTGAACGGACAGATGATATTTTTGAATGGTTTGGGCGCCTTTTAGCCCATACCATTCAGAAAAAGTTATTGATTATTATGGCACTCAAAAAAACAATTCTGACAACATAAAAACAAAATATAACAGTAAATATTTGAAAAATAGATAAAAAATATTGTTACATCAAATATGAGGGTTGACTTCCCATGTACAGTATACTGGACATGGATTTTCAAAAATTCGTAGACACCTTATTACAAACTTTATTGATAAAACTGAACTTCCAACCTTCAAAAAGATCATGTACATTAAATTCGGAGGAGCCGGCTGGACAATGGAACTGAAGGGGTTAATTATCATTTAGCTCAAAATTTAAGATGAAAATAATTTTAAAATGTCCAAAGTCCTATAGTATTTCAGGCTAGCTCTGTGGCGGCCCTGCATTCGCCTAAAAGTGGTTTCTTCTTTTCGGTCCTGGGGATATAAAAGGTGAATATTGCGTGTCCTATCCAAAGTCTGTATAAAATTACATCGTCTTGTAGAAGAAATTGCTCTATTTTTAAGGATAGTCACAATTCCCCTTAATCCTAATCACTCTTCAACCGTTTTTGTTCCCATTAATCATGCTAGTTTGTAAATTCTTCTGAGTACTGTTCGTACAGTGAATCAAACTCTCCGGAATCTCCAAGAAATAATAAGTAAAGATTATTTATCTGACACCGAAAGCTAAATTTGTCTGTACTAAGCTATGTGAGATACGCAGTGTTGGACATTATTCGAATAAATTATTATTCGAATGATCATTCGAATAAATTTTTAGTGAATGATGAATAATTCACTGAATTATCTTATTCACACGGTACATCATGAATTATTCAAGGAATTATTCGTTATTCATTATTCGTTATTCATCATTATTTATTATTTATTTCTAGTTGGTCTACTGAATAATCCTACTCAAACACACATATATATATACGTATTTCTGGCTGCCAACATTATAATAAATTTATCGTTATTCACTAAAACATGTTTATTCTGAATGATCATTCGAATAATTTGTGAATAAAACATAAACTTCATTCACAGAATAACGAATAATGAATAAAAGTAATTATTCTTCATTCATGAATGAAATAATACAATTATTCATTAATCATTATTCATCATTCTGAATAATTTTTGCCCAACACTGGAGATATGTTGGTGTGTTTGCGCAAGAGTGCTAAACAAATAATTGAAATTGAAGTAGGCAAAAAAGATTGTTCCTGACATAATGATGTAACATTCATTACGTACCGACATTATTATTCACGTTTTTCTAACGAAATCATTAATCTCGCTGACAATGTGCATTTTATATCTAACTAGCTGAATACCCGTGCTTCGTCACGGCAGATAAATAGTTATTTTATTGCCTTAAATAATTTATCATTAAAATTACGTTACTATATAATTTTGTGCAGTTTATTATAGCACGGTATCCGTCATACTATATGTTATTCATCAATTGATAAGTAAACAAAGAATAATGTTCCTTGACATAGGGGCGCTTCGGACCAGTGCCATCAAACAGATAACCCGTTATCAATAGGTTACAAGTAACGGGAGCTAAACCACTAAAGGTTAAAATTTGTTCTCAATAATAAATGGGCGTTGAAATTTAAAAGTTTTGCTTATAATTTTTACTGTTTTTATTCCCCCCCCCCCCTGGTATGCCCATCCCATATTAATGTGTCCCAGTTTCACTCTCCAAAAATATAGCAAGCCTATCTGACGGGGACAGGCTGAAAAGAAACGCAATTAAAATGGTTATTCTGTCGTTCATAGCGTAAACTCTATGAGGGACAGCTTATTCCTAGTAATTCAAGGACTGCCATCATAGTTTAAATTAACCGCAATTAAAAATAATACTATGAAATAGATAATGTACGGTAACAGCTGTTCTGTTATCGTCCTAGCAACGCTTGCTGCCTAGGCTTGCATGCTCTAACCAACTCAAACTTTAAACCCCTCTAAAAATACTTAAAAATTCGAATATCAAAAAATCCTTTCTTAGTGAGTGCCTACGTTATATAGGGAGTGTCCATGCAAATTTCAAAATTTTCTGTCGAGCGGCTTGGGCTGGGCGATGATAGGTCAGTGAGTGAGTGAGTGAGTGAGTGAGTGGTATTTGACAAATATACAGTAGATTATTCCGCGAGATTTGTAAAATAGGCTATAAATCCTTAAGCGTAATTATATATTCAAGATTTTACTATTCTCTTATAAATAGGCTATAAATGCTTAAGCGTATTTATATATTCAAGATTTTACTATTCTCTTATAAATAGGCTTTAAATGCTTAAGCGTATTTATATATTTAAGATTTTACTATTCTCTTATAAATAGGCTATAGATGCTTAAGCGTATTTATATATTTAAGATTTTACTATTCCCTTATAAATAGGCTATAAATGCTTAAGCGTATTTATATATTCAAGATTTTACTATTCTCTTATAAATAGGCTTTAAATGCTTAAGCGTATTTATATATTTAAGATTTTACTATTCTCTTATAAATAGGCTATAGATGCTTAAGCGTATTTATATATTTAAGATTTTACTATTCTCTTATAAATAGGCTATAAATGCTTAAGCGTATTTATATATTCAAGATTTTACTATTCTCTTATAAATAGTTTTTAAATGCTTAAGCGTATTTATATATTTAAGATTTTACTATTCTCTTATAAATAGGCTATAGATGCTTAAGCGTATTTATATATTTAAGATTTTACTATTCTCTTATAAATAGGCTATGAATGCTTAAGCGTATTTATATATTCAAGATTTTACTATTCTCTTATAAATAGGCTATAAATGCTTAAGCGTATTTATATATTCAAGATTTTACTATTCTCTTATAAATAGGCTATAGATGCTTAAGCGCATTTATATATTCAAGATTTTACTATTCTCTTATAAATAGGCTATAAATGCTTAAGCGTATTTATATATTCAAGATTTTACTATTCTCTTATAAATAGGCTTTAAATGCTTAAGCGTATTTATATATTTAAGATTTTACTATTCTCTTATAAATAGGCTATAGATGCTTAAGCGTATTTATATATTTAAGATTTTACTATTCTCTTATAAATAGGCTATAAATGCTTAAGCGTATTTATATATTCAAGATTTTACTATTCTCTTATAAATAGTTTTTAAATGCTTAAGCGTATTTATATATTTAAGATTTTACTATTCTCTTATAAATAGGCTATAGATGCTTAAGCGTATTTATATATTTAAGATTTTACTATTCTCTTATAAATAGGCTATGAATGCTTAAGCGTATTTATATATTCAAGATTTTACTATTCTCTTATAAATAGGCTATAAATGCTTAAGCGTATTTATATATTCAAGATTTTACTATTCTCTTAAAATAGGCTATAGATGCTTAAGCGCATTTATATATTCAAGATTTTACTATTCTCTTATAAATAGGCTATAAATGCTTAAGCGTATTTATATATTCAAGATTTTACTATTCTCTTATAAATAGGCTATAAATGCTTAAGCGTATTTATATATTTAAGATTTTACTATTCTCTTATAAATAGGCTATAGATGCTTAAGCGTATTTATATATTTAAGATTTTACTATTCTCTTATAAATAGGCTATAAATGCTTAAGCGTATTTATATATTCAAGATTTTACTATTCTCTTATATATAGGCTATAAATGCTTAAGCGTATTTATATATTTAAGATTTTACTATTCTCTTATATATAAGAGAATATAATGTTGGTCTTTATTTACGTATTTGTGTGGCAATCTCACAAATCAGAAAAAATTGGCAATGAGATTTACTAACTTAATATGATATAGCAAAACCGGGACATGTTGACATAAATGAGAGCACCACAGTAGACAGTCCAGCCAAAAACTCCACTAAAAGACAACACTTCGACAAACAGGATATCACGTACCATGACATGCAACTAGGAGCCAAGAAATATATCATGCAACAATGGCAACGGTATTGGTACAACACGACAGAAAACAAACTACGAGAAATCAAAAACACAGTAAGTGAATGGACCTCAAGCAAAAGAGGCAACAGAAGAGACGAAGTAGTCCTTTGCCGTTTGAGAATAAGTCACTCGTTCATACCTCATGACCAAACAGACCATAACAAAGTGGCAATGCTGCAACACGACATTAACTATAAAAACTTACTAACTGAATGTAGACTTAGACAAAACCTTGACCTACCGGACAGCTTGACTATCTTACTCTGTGACGGGAGCCAATATATAGAAAGAACACTCCAATACTTAAAACAAACTAAACACTATGACAACATTTAAATAAATATTAAAACTTAAAATAACCAAAATCATAATATAATTCTGTCAGACTTTACAAAACCGATATATCGTCGATACAAAAGCAAACTAACGAATATGAAAATCACCACTTTTCAGAGTGGAATAGTATTTATTCATAACTTTTTTTGGAAAGTCAAGTATTCGGCAGATTTGACCTTTTGATAGTGGAATACTTTCCCTTTAATAGAGTGAAGTCAGATTGAAGAATTTGCCGTAAATAAGTCCAGCAGAAATTATTAAAGATGGACAATGAAAGATGCATTTATTCATATTCGTTAGTTTGCTTTTGTATCGACGATATATATACCATTAAATGAACGTATTTAATATCTTTATATTTGTAGCTTACACTAGGACAGAAAAACGTAATGTCCAAATGACATTAAAAGAATGACAACTACTAGACAAACAACTATATGAACTGATTTTCCAAATAAATAACAGTTATCTCTACTTGATATCTGACTATTTGACATACAACAATAAAACCAACTTGACGTAACCAACTCTACTGGATGTATTACCACAAAGATATCAATCTAGCATTGTTATCTATATGTTTTGTCGCCTATATTGCGAAAACATTAATAAATAAATAAATGATATAGCAAAAGATTTTTGCCAAATTGGTTAACTAAATTATAATTAAATTAGACGTACGAATGATGAGGCTTTTCACTTAACGCATGTGTGCACTTAACCATCGATTAATGGAACGCGGTTTTATCAGGATTTTGGTGTTGTCAAAGCATTTCACACTTGGAGAGACACAGAGATAATGAAATGGGGGGGGGGGAGAGAGGGGGGGGGAGAGAGAGAGAGAGAGAGAGAGAGAGAGAGCGAGAAAGAGAGAGTAAGATGACCGGAATTCGTGCTTCCTGTAGATAATGACGCATACAATGCGCAATATGCCGCGCCTTTTTGAGGTTTTTCTGCCGGCCTTCCTGGCCTGAAAGAAAAACCATTCCCTAAAAAAAAAATAAGGTCATCGCAATCTCTTTGATTCAGTTTGTATGTGGGCATTCCATTTGGCTTAAGTATATGTTGTGGGCATTCCATTTGGCTTAAGTATATGTTGTGGGCATTCCATTTGGCTTAAGTATATGTTGTGGGCATTCCATTTGGCTTAAGTATATGTTGTGGGCATTCCATTTGGCTTAAGTATATGTTGTGGGCATTCCATTTGGCTTAAGTATATGTTGTGGGCATTCCATTTGGCTTAAGTATATGTTGTGGGCATTCCATTTGGCTTAAGTATATGTTGTGGGCATTCATTTGGCTTAAGTATATGTTGTGGGCATTCCATTTGGCTTAAGTATATGTTGTGGGCATTCCATTTGGCTTAAGTATATGTTGTGGGCATTCCATTTGGCTTAAGTATATGTTGTGGGCATTCCATTTGGCTTAAGTATATGTTGTGGGCATTCCATTTGGCTTAAGTATATGTTGTGGGCATTCCATTTGGCTTAAGTATATGTTGTGGGCATTCCATTTGGCTTAAGTATATGTTGTGGGCATTCCATTTGGCTTAAGTATATGTTGTGGGCATTCCATTTGGCTTAAGTATATGTTGTGGGCATTCCATTTGGCTTAAGTATATGTTGTGGGCATTCCATTTGGCTTAAGTATATGTTGTGGGCATTCCATTTGGCTTAAGTATATGTTGTGGGCATTCCATTTGGCTTAAGTATATGTTGTGGGCATTCCATTTGGCTTAAGTATATGTTGTGGACAAGAAATCTAGCCACATGAGGTAGAGGATCTTTTTACATTAAGGCTGCTATGCTTTGTCTCATTTCCGATAGCAAAAAAGGAAAATATATATATATATAAAAAGTCTTCTAAAACTATGGAAAATAATAATTATGTATGCAGTCCAGTGTTAAGTTTAAACTAATTTAAGAATTGATAATTTATATTTATTAAGAATTAAAAGTTTTTGTTTTTTATAAATTATTTTGAACTTGCAGCTTTACATAGCGTGAGTTAATTTTTTAGACCATGAAGATTTTTTGTTGGTTTTTTTTGGGGGGGGGGAGGTGGTTGGGTAGAAATTGTAGGGGGTAAACATATACTTTTAATGACTTTTATACACGCCTTATGAAGGACTGTCTTTTTACAAAAGTTTTTTTAATTTTTTGCGTTAACTTTTTTTCTTTAATTTTTCTCCTGCATAGATTCCCGGTGTATAGCCGTTTTTGGGGGGGGGGGGGCGCCCTGTATAAAAACCAACTTCAATTTTTGAAACAAATCAGAAAATACAACAATATTTAAAATCCTAAAGGAATATCCATAAAGACTAAATCTTTTAAATAGACTGATAAGAAAACTGCCATTAAGTGAACCTCTCAGGACCAACTTAGCTTTGTTTGGGTTTTTCTTGCATTGTATATATATTTCTCCTGGTGGTTTTTCTTTCTCCTATTCGTTAAGAATTCTTAACCCTTCCAGCGGAACATCTTTTTTTCTTGTTTTAGTTGGAACGTCCCTCTCTGAGACGGGTACCTTGTTTTCCACATTGTCAATACCCTACTAATTATTTTTGAGGCACTTATCATTTATCTAATAATTGGTACGTAGTTTTGTTTGTTGAAGGAAAAATAAATGAAACAAAAGATAAATATTTATTTCTGAATTTCGTTAAAATTATTAAATGTTTGTATAGGAAACCCAAATTATTTCCGCCTATGCAGTCTTTTTTTCTTTCTTTTTTTTTCTTTTCTTTACTTTTATTACATTATTTTCAGTCAAATTTACAGTAAACAATTACAACGAGAAAAAAGTTACAAAATGAAAAATACAAAAATAATTGAGTACTAAATATTTTTGAAAATGTAGACTAATAAAAAGATACGAAAATGTAAATTCGTAAAAAATTACCATAAGAAAAAATAGAAAAAGTCAAAACTCGAAGAATTAGACTAGAAAAAAAAGTAAAAAAGTAATAGACTAGTTAAAAGTTACAAAAAGGTAGACTAATAAAAAGTTACGAAAAATTATAATTAGTACTAAAAAAATGTTTTTGTACGCTACTGAATCCTAATCTTTTCTTATAGTACGCATTGCTTGAAGTTCTGCGTAAGTGTGCGTCACAATGAGTACATTAATCGGAACACGCGTCGAGCAGACGGCTACTCGGAACGTACGCTAGTAGGAACATCCGTCTTATAGACGGAGTGCCTTTGAGAAAAAGCGCTCTTACCGACTCGAGAGACGGATGTTGGCTAAACTACCGCGATGTCCGTAGAGGGAAAGGTGTAAACTTAGCAAACTTCAAGCCTCGCCAAACTTAACACCATACAACTATATGGTTGCTTTTAGCGCGGTTACTCCCTATCTCCAAAGGGAGAACCCGCTTATGAGGTTGACCTCATGACGCAATCCGGAAATGCCGACTAGAAACTTTCACGTTTCAGACCCTATAGATCACGAAAATATAGTTGGCTAAAATTTGTATATATATATATATATATATATATATATATATATATATATATATATATATTTATATTTATATATATATATATATATATATATATATATGCTTGTCTGTTCGCTCTCTAGCAAGCTCAAAAATGGTCTGATTTTGACGAAATTTGGTACAAAAATCTGTCGTCTAATTTGAAAGGTCAAGTTCGTTAACCAGCAGAATCCGCTCACTAGAAGATAGTGTTGGGGCGAAATTCGCGCAAAAAAAAATCGTAACGCTTACGTTATTGAGTTTATATAATCTATTCCATTTCTTCGAGATGTATGTAACCGCGCTAAGATGACGCAGTCCCTGGGAGTCGGACTTTATATTTTAAACTATACCCGCCTGGCGACGGATGTTCCGTTGGAAGGGTTAATCATGTGAATCTCTTGATCTTCTGTAGAACCATCAGCTATCTTGTCAATAGCTGGATTCCTTCAAAATGTGCTAATAAGATTCCTGCGTTAGGAAATATTGAAATATATATTTTACGAAGTGGAGATTTTAATATCTAATAACAACTAATGACACCTCTTATTTTATTCATTTAGTACTTTCTTTTACACTATTTCGTATTATTATCTATTCTTAAAACAATACAAATAAAATACGAAACAAAAAAAAATGAAAAGGACCATCCCCTGAAGTACAGCCGTAAAAGAATTCAAATATAGAATTTTATCAATAAGTTATCAGCCGAAACTGTTATTAGATTTTAAACGTATGATTGACAGAATGCAGATAGACCAGTAAAATGATTCACTGATTGTGTCACGTATATAGATAGAAAATTAATTTACAGCAGAATACAATAGTAGAATCCAAACCTCCATTTTGTATGGAAATGAGGTTTTGAGGAACAAAATAACATTTTAGAAACGCCCGTCATGGGGAAGGTGCAAAACTAAAAGCATTTTTCAGCAAGGCAGGTAGTGTACGCCGCATTTAAAAAAAAAAAAAAAAAAATATGCTTCAAATTAAAAAATAAAAATAAATAGTTTTGCAAGGTAGGGATTGTCGGGGTTCGGTCACTGCTACTTAATAAAACTACATGTTATCATAAAAATGGTTTTATTGTGCCGACGTTTCGGCTTGAACTTCAAGCCTTCACCAGGGCTGTAAAAAACAAGTAGGACGGATGTAATACTGAAATATACATATATATATATATATATATATATATATATATATATATATGCTTACATACACAAATACACATACATATATACATACATATATATATGGAAAAAGACAAAACATAAAATGCTAGAACATAATATATACAAGAACAATGTGCACTAGGATACCAATCCCCTATACCGCCTGCAATATAGCCCTTTATACCTGCCTCCCTTTCCATTAACACAACATTTTATGACTTTATGACCCCTTACTGTACTTCGCCGCTTTCGCCGCTCTTTCTTTCATCTTCTATATTCTCTGTCCATTGGGTGGTCCAGAACCCCCCCCCCCTTCACCAACTCCTTTCTTCCTATGTTTCCCTGTATTAACTGTCAGAAATGATCCCGCATTTGTGAGGAATAGTTCTCTATCTTCCCATCGGTAAGCCCATATTGTTATTCTTATATCTAATCTAATATGTAATCTGTTATTCTTATATCTGTTTTCCTAATAATTGAAACACATTGGTATCCTAGAGCACATTGTTCTTCTATATATTATGTTCTAGCATTTTATGTTTTGTCTTTTTCCATATATATATGTATGTATATATATATGTATATTTCAGTATTACATCCGTCCTACTTGTTTTTTACAGCCCTGATGAAGGTTTGAAGTTCAAGCCGAAACGTCGGCACAATAAAACCATTTTTATGATAAAATGTAGTTTTATTAAATAGCAGTGACCGAACCCCGACAATCCCTACCTTGCATCATCTACGGTCAACCATCTCCTCTCAATAAATAGTTTTGGTCTTCTATATTTGTAATGAACAAGAATGTTCAAGAGAATGGAAAATCTAGAAATGCTTGGATCGTTAACCATTTCCAATTCTAATATTCCTGTTGCAGCTGAGCCTAAATCTCAACAAGATAAAGCTGCTGCACGTCTTGAAGAAACGACGGTGACAGCAGAAAATACTGAAAAAGAGGATACAAGAAAAAAAAAAATGATAGCGTTAGGTGCTTATTAGTTATTTTATTTTCTTGACATGTTAGGGATTATCCACAAGGATTTTCTGGGGCATAAATTATTTCCACGTATACTTTATTTTTGGTCTTCACCTAAGCGAACTTTATTAATGAGATAATTACATTGTTGGAGAATGCTGGATGGTGGAAAATTGATGTTCCAAGGATGAAAAAATGGTCGAAAATTCCCACAAGTGTTTTATTGGCAAAACGTTTTCAGGGACTAAGCCCCATTTTCAATGCCCTGTGACACAATACAGTAATTAAAACAGGTTCAATTTAAAACAGATTAAAATAACAAAACAAAAATAACAAAAAACAATCGTAAAACCTGAGACTACATATTAAAATAACATAAAACCCCATTTTGTCCAATTATTTAAAAGTCAAGTCAATAAAAAAACACAACAAACAAAAACAGTCAATAAAACACTTGTGGGAATTTTCGACCATTTTTTCATCCTTGAAGCTAATTACAATTCCTCATTTAAACGTTTCGGCCTCAGGGCCATCCTCATTAAACTAGAAGAAAAATAAATTACATGTATTGAATTACATTAAAAATTACCCCCTTTATCCATACAATGTAAAATTTCTTAAACATCTCCTTAACTTATATTACCTTCTTTCATAAATCAACCTATATAGGGGAAATAAGGTGAATATATCCTCGATACAAATGCAAAGTAACGAATATGAAAAAATGCATCTTTCATTGTCCATCTTTAATAATTTCTGCTGGACTTATTTACGGCAAATTCTTCAATCTGACTTCACTCTATTAAAGGGAAAGTATTCCACTATCAAAAGGTCAAACCTGCCGAATATTTGACTGTCCAAAAAAATAGTTATGCATAAATGCATTTCCACTCTGAAAAGTGGTGATTTTCACATTCCATACTTTGCATTTGTAGCGAAGATATGTGGATTTATGAAAGAAGGTAATATAAGTTAAGGAGATGTTTAAGAAATTTTACATTGTATGGATAAAGGGGGTAATTTTTAATGTAATTCAATACATGTAATTTGTTTTTCTTCTAGTTTAATGAGGATGGCCCTGAGGCCGAAACGTTTAAATGAGGAATTGTAATTAGCACATTAATAAAATTGGCTGAGGTGAAGATCAAAAATAAAGTATACGTGGAAATATTTTATTATCTTTAAGGGCGTCTTGACAATAATTGTCAACATAATCGGGCGTTAATATCACAATTATTGTGATATTACCGCCGGACTATCTACAGGTTGCCACCTATTTATAATGCCAACAGCGCGTGGTGACCTATTATAGGTACTGTCCGCGATAACCGTTGCTTATCTTCGGTAACCAATCCGAACCGGTGCATTGAACGTAGCTATGGGCGTTGGCTTTTAGTTATTATGTTAGTTTTTAGGGGACGTAAACACCCCCTTCCCTCGTGTACCGATATGTGTAAATGTGTAAATACTTCCGGGGGAAAAAAATGGATTGCTTTGATCATTGGCGCAATTTAAACAAAAAATGAAGTAGTCTTCATAACTTAACTACTGCTCTAACAGTTTTGCTGTTCTTATTAGCATCGGTTAATCAAATAATTACAAAAATTTGGTAGTATATGATGTAATGGAAATCTGTCTATGGTTACGCCACTTGATAAGTGGATAATACGTATTAGGACATGATCATACGAGACAAACAGTGGTCAGAACGAACGTCAGGACTGATACAATAGCCATTGTGTTGAGTAAAGAATAGCCGATGAGTGCGCATGCGTGGAACAATTTACGTGACATAAATACAAAATTGTTCTCCGTCGAATCATGGAGTTTATACGAAGCCTTTAATCGAATTATTATATTTACTACAATATAACTAAACGCCTCATCAGACATTCTTCTATTTTAACTAAATTGTTGATTATGACTGAATTAAGAGAACAGAATATCTGTAAACACCGACTAAATAACAGAATCGAAATACCTAGCTTGCCAAAATTCGTTCAAACGTCACTCATCTTTATTTCACTACTGTATTTCCTGCTCATAATTATACATATGTATACACATATTATTTTCTTGGACGCTATTACGGTGCATCAATGGATTATTAATCGTGTTTAGGGGCATTATGCTGACCTTGGGAAGAGCCAAAAACAAATCTCCAGACAAGGATATAATTTCTTGTATAAGGACTTACACTGGGAACAAATGCTTATGGGGGTGTCTATTTGTGAGAAGGAGTGTATCTACAGTAAACGAGTAAATATACTGATAACAACGCAAGCCGTTGCAGTTACAGTTTACATGTGGTTTAGTGTATCTGCTTGTGGCGGTGTCTATTTGTGAGAACGAGTGTATCTACAGTAAACGAGTAAATATACTGATAACAACGCAAGCCGTTGCAGTTACAGTTTACATGTGGTTTAGTGTAACTGCTTGTGGGGGTGTCTATTTGTGAGAAGGAGTGTATCTACAGTAAACGAGTAAATATACTGATAACAACGCAAGCCGTTGCAGTTACAGTTTACATGTGGTTTAGTGTAACTGCTTGTGGGGGTGTCTATTTGTGAGGAGTGTAGCTACAGTAAACGAGTAATTATACTGATAACAACGCAAGCCGTTCCAGTTACAGTTTACATGTGGTTTAGTGTAACTGCTTATGAGGGTGTCTATTTGTGAGAAGGAGTGTATCTACAGTAAACGAGTAAATATACTGATAACAACGCAAGCCGTTGCAGTTACAGTTTACATGTGGTTTAGTGTAACTGCTTGTGGGGGTGTCTATTTGTGAGAAGGAGTGTATCTACAGTAAACGAGTAAATATACTGATAACCACGCAAGCCGTTCCAGTTACAGTTTACATGTGGTTTAGTGTATCTGCTTGTGGGGGTGTCTACTAGGTAGGATCGATAAAGATTGGAAGAAATTTTTGAAAAAAATTCCGTCATGAGTGCAATAGCTACTTTCCTTCGGAGGAAAGTGCTAAAACATGATGTGGGAAGATTAAACTACTAGGGAAAAACTTACACAATGTATTTTTGAGAAAAAAACGACTTCATTTAGATAACAATTACATAGAGATTTATATCCGGATGCCCTATCAAACGCTAAGATTTTTTTTAACCTCATTTAAACAATGCGGATCATTTTTGCCTATTTATATCTGTTCAATGCCTAATAAAAATATTTAAAAAATCTGTATCTGAAAGTTACAGGAAGTAGAGAATAAAATTAAAATGAATTAATTACAGGAAAAAATCCTCAATAATAATATTAAATTATAAGTATATATATTATGTACAAAAAAAAAAAAAAAAAAATAAAAAAATAAAAAAAAAAATAAAAAAAAATAACAGCATGCATATAATAACGCACGAATACCAAAACAAAATTGTTGAAGGAGATCGTTGACCGTAGATGATGCAAGGTAGGGATTGTCGGGGTTCGGTCACTGCTACTTAATAAAACTACATTTTATCATAAAAATGGTTTTATTGTTGCCGACGTTTCGGCTTGAACTTCAAGCCTTCATCAGGGCTGTAAAAAACAAGTAGGACGGATGTAATACTGAAATATACATACATACATATATATATATATATTACATATATATTACATATTAGATTAGATATAAGAATAGCAATATGGGCTTACCGATGGGAAGATAGAGAACTATTCCTCACAAATGCGGGATCATTTCTGACAGTTAATACAGGGAAACATAAGAAGAAAGGAGTTGGTGAGGGGGGGGGGGGGGGTTCTGGACCACCCAATGGACAGAGAACATAGAAGATGATTTGTACAGCCCTGATGAAGGCTTGAAGTTCAAGCCGAAACGTCGGCACAATAAAACCATTTTTATGATAAAATGTAGTTTTATTAAGTAGCAGTGACCGAACCCCGACAATCCCTACCTTAAAAACAAAATTGTTTTATTTTTTTTAATTTTAAATTTACGATTTAGAGTTTAGATTAGATTTGTGTTTATTGGAGAATAAATAACGTGGTCATTGCATCCTCATATACATTTTATAAAACTCTAGTTCCCCTTCTACACTGTATCATTAATGTATCAGTTTACTCCCCATCAATAATTATGCGTTTAAAGAGGAATGTGACACGTCATCATAGAGGTGACAATTTTTGACAATGTTAACTGCACTATATATATATATATATATATATATATATATATATATAAATCGTCTATGATGTCTAAGCAGTCGACTGGAATAAATTTCAAACTTCTTAATAGAATCTTATAAAAAATATCATTATCAGCAATGGAATAGGAAGCAGGTAGATTAATATAGGAGGTTTTGAAGACAACATTCAAAAACCAACCAAATTTTGAAATATAGTAAATATATATGGCAAATATTGAAAGAAGAATGGCAGGCTTATTATCTAATGAAAGCCAGGAATTTCTGATGGAATATATCCAAGAAAATATTAAAGCCCGGTATTCTAGTATGATATAAAAAAAAACAAGAAAATATGTTGGCTAGGTTTAACAAGATTCAGTAACGGAAGATACCCTTCCAAAAATGGCCAATGAATAATAACATTTAAAATAAAACATATTTTCGCCATAAAACAAAATATGTTTTCAAATTACAGTCCCAGTAACTATGAGAAATATTATCAACAATTCAACGATGTATTAAGCAAAGAAGGGGCCTTACTAGAATAACAAAGATTAAAAAATTATTTATAAAATATTCCGCTTCTTCTTACACAAAATTAATGTTTTTAGTATTACAAGCTCGCTACATAGGCGACTTGCTCTACTAAAATTGTATGATGCAACCAAAATCAGGAAAGTACAAGTCCTTAAAAAATTAACATGTCCGTAATAAATACCACTATGAAATTTTAAAAATGGAACAAACAACAAAAACAATAAAATACAAAATACAAACAGAATCAACAAAAAGCCACAAACCAATAGCTCTTAGAGGCTGTTCATTTAAAGTTTTATGTAAATATTAAACATTGTTACTTGAGCATAGTAAACTTCCAACAGAATCAATGTGGCATCAGACCAAATCATTCGGCTATAGATCACATTATTACCATAGAAAACGATTCAATGAACTCTTAATTCGTAGAAATAAATAACTACGAATTATGTAGTATATTTTGAAAAAGCTTATCATATAGTCTTGTTGCAAACCCTTCAAAACTAGGGCTAATGGGCCAATATTCTACAGAGGTCTTCATAAAATTTATTCTGAATTTCGTGTTCAACAGAACACTTCTTGTAAAAGCGGGAACAACTTTGAAAAGGTGTGCCCCAAGGCAGCGTCATAAGTACAATACTTTTTAAAACAGCTAAGTTGCGTTGAATTTGTAAATTTTTCACTGTTTTACAGTCTACTAGTACGTGCTTTGCAGTATTTTCACCCAATTCTAAGTTTCCTTAAGACCAATTATTTCTTTTGCGTAGTTTTCACTTACGCTGGACACGTTTTTACCCTGTCTTAACTTACTTTCAGCTGTACTTTATTCATTACACCAGTCTTGCACTAATAATGCTAGAAATTTATGAGTAATGTGATTCGTCAACTTATATGTATACGTAGTATAACGTTTCTGAGGGATACAAAAAAGCATGACGTTAAAAAAAAAAGGAAAAATATTATTTTGATGAAAAATTGGATTTAACCCATTTTGAAAGTCTTCGCCTAATATATAGGAGCAAAATTCTAATAGATATTGGGCCCATTAGTTTTCTGCGGAATGTGTTGCATTGACGCTACTCCTATGGGATGGATAATCATTATTGATATATCTTTTTTTATTTATTGCTCAAAATCATTATTGAAATTTACAAATAGAAGTCGTTCTACTGAAAATTTGAAAAACACAATTAGTGTTTTATTTTAGTTTTTTCAACTGTTTGCTGCATTTATCTCTCTCCACGTGAGCCTATTGACTATCATGAAAATCAAGATGTTATCACTAAACTCAGAACGTTTCTGCTGCTGGTAGGAGACATTAATTCAAAAAACATGATGTGGGAAGATTAAACTACTAGGGAAAAAACTTACACAATGTATTTTTGAGAAAAAAACGACTTCATTTAGATAATTTATATCCGGATGCCCTATCAAACGCTAAGATTTTTTTTAAACTCATTTAAACAATGCGGATCATTTTTGCCTATTTACATCTGTTCAATGCCTAATAAAAAATATTTAAAAAATCTGTATCTGAAAGTTACAGGAAGTAGAGAATAAAATTAAAATGAATTAATTACAGGAAAAAATCCTCAATAATAATATTAAATTATAAGTATATATATTATGCACAAAAAAAACAGCATGTATATAACGCACGAATACAAAAACAAAATTGTTTTCTTTTTTTAATTTTAAATTTACGATTTAGAGTTTTGATTAGATTTGTGCTTATTGGAGAATAATTAACGTGGTCATTGCATCTTCATATACATTTTATAGAACTCTGGTTCCCCTTCAACACTGTATCATTAATGTATCAGTTTACTCCCCATCAATAATTATGCGTTTAAAGAGGAATGTGACACGTCATCATAGAGGTGACGAGGTGACAATTTTTGACAATGTTAACTGCACTATATATATATAAATCGTCTATAATGTCTAAGCAGTCGACTGGAATATATTTCAAACTTCTTAATAGAATCTCAATAATAATATTAAATTATAAGTATATATATATTCTAATAGATATTGGGCCCATTGGTTTTCTGCGGAATGTGTTGCATTGACGCTACTCCTATGGGATGGATAATCATTATTGATATATTTTTTTTATTTATTGCTCAAAATCATTATTGAAATTTACAAATAGAAGTCGTTCTACTGAAAATTTGAAAAACACAATTAGTGTTTTATTTTAGTTTTTTCAACTGTTTGCTGCATTTATCTCTCTCCACGTGAGCCTATTGACTATCATGAAAATCAAGATGTTATCACTAAACTCAGAACGTTTCTGCTGCTGGTAGGAGAAATCAACTCAAAAAACATTATGTGGGAAGATTAAACTACTAGGGAAAAAACTTACAGAATGTATTTTTGAGAAAAAAACGACTTCATTTAGATAATTTATATCCGGATGCCCTATCAAACGCCAAGATTTTTTTTTTGAACTCATTTAAACAATGCGGATAATTTTTGCCTATTTACATCTGTTCAATGCCTAATAAAAATATTTAAAAAATTTGTATCTGAAAGTTACAGGAAGTAGAGAATAAAATTAAAATGAATTAATTACAGGAAAAATCCTCAATAATAATATTAAATTATAAGTATATATATATTATGCACAAAAAAAAAGCATGTATATAACGCAAGAATACAAAAACCAATTTGTTTTTTTCTTTTAATTTTAAATTTACGATTTAGAGTTTCGATTAGATTTGTGTTTACTGGAGAATAATTAACGTGGTCATTGCATCTTCATATACATTTTATAGAACACTGGTTCCCCTTCAACACTGTATCATTAACGTATCAGTTTACTCCCCATCAATAATTATGCGTTTAAAGAGGAATGTGACACGTCATCATAGAGGTGACGAGGTGACAATTTTTGACAATGTTAACTGCACTATATATATATATATATATATATATATATATATATATATATATATATATAAATCGTCTATGATGTCTAAGCAGTCGACTGGAATATATTTCAAACTTCTTAATAGAATCTCAATAATAATATTAAATTATAAGTATATATATATTCTAATAGATATTGGGCCCATTGGTTTTCTGCGGAATGTGTTGCATTGACGCTACTACTATGGGATGGATAATCATTAATGATATATTTTTTTTATTTATTGCTCAAAATCATTATTGAAAATTACAAATAGAAGTCGTTCTATTGAAAATTTAAAAAAAATAATTAGTGTTTTATTTTATTTTTTTAGAGATTCCTGGAGCTTGTCACAAAGTTTGTAAATATATATTACAGATAATTAATGTATCAGAGGTAGAATACATTAATTCTCGTAATTCAGGGCGTTTAATTAATTTCCGTCAGACATTGTTAGCTGACATTTTTCTCATTATGAGATGGTACGAATATTTTATTTGGTTTATTTAGGGGGAAAAGGCTTTATAAAGAGTTTTAAAAAACAACAACAAATAAAACCACTTCATTGATTAAACTCAATTGAATGAGCAAAAATAATGAATGTTGGTTTCCTCATTGTTTTGTAGGATGGTTAGGGGGGGGGGGCGACACTTCACTTTTATTAAAATGTCTACTTTTATTCTTTCCGTTATTTAACGAGATATATTTGGTAAAAAGTTATTAAATAATCACAAAAAAAGAGAGTGGGATTATCTTACAATCTGAAGCTTCACAAAATGTCTTACAATATTCTTTCACTGTTAGAATTCCTCTGGTAGACCGAGAGACTTGTGGCTATTTACTATGTAGATCGACAGCTAGCAACGCACTTTTCATGAAGTGTTTTATGCACCCTGAAATTTTGCTATAGTGTACCTCTTAGGTAAATAAGAAGGTAAATATGTGTTTCCTGGTCATACCTTGGAACACCAGGTACTGCGCATAGGAGAAAGGTGCAAAACAATATTGCCCAAAAGTAGAGTTTTATTCAGAAGCCAACTATTATTAATGAAAAAAATGGCAAATTAAGGCAATTTTCAAATTAATAATAAATAAGGCAGGCACTTTTAAGGGGGTTAAAATGATAATAATAAAAAAAAAAAAAAACTAAGTAGGGTAACTGCTCCTATTATTGACATACCCCCAATTATTGACACTCATACATTCAATTAAAAAAAATAAGCGTTTGGCGCCACCTATAAATTTAAACTTAGCACCAATGGGTTCGGAATCTTATCTACTGGTTTTCTGCCAAAAACAAGTTTGCTATAAAGAACACCACAGTTGAGGTCAAGATTTTCCCTTTAGCTTTGGAGATTTTCAGAGAATGTAGTTGATTTGCTAGTTTTTCTGCTTAGAAGGTGAGTGCTTATTTCTCGAATTCATCAGTCCCCATTTCTTTTTTTTTAGCGGAACTGTTTCTGAAACAGTTTATAGTCTTTCTTAGATATAATGCAACCTTTTTAAGTGCTTTTTTTGAATAAATAACGTTATTTTGAGGGTGTCAATAATAGGGTAGAGAAAAACCACCTTAATCCAATTATTGACACACTGTCAATAATAGGAATTTTGATGAAATCTTTGTTTTGGTGCCTAACTAACTGGATTTTTAATGCTCAACAAAACGGTGTTTTACTTTTCCAAAAATAATGAAGGGATCCAATTTTTGACAGGGGGTGTCAATAATAGGTAAAGTATGTGTCAATAACTGGAATACATTTTTCCAATTATTGACAACCTCAAGTTGCCAGTTATTGACATAACTAATCCACTTATGCAAATTCCAAGTTTATGATAAATTCTCATACCAACCTAATGAGTCTTTTTTCAGGCTCGACTACATTTGTATGATTCTATTATGTTGTGGATGTTGAGAAGGTCTGAAGTATGGATTTGGTTTCTAGGCATGTAAAATGGCTCCCATAAAGATCGATTCACACTATACGTACCGTCTCCGACAGGCCACCTTCCAGCATCCGACAGGCAAAATATTCTTTAATGTATTTCCAATGAGGTAGTTCACACTAGAGCGTTCCGTCACCGGCAGGCTAGTAAAACCAAATTTAGGTAGCTGGACGGTGGCCTGTCGGTGACGGTACGTATAGTGTGAATCCACCTTAAGACACACTTATGTACTTCTAGGTTTTCACCTCTATGATTCGATCTCGAATTGCCCGAACTACTCGAACTTCTCCGATCTTTTAATCACTGATAGTGATTGGGAAATCGTCAACAGGAGTATCTGCAAACATAGACTTTGCTGAATTCGTTAAAGTTTACTGTGGTGTTCCTTTATGAGAACCCCCCTTCTGAGAAGAGCACTTTATCCAAAAATGCAGCCAGTAGTGGACAACATTGAATTCGAACTGATGATGAACCTGAGGAATAAGTGGTCACAAAAGAATCTCCTACAATTAGAGAAGCCAGAAATGCGGTTAATACATTTTAGAGCGAACGGCCATAGCCACGTTAAATGCACCGGTTTCCGTTCATCTTGAAATTTAAGCAGCTTCGGGCGTGGCCAGTAGTTGAATGTGTGACCGACCACGTTCTGTTGACATTATTAAAGGGTGGAACTTGTAGATAGCCCGGCGTTAATAGCCTAAATGTTGATATGCCGTTAAATACACACAGTGTTCTTATGTTAAACCACAAAGAGTTCGCCGTAAGTAGTTGGGAATATAGAAGATACATCTCCTTTTAAACTTTGGAAAATGATGAGTTTCTTGGAGAGCCCGTGCTGCGAATTTCATGAACCATCATAAGAACAAGAATGCAGAGGAGTTAAGTCTCAAAATAAGAACTCAGTGAAGTACAAGCTTCCTTATGGACTTTTAGAGTAACTATACTTATTTATGATATAATTTCATCATAACTTTTATAAATGTTGTAAAAAAAGTATATCGTTGCTACTTCATTGAAATTGAGTCAATGACTGGTGCCTTTTCCTATCAAAAGCTAGATTTGACCTGTCAATAACTGGGTCATTTACCTGTCGAAAACTGGATTTGACCTGTCAATAACTGATGCAAAAAGTCGCCTTCTTATTATGGCTAAAATCCTCTGAAATCATTCATTTTTAATTAATATAATAGGCTGAATTAATTCTAGAGATCCTGGCGAGCATAAACCCCTTTGAAGCAAGTGGATTAGTTAATAAATAAGGAAGATACTGTAATATTGCCTGAAAATTTTGCTTAATGTGTCAATAATAGGGGCAGTTACCCTACCTAGTTGTTATTTTTAATATTATTTGAAGTGCTTTATTCACGCTGCGATTTAAACAGCGTCTTCAGTAAAAATATTTGAAAATAATTACAAAAGGGCAGACACTTTTGTGGGGTATAATTATCAGGAAACAAAAAAATAAATGGTGAATATGATAGACTGCAATACACTGCGCGTAACCGTAAGAGTGAATGACAGCACCGCGCAGCTGTGGTTATTTTCTGCGCTCTCATATATGATCTTGTGCAGCTGTTCCGGTTTAAATGGCAGCGCGAATAAAACTCTCATTTAATATGAGAATAAAAACAATTAAGTTTTTTTTTTTTACGTGTTATACCCCTTAAAAATGCCTGTCATATTTATTAATCATTGTAAAATTGTCTTAATTTTACATTAAAGATAGTTGGCTTCTGATTAAAACTCTAGTTTTGGGAAATATTGTTTTGCACCTTTCCCCTATGCGCAGTACCTGGTGTTCCAAGGTATGTCCAGGAAACACATACATACCTTCTTATCTACATAAGAGGTACACTATAGCAAAATATTGTTTTGCACCTTTCCCCTATGCGCAGTACCTAGTGCACCAAGGTATGTCCAGGAAACACATGCATACCTTCTTATCTACATAAGAGGTACACTATAGCAAAATATTGTTTTGCACCTTTCCCCTATGCGCAGTACCTGGTGTTCCAAGGTATGTCCAGGAAACACATACATACCTTCTTATCTACATAAGAGGTACACTATAGCAAAATATTGTTTTGCACCTTTCCCCTATGCGCAGTACCTAGTGCACCAAGGTATGTCCAGGAAACACATGCATACCTTCTTATCTACATAAGAGGTACACTATAGCAAAATATTGTTTTGCACCTTTCCCCTATGCGCAGTACCTGGTGTTCCAAGGTATGTCCAGGAAACACATACTTACCTTCTTATCTACCTTAGAGTTATATTATAGCAAAATTTTAGGGTGCATAAAACACTTCATGAAAAGTGCGTTGCCATCTCTCGGACTATTGTATTATTTGTACATTTAACTAAATTAAATAAAACTTAGTGTAGCAAAATAATATAATTTAGTGACGCAATATGTTGATTAGACGTTCAGTACGTTATCTCTGAAACACATCCCCAGAAAAAAATAGTCTTATAAATCACTCAAAGGGTTGAGGAATACATATCCCTTTAGAATTCTCAAGAACATTTCAGCGATTCATTGAAAGCTTAAGGCAAATAGCTCTTGATAAGCTTCGATAATAACCTTATCGAAAAAAAATGCAAAAAGTAGATTTTTAGATTAAGAATATAAGAAAGCTGTCGCCAAATTTTGGCAGCCATCAGTTGGACATGACTGTTTCATCTTATAATTTTTTATATTAGAAGATAATTTTCTAATAACTCCAACAAGGTTTTTTGCTTAAGTAGAGCAAATTAAAAAAAAAAAGTCCGACTCGCAGGAACTGCGTCATCTTAGCGCGGTTAAGTACACCTCGAAGAAATGTAATAAATTAGCATCACAAATCACAGGAAACTGACAATAGCCAACTTACACAGAAGTGGATAATTCTTAATCTGTATAAGTGTGTGTGTGTGTTTAACGGCGTATCAACATTAGGGCTATTAACGCCGGGCTGTCTACGGGTTGCCGCCCTTTTCTGTAATGCCAACAGCACGTGGTCGGTCACCCATTCAGGTACTGACCACGCCCGACGTTGCTTAACTTCGGTGATCTATGGGAACCGGTGCATTCAACGTGGCTATGGCCGTTGGCTTAATCTGTATAAGTCAATACAATTATGTACTGATAACGTACTTACTCTTTGACTACTGCTGAGAAGGCTCTATTCTAAACAATCAAAAATTCGTTGTCATTTTAAGTATCGTGTTTTACTAGCAAATTCGTCTTACTGTTAAAATCAACTGTAAATATGTGCTTCATGGCGAATAAAATTCCATTCTGTCGTGGGTTAAATCTTTCTATAAAATAAAAAATAACAATAACTTCAGTCGGAGGCTAAGAGGAAGGTTATATAGACAGCATAATTCAAAACAAACTACGTCATCATGATTAGCCACTGCCATCTTGATTACCACAGCCACTCCAAACTTATTACCAATACCTTTCACCGTTTCTTAGCTTATTTTACTACAATACTAATTTTGCTGATAAATGCAATTTAAAACAAGAACAAAACAATTAAAAAGTGAGATAAACAAAGAGAAAACACCTTTCAAAACAACAAAACAAACATTTTTTAAGCGCTTATATCTCTGATTGACGTTGCCCCATCCAATATTGCTTCAGAACCTTTTTTTGTAGAGAATTTAGTAAGCATTATCGATATATTTACGAAAAATGTATGAAGATCCGAAAACTTTTCATGTCTATTAATAAAATATTTTTTTTCGCATACTTCCTCACCTCCAAATATAACCAAAATCTTAGTTGGGATTAATTTCCAAGTTGTAGAAAATATTTCAATTAAATCCCGCTATTCTAAGTACACACAAAAATATAATGACTTACAAAAACATTGATTCCACTTTTCTCAGGAACGGTTACAGATATCGCCTTATAAATGGTTTCATTCGTTTTCTCATGTTAAGAAACATATAAAACAAGTATCTGCAAGCATATAAACACAAAAACGTACGCGTTACGATTTTTTTTGCGCGAATTTCGCCCCAAACACTATCTTCTAGTGGGCGGATTCTAGTGGTTAACGAACTTGACCTTTCAAATTAGACGACAGATTTTTGTACCAAATTTCGTTAAAATCGGACCATTTTTGAGCTTGCTAGAGCGCGAACAGACAAGCATATATATTAATATATATATATATATATATATATATATATATATATATATATATATATACAAATTTCGGCCACCCATATTTTCGTGATCTATAGGGTCTGAAATGTGAAAGTTTCTAGTCGGCACTTCCGGATTGCGTCGTGAGGTCAACCTCATAAGCGGGTTCTCCCTATGGAGATAGGGAGCAACCGCGCTAAAAAAAAAATATATCACAATCGTCCACCATTTGTCAATTGGAAGGGAATGGCCCACGTACTTGTTAACAACGCATTAATAGTCATTTTCACCATAAGGAGTAATTTCCTTAAAATGTTATAGTTGACTTTATCGAGTTATTTAGATCGGAACGTTGTGCTAGAGGAGAACATTTTGCTGTTCCGGAAGAAGTGTGACTTAAATGCAAAAAAATCAATTTTACAGGAGAGGTAAAAAAGGCTGACTTGCAGGAACTGCGTCATCTTAGCGCGGTTCCGTTCTTATCACTAGTGCTATTAGTTTAGTAAAGGAATAGTAGAAGTTATTGGTGAGGTTTGATCGTTCGTGAAAAATATAAAATAAAATCTTAAAGAGAAAATAGATTGCGCCACAACAGGAAGCTGGCAGTATCATGGCGACGCACAGTGCTGCAGCCTGTGGACAAAAGTCGAAAATGCAACTATTATTTCCAACTTGTTCTGCTTTACTAATCCTTTTAGATTGACCTCAGTGACATGGAATGGGAGCTTGTATTCGAATATTATTAACACAAAGGATTCAAACCTTGTTTGAACAAGTGGCAGTTAGCTTATCTGTCTTCTCGAATTTTTAGTATCTATTGATTAGTTTCTTACCTTCTTCGATGCATTCGCATCGAAGAAGGTAAGAAAATGTCCATTGTCTTTGTTTTTAACATTTTTCGTAAATATTTTCAAATAATATTTTTAAAATAACTTCAGATACACTTTTTTCTATTTCGATCCAAAACATCCTGGGTTTCTGAATTATTTTGCTTTAATAACAGTTATACTTCATGTATATTATAATATTTCTTGCTTTGAACTGCTTAGAATGATTCTGGGTTTATTTTTCTCTTTTAGAAAACATAAACCCAAAAAATGTTGACATTTTGGAAACAATAGGATCAATTCCAATGCTTAACCCAATAGTGGTTGACTGGCCTTTAAACGACAAAGAAAAAAAAAAAAAATCCAATGCTGACTTTTTTAATCGTCTTTTAATATCTTCGTACCCTTTAATTTCTTTAAGCAGGAAAATGAACCATTCGAATTCAAAGCTTAATGACAGCGACAACACGAATTTAAACTCTCCAAGTTGAACTGGACAACTTATCGCCATCCGAAGATAGTTTTTCCGACAGCGAATAATTGATTTTAATTCTTTATACATTTTTGTATAATTATTTTTAATTTTTTGCATAATAATTTCTTTTTTCTTTGATTAAATTTGGATGGTCGATAAACCACTTCAAATAAGTATTTAAAAATATAATTTTAATTGAAAAAAACTTAGTTTTTCTTCAAAGCCCTTAAAATACTTGTGTTCTTTAGTGATCAAATTAGTTTACTCTTTACAAGTCCGTCAAGAACGACTTTTGTCCACTTACTCCATAAGAACGCCGCACTGTGCGACGTCTCTTATTTTCTCGACGTTCGTTCTAGAAAACAGAATAAAAATGTTTCAAATTGTCTTACCTTGTTTTAATAAAATACTTGTTTTACTTATAAAAGCAATTAAAATGAGAAACAACCAGTTAAACGTTTAGGTAAACAGATACAAAAACCCGTTCAAAAGAGCAAACCTAGCAAATGCAGTTACGTCATCGTTTCTCTAAAAATTGTTCGTTGTTCTAGAAGACAAATTTTCTTTTAGCGCGGTTCCTCCCTCCCCCATAGGGATGAACCCCGCTTATGGGGTTGATACAATGAAACAATCCGGAAGTGCCGACTAGAAAATTTCGCGTTTCAGAACCCCTAGAGACCGAAAATAACGGTGGTTCAAATTTGTATATATATATATATATATATATATATATATATATATATATATATATATATATATATATATATATATATATATATATTTGTCTGTTCGCTCTCTAGATAGAAGACGAATGGTCCGATTTTGATGAAATTTGGTACAAAAATCCTTCGTCCAATTTGAAAGGTCAAGTTCGTTAACCAGCAAAATCCGCCTACTGGAAGATGGCGTTTGGGGCGAAATTCGCGCAAAAAAAATCGTAACGCTTACGTTTTTGAGTTCATAAGCTTCTAAGTACTCGTTTTATATGATTCCTGGGCTAGGAAAACGAATGAAACCATTTTCAAGGCGATAGCTTTAACCGTTTTCGAGAAAATTGGAAAAATATTTTTTGAATACCGTTTTTGGTTTGGGTACTTAGAATCATGGGATTCAGTTGAAACATTTTCTGCATGTTCTACTTTCATCAAAACTAATATGTTGAAATTTTAGTTACGTTTGGAGTTAAGGAAGGGTTAGAATAAAATATTTTATTAATAGACATAAAAAGTTTTAGTAACTTTGTTTACTTTCCTTAATATCTCGAAAAAGGTTGAAAATCTTGGGAAACGGAAGAATACCATTAGAAAGCTTATTAAATGCTCTAAAAAAAGGTTCTAATGAAAGTTTTGATTAGGCGATGTCAATCGGAGAAATTAGAGCTTAAAACTTTAAAGTAATTGATTTCGCTTATTCGAACTGTTCTTTTTGTCTGTTTTTTATTCCTTGTTATTTTTTAATTGCTTATTGTTGGATAATGTATTTGAAAATAAAACAGGTTAAGAAAAATAAGAAAAACAATTTAATGTTAGAGATATGGATTTCCAAGATATATAGCTTTTCAACTGCCTAGCGTCCTTCCTAGGGAGGGTTCTTTGTCTTTGATTTTGGTACTTAGAATTATCGGATACAGTTGAAACATTTTCTGCATGTTCGAGTTTCATCATCACTAATATGTTGAAATTTTTGTTACGTTTAGAGTAAAGGAAGGGTTAGAATAAAATATTTTATTAACAGACATAAAAAGTTTTGGTAACTTTGTATAATTTCGTTAGTATCTCGAAAACCGTTGACGATCTTGCGAAGCGGAAGATTACCATTCGGAAGCTTACTAAATGCTCTACAAAAAAGGTTCTAAAGAAAGTTTTAATTAGGCGATGTCAATCGGAGAAAAAAGTGCTTAAAGCTTTAAATTAATTGATTTCGTTTATTCCAATGGTTCTTTTTGTCTGTTTTATTTCTTGTTATTTTTTAATTGCTTATAGTTGGATAATGTATTTGACAATAAAACTTGTTAAGTAAAATAACAAAAACAATTTATTGTTAGAAATATAGATTTCCAAGATTCCAAGACCTTGTCACTAGCGGGTCTGTTTCTAGTGTAGCGGACCCTTCCAGGTAAGATTGTAAATCATGACCTTTCAAGACTTTACTACTCTCAGGAATGGCGTTAGTGACCTTAAGGGTTGACACGCCATTATAATAATTAATTTTAAAAAAAAGACTGGTGGAACCAAAATAATAACTGCTTCTATTTTAATCTTTCCAAATTAGACTAGGGATATGAACGGAACCGCGCTAAGATGATGCAGTCCTGCGAGACGGACTTTTTGTTGTTGTTGTTAAATGTTGTCTGGCGTTCCTGTGTGGAACTACAGTTAGTACATGCTCCCCTCATGTTGTCTGGCGTTCCTGTGTGGAACTACAGTTAGTACATGCTCCCCTGATGTTGTCTGGCGTTCCTGTGTGGAACTACAGTTAGTACATGCTCCCCTCATGTTGTCTGGCGTTCCTGTGTGGAACTACAGTTAGTACATGCTCCCCTCATGTTGTCTGGCGTTCCTGTGTGGAACTACAGTTAGTACATGCTCCCCTCATGTTGTCTGGCGTTCCTGTGTGGAACTACAGTTAGTACATGCTCCCCTCATGTTGTCTGGCGTTCCTGTGTGGAACTACAGTTAGTACATGCTCCCCTCATGTTGCATACGGGCTTATTTGCATTTGACACATTTTTAGGAACGCCCTAATTCTTAAAATCTCTTGGTAGCATGGGAGTATATAAGGGGGGGGGCTGAGGGGGAAACGGTAAAAATTTCATAAAACCCTTAAAAATAAATTAAATAAGATCCTTTAGTTCATAAAACATATTCTTTTTGGGGTGTAATAGCGTTTAAGTTGGCTAAAACTCTTCCAAGATCTAAATTGTTAGTATTACATACACCGAAAATGGTCTCAGCCCCCCCCCCCCGAAATTATTTTCTATATACGCCCATGCTTGGTAGCAGAATATCTTTTGTGTGGAGATATTGCATTTATCATGATTGTCTCTTGCTTAATAATCAAAGAAGAAAATTGAGAAAACCTAATGGCTCTTTCCGTCATTATTTTAATAAATTCATATTGGAAGAAAGATTTCGTTTCTGTACCATCACCGTTTACGCTGATGCGATTGACATGCTTACAAGGCATCAGTGGATGTGAATCTGTCAGAACACTCCAAAAAATATGAGTAATAAGTAAAAATGTTTCAATTTTTTAATGACTTTCATCCTATTTTATGAAAGAAAAATCGCGAATAAAGTTTGGTTCGCTTTTGAAAATCATAAAAAAAAAATAATCATCTACTTAATATTATTATTATCGAAAGCTTAGTGCACACTCATCCTCACTCAGAATATTGTATCCTTCACCAAAGAATGTTGCAGCGAGATGAATGCTCTGGTTCTTACCTGGAACAAAGAAAGGTCATTCATTTTCTTTCCCTTTTCATGGAATAATTTATTACCTTACTTCTCTTTCAAACATTCTCTCATTCAATTTTGAATTTCTGTTCCCTTTTTGTTACCTCTTATTTGTAATAAATGGAATTTCTTGTCAAATTTGTAATACAATTATAGTAGATTTCTTTGAAATTGGAATATTGCTTTTACAAAATACATTACAATTATTATATCATCTTGTAAAGCAGTTTAGTTTAAATTTAAATTAAACCGCATTGGACATGCACACTTAACACATTCCTATCTCATGACAAAACAGGACAGACTAAAAAAAAAATAAAATATCAAAAACATAAAACACACATGACATGTTAAAATATGTCAGACATGTAATAGGCCATTAACAATTAAACACTTACTAACAGAATGCAAAACACGAGACTATTTAACTATACCATATCACATGTCTGAATTATTATCCGAAAAAAGCCCACACATTGTTACCATTCTACAACACTTACATAAACTAAAACTTTATGACAAAATATGACTTAACAAGCCTGCGTGCGCATATATATATATATATATATATATATATATATATATATATATATATATATATATATCAGATAATGGTTAAATATCATATAAATTAGAAAAACAAAAAAATTCAGACAATGGTATTTATAAAAAATAATAATAAAAAAAAAAAATATATACCAGCCACAATATTGCCAAATAATATTAAAAACAAATATCTTTGTAGCTTGACTTCTAAATTATAGTACCATGTTTTGCTGATATTCCAATTCCGATAAATTTAATATCATTGGATGTGGTCGTAAAGGGTATTGTATCTGATTGGAATATATATTTGTGTATTTGCATATCAAATTCATTTCCTATTGCTTTTATTGGCTTCTGTTCTGGAAGTAATTGTTTCAAAGTCTATTTCCATCTATAGAATCAGAAGAAGGATTAGTTTCCATTTTACTCTTCTTTTTATTTTATTTTTTATTTTAAGCTTTTGGTTATTGATTCGATATTTATTGATCTTATTTTTAATAATATTCTCTTTGATAAAACAATCTAGAGCCGATTAAGATAATGTGAGTGCCTTTGGAGCCCACTTTTCCTTCTTTTCTATCTTAAAAAAATCATATCTATCTTTAAAAAAAATTCTATTTATGGGAAATACATTTATCAATAATCATATAGCGATAAATATTTATTAAAACCTTTCGTTTCACTGCAAATATATTTTTTTGGCTCGCGAGCTCCAAAAGCTTTGGGCAAGTATATAGTAAACTAAATATAGTGAATTAAATATGGCTCTAAAAGTTGGGAAATTATATAGTTCTCTAAAAATCTTTAAATTTAAATCTAAAAGTTTTTTTTTCCAAAAAAGAACTTTTTTTTACAAATAAAAAACTCTATAAGTAACGAACAAATTTTATAATATAAAATGTTTTGTTGGCAGGTTTAGGTATTTTGGAGAACAGTGTTCAAAAGTATTAAATGATTCTTTTTTGCATTTTTTTAGCCACCGTTTTTTTTAAATCTATAATAAGTACCAAAGGACAACAAAAAAGTATATATTTTAAATGAACCACAAATGAGTAAAAAAAAAATTCAAAGAATTGTGGGCTTCCAAGAAATTAAAATTTTAAAAATTGACAAAATCTAGACTTTATCTAATTTTAAATGACTCGGTTTTGGACTGATAAACGATTTTTATTTTATTTTAGCTTAGCGTCTCCCTCCTGAACTTCCATGGTTAACCCTTTAAGGGGCAATGACGGCTTAAGCCGTCGTAAGTTCAAAAATTCGTTCGCGGCGCCGATTCAAATAGCTTGTTGCTCTAATAGATATCCTGGGACTGTTAAAACTATTTACAACCCCTCCAGCTCCTTTCTACCCCTTGGTAGCCCAGATAGCGGTACTTTGTCGTCTTATGGCACCTAGCGTACCCAAACTCGCCCCACCCTCTGAAGCGTTATCGGTGATTTCCTTCCACAGAAGCACATCTACCTTCAACAATGTACGTAAAAAATTCGTATATCTATGTGAAATACTATTGCTTGTTACTTTATTTTTCTAGAATATGTCGCTAGGATGTTATTGATAATGGTTTAGACGAAAGTATGGGTTTTGTGCTGTAGTGAGACAGATGCATTAAATATGGATATTTACAGATATGCATTAAATATGGATATATACAGATATGCATTAAATATGGATATTTACAGATATGCATTAAATATGGATATTTACAGATATGCATTAAATATGGATATTTACAGATATGCATTAAATATGGATATTTACAGATATGCATTAAATATGGATATTTACAGATATGCATTAAATATGGATATTTACAGATATGCATTAAATATGGATATTTACAGATATGCATTAAATATGGATATTTACAGATATGTATTAATTATGAATATTTACACCGGAAAGAGCAAGAAACCACATCCTAATTTAAGCCTAGGAGACCGGATTGTTTTATCACGGTTTATTTATTTTCTTACTCCATTATGTAATTATAAATGTCTCAAAGAGTAAAAATATTTCTTCGCAAATTTTAATTTGAGTAAACGCGCTATTGATCAGATGTTATAGAAATTCAGAAAATAAGTAAGCAACGAATTCAGAGGCCACGGCAACTAACACATGTAAGAAATACCATTATAAGCGCGAAAGATCGCGGTCGTAACGTGGTAAATGCCTAGACGTGTGTCATGCGGGTTTGCATTCAAGTACATATTACGTAGACCCTTAAAGCGCAGAAACGGCTCAGGGCGTTTTAAAAAAAAAAAAAAAAAAGTTTAATTTTGCAATAAATGGGTTATGGGGTGTGTTTTAGCAACCAAAAGGAGTCATTTTTTTGCATGAGTTGTTTTTTAATTTGTTTTCCGATGATTGCGCCTTAAAGGGTTAAGCAGAGACCTCCCTTATTCAGGGGACTCACAGATGAAAGAACTCAACCTGCTGACCAGCGGGACTCGAACCCCCCATCTACCGCATGATAATTCAAGGTGTTAGCCCTTGGACCAAAGGGAGAACGACCCCATATCTACAAGCCTCATTTTTGACCTGCTATGTCTGAGGAAGATTTTTTTTTTTGTTGTATTTTTTGCTCTTGAAGAGCCACTTGGTTAGAAACATTTAGAGCTAAATTTTAGTAATATAGTTCAAATGATTAATTCTTTTTTTCTACAACTTCTCACAAGATGTTGATCAATATTAAAACAATAATGGTATTTCGGATTGGGATATAGTTAAAGAAGAAATATTCTTGACATAATTAAAGTGGCAATCAATTATGAAAGTTTATGTATATAAATTACTTTCTGATGAGTATGCGTCATATACAGCCTCGTGCTAGTCCTAATGAGGCTATGTAATCAGCGAGGAAGGTTACAATCAGTATAGAATTAGGGGCAAGATATTACATATGTACTCTGGATTGGAGCATAATTTCATAATCATTAATAACTAGAGATAACGTTTGCTGTAATGAAATTCTCTATCTATTTCCAATAGTTGTCATTTTATTGTATTTTATATATTAGCCCGAGAGCTGGCAATGAAGTGTTTTATGCATCTTGAAATTTTGTTATAATGTACATCTTGGATATATAAGAAGGTATATATGTGTTTCCTGGACATACCTTGGAACACCAGGTACTGCGCATAGGGGAAAGGTACAAAAAAATATTTCCCAAAAATAGAGTTTTATTCAGAAGCCAAATATCTTTAATGTAATATTAAGACAATTTTACAATGAATAATAAATATGACAGACACTTTTAAGGGGTATAACACGTAAAAAAAAAAAAATAATTGTTTTTATTCTAATATTAAATGAGAGTTTTATTCGCGCTGCCATTAAAACCGGAACAGCTGTACAAGATCATATGAGCAAGAACCAATGAGAGCACAGGGAACGATCAACACTGCCCGGTCGTGTCATGCACTCTTACGGTTACGCGCAGTGTATTGCAGTCTATCATAGGCAACATTTATTTTCATGTTTTCTGATAATTAAACCCCACAAAAGTGTCTGCCCTTTTGTAATTATTTTCAAATATGTTTATTGAAGACGCTGTTTAAATCGCAGCGTGAATAAAGCACTTTATTTAATATTAAAAATAAAAATTAGATACTTTTTTTTTTTTTTTTATATATTTACATTTTAACCCCATTAAAAGTGCCTGCCTTATTTATTATTAATTTTAAAATTGCCTTAATTTGTAATTTTTTACATTAATGATACTTGGCTTCTAAATAAAACACTATTTTTGGGCGATATTGTTTTGCACCTTTCTCCTATGCGCAGTACCTGGTGTTCCAAGGTATGTCCAGGAAACACATATTTACCTTCTTATCTACCCAAGAGGTACAAGTGCACCTATAGTGCTGAAGCAAAATTTCAGGGTGCATAAAACACTTCATGAAAAGTGCGACTATATGCACTATATATGTCGCTAAACGCACGAAATATTAGCCGTTCAAAGAAATACTAAAATAACCAGGCTTAGAATTTAATTCATGACACAGCCACAAAAAAAAAAAAGAAATGAAAAAAAAAACAACAAAAAAACCTTTAGATCCAGAGAGCAGACCATGTTTACAATATGTGTTTGGGGTTGATGAATCTGGGGTCAGAAAAAACCCTGCACTTTTTCTTTAAGCCTATCCCTAATTTAGGATATTTTACACTATAATCTCTTTATTCAAGTCGTTAACCAAAATAAACCCAGTAATAATGACCCCAACAAATCGATCAGTCTATTTGATGTCAAGTTACAGCCCTTTGAATGTAATACTTTTCTCAACATATTTGACAAAAACGTGTTTTGTGTAGAAAAATCCCAATACCCTCAGTTTTTACACATTATTTTTCAACGTTACATTGCTTTTTTGAAATCAGCATTAATTTTTCCTTAAGGGTGATGCATGTTGAAGGTCAATAACAGTTCAAAAATTTGATATTAATAAGAAAGTCTAGTTAGCGGTAACTTTCCTAGACCACTAATCTTCAAAACACATTCTGCTGGCTGGCGTATTCCACGAATGTTGTTAAATTCAATTACCTTTCCAACAGTACTCAGACCTGAAATTATCTCTTAATGTAATAATATCATTAGAAATTTGGGGGGGGGGGCATCTCAAAAATACAACTTATATCTTGTTTAATTTTGTGGTCTTATGAGAAATTAATTAAGCTTATTCTATGAACATGATATTTAATGATTTACATAAGTCGTACATTGAAATTGAAAAAATAAAATAAAAATTATTACAGTAACAAGGGCCCAGAGAGGAAGATACTGTAGAGGTATCTGACTATTGACCATACGGCACACTAGGGAGATTGAGTGGTGAGCACTAGGCGATAGGAGGCCTGATTTTCCTCTGTGCAGGTACCCATTAATAAATTAATTAAAGGATTGGTTGGCTGAAGAATGGGCAGGGAGGCCCCCCTCCAGCCCCTGAACGAAGGTAAACTATAGGGTAAAATCTTTAGTGTGCTCGAGTTTTTAGCTCAGGTCCTCCAGCATGTTATTCCAGTGTTCTACCAGTGAGTTAACCTCGACCCTTAATGTTGAATAAAGAAGAAAAATAATTATCTACTCCAAAAATGATAACCGTTTCCGTTTCTGGAACTTGCTTCCTTCTTCCTTAGCATAACGTATACTTTCTTCGAATAGAAAATTATAATTTTTCTAAAAATAAAAAAAAAAGTTTTTTTAAAAAAAAACTTTTAGAGCGGTATATATCTATCTCTACCTAGATAGAAATGTGTGATTGGCAGGTTTTGAATAAATTTTGTGGTATAGTTTCACCCCCTTGAGTATTGTCTTCTACTTGCGATACACTGAATATAGTTATTTACATACGCGTTGCATCTTTCTTGTTTTGTGATGAATGCTGGTACCACAGTAAGCATTTCGCATACTGCAAAAAATGTACAAATCGAATATATTAGATTAATATTTATTTATTTATTTAAATTTTAACGTCCATTATAATTAACTCAGAATTTTGAGGACGGGTTATCTATAGGCTACAACCCCTTTCTAGCCAAGATAGGGCTGATGCCTATTCTTTTTTACTAAGAAAAGCCATCACCCCTAGTTGGAATCGAACCCACGACCCTTGGTGCGGAGTGTTAACTGCTCACGTCATAACACTTACTGGCCACCGTTCTATTATATTAATATCATGATGATTAAAGGTGATAAGTAAAGATGGAATGGTTGGGATTCGGCTAAATAAACCTCAATATGATTTTGTTTTTAAAAAATCTATATTTCGGACGTTTCGGCTACTCATTGGTAGCCATCGTCAGCTAAAATGACAAAAAAAAGAAGAAATTAATACAGAAACAAAAAAAAAAAAATTATAATTGTGATATGTAACAGAACTATAGATACAATTAACTTATAAAAGAACATATCGTCTTAAATTCTTAGAATGAGTAGAATGAAAAAGTAAATAGGTACAATAATTGATTTTAATAATAATTAGTATTAACTATTAAAATCAATTATTGTACCTATTTACTTTTTCATTCTACTCATTCTAAGAATTTAAGACGATATGTTCTTTTATAAGTTAATTGTATCTATAGTTCTGTTACCTATCACAATTATAAAAATTTTTTTTTTGTTTCTGTATTAATTTCTTTTTTTTGTCATTTTAGCTGACGAAGGCTACCAATGAGTAGCCGAAACGCCCGAAATATAGATTTTTTTAAAACAAAATCATATTGAGGTTTATTTAGCCGAATCCCAACCATTCCATCTTTACTTATTATATTAATAGTATAGAGATTTCCTGGGCTCGGAAAATATTGCAGTTTGTCGGAGAAAATGGTCGACACATTTCACAAACTGAGCCCCTAGGTATTCTAAACTGTCGAAAGGGCAGTAATAGAGTTTGCCATTGAAACAAAACCAACACTTTAAAAGGGTTGTAATTGCTTTGCCTTTCTTAGGATCGGGCTTCAGAACTTTAACTTACTTCGGCTACTCTTTGCCCTTAAGTCATCAGTCAAAAGTCTTCTCTCTGGACTTTCCTTACATTTATTTTCTCAAGAAATAAGATTGGAACTTCGTCATCTTTACACAGTTTTATTATTTATCGGAGGCTCGGTGGCTGCGACTGCTAATGCGTGAGCACTTAACACTCCGAGGCATCCGTGGGGTTCGATTCCGACTAGGGGCGGTGGTTTTTCTTTAGACGCATCGACCCTATCCTGTCTAGCCCTTTCCGTACGCAAAGAGCTGCGAGGAGATGTGTTCTGCTGTACGGGATACTAGCACCCGGCTTCGGTCCCCCTGTACGGGATACTAGCACCCGGCTTCGGGCCCCCTGTACGGGATACTAGCACCCGGCTTCGGGCCCCCTGTACGGGATACTAGCACCCGGCTTCGGGCCCCCTGTACGGGATACTTTTCCCACTCTCGGTCACAGAGCCTCGACTTTCAGCGATCTCCTCGTCGTACTTAAACTCGTCTTCTATCATTTTTATTTTTGTTTTGTTTTCAATGATTATTAATTTTTATTTATGCTGAATTAGTTTGGCATTTAAATAATTATTTTAAGTTGAATAACTTTCTTTAAAAATAAGCAATAAAAAAGCTATATTATATACGAGTAAAAAAAGAAGGTTTTTTTTTCACTTACTATTTTCCCTTTCTTTTATGAATAATAAGCAAGGGAATTAAATACTCAATAACTACGGCAAATAAATTTTCTGTCTTCATTTTTGATCCGTGACTTTGTACACCGGCGGAATAAATTTTTTTTTTTATTTATAAAATTTAGTTACAAAAACAAAAGCATAATTATAAATATTTAAAGTTAATTTAATGAATTATTTAATTAAATATGTAATATATTAAACATTTTAATTAAATATTAAATATTTTTTTTTAAAATTGAGGACACGCAATAAAAAAAAAAAAACAGTTTTTCTAAATTTAACAAAACACGAATATAAGATCTTAACTTCAGGACTAAAAGTTAACTGATTTTGCAAATAAATGCTGTTAGGAATGTACAGAAGTATAAAAACAAACGGTAATTTGACTAGGGTTGACAGGGACGGAAAAGGCAAAGAGTTCTAATTCGACTGAAAACGACCAAAAACTTCATTCAAATGCCATCTAGTAATAGGCAGGAATACTAGAAGTACAATACGGTAACGCTAAATAGCTCTAAAGTCGAGAAATAAGAAGATAAAGAATGCGAGAGTTACGCCGAGCTCTCGACTGCTGTACAAGTCCACGGTATGTGGGTCCCGACAGCTCTCGACTGCTGGAGCAGTCCACGGTACGGAAAGGGCTGGAAAAGGGTGGTAACCTAAAGATAACCCGTCCTAAAATTATGATTTAATTACAATGAACGTTAACATTTAAATATTATTTATCACTAGTTTTTATTAGCTATTAAGTCAATCAATAAGTTGGTGCACATTAAAAGCAAACATGGGTTATGCTATGGCTCACTACTAGACCAATAATATTTCGAACCTTTCGACACTTATCTTCACTTGACTAATACAGTCTGTCGCCAATTTTCGTATACATCGGTCGCATAATAGTGTCCATAGAGAATGAATATCGATAACACAGTCACACACACACACACACACAAAAGAGTGGTATTTTCCAAAGACATACATATATCCTTATGTATTTTGCCGAGACCAGAGTCCGTATCACTCCTGCACGTCAGGTTTAACGCCATTTGAAGGTCAAATTTCGTATGAAGTCGTTATGAACAAATAAGTAGAGCTTCCATGGTTTTGAGGTTCGCTGAAGTCGAATCCGAGGCCTGTTTCGCCCCATCGGCGCAAAATCAAGGACAAACAAGTTTATTTTGCACAAAATGAATTTTGGACTCCAGATTCTGAAAGAGCGGAAAATTTTACGTCCAGATATGTGTTTCATTGATTTTTTTTTTTTTTTTTTTTTTTGTAATATAGTCCAGTCAAGTTCATATCAAGGTCACTGGATGTTCCAATACAAAACGAAAAAAAAAAAAAAGATTATGTAGCTTCATTGAATTAGAATACTATGTTAATATTTTCTTGGACTCGCTAACTTTTAATTCGGTGTCAATTTGAAGGTTATTTGGAGGTCAAGTTTGTTTGCAAAAATGATTTCAAATGATTTCGATTTTTTCTTTGTTTTTATATATATATATATATATATATATATATATATATATATATATATATATATATATATATATTGTCAACTTATTATGCAAAAACAATCAAACCGATTTAAAAGAAATTTAGTAGGTTGTTTTACTATATAAACAATATTTTTCTTCTGTAATATGAAGGTCCTGAATGCATATTGAGTTGCCGAAAAAACGTGATATAAAAATATCTATCTCTTACCTTCCTTTCGTACTTATTGCCATTTTACAAAGCACCAAATACATTTCAACATTTCTAAATAATAAGAACTTATAGGACATTATATAGCTAATATTTTGACGCCTTAGGAAAACCTCCAGCGTCATTAGTTTTGGAGTTATGAGCGAAATATTAAATATAAAAACGTTTTTCGACGTTTAAATATAAAATTTTTTTTTCGACTTCTCTTATATTTAAAAGAATATACATTACGGGAATTTTTCTATTTTCCAATACATCATTTATTTTAAGTAAATATGGAATGGTTGGGATTCGGCTAAATAAACCTCAATATGATTGTCTCTACAAAACTGACCAACAAGGCATTTCTCCTTTGTACGCTAATATTTTCCAAATACTCTCCCGACCTCCCACCTAGATTTTTACCATGCCCCTTGGGTATCCTTCCATTAACACCTTTTTCTCCTTTCCTGTCATAAATATGTCATAAACATGCCTTTTGATCCTTACCGACATGTCATAAACATGCTTTTTGATCCTTACCGACATTCCCCCCACCACCTGCTGTTCCCACTTACTTATACCCCAGTAGATTTTTTTTTCTCCTTAGACACTCTACAATGGTTACTTAATTGCCAACCTTGGTCTTCCTCTGCCGCTCGGCATTTCTATTGGTATGTAGTATCTTATTTCTTTGTAAAATTAATTAATGTTACTATTAGTTACTATATTTGTCATTGGTATGTAGCTTCTTATTTCTTTGTAAAATCAATTAACGTTACTAATTACTATTAAAATCAATTATTGTACCTATTCACTTTTTCATTCTAAGAATTTAAGACGATATGTTCTTTTATAAGTTAATTGTATCTATAGCTCTGTTACCTATCACAATTATAATTTTTTTTGTTTTTGTATTAATTTCTTTTTTTTTGTCATTTTAGCTGACGAAGGCTACCAATGAGTAGCCGAAACGTCCGAAATATAGATTTTTTAAACAAAATCGTATTAAGGTTTCTTTAGCCGAATCCCAACCATTCCATCTTTACTTAGCACCTCGACGGCTAACTATCTAATCATCATGATCATTTATTTTAATTTGAGTTGTTCTTAAGACATTCTTTGCCCCCTCTCAAATGTTTATGAAATCAGTTCTAATATATAAAGTGAAAAATAACGGAAAGATATATATGTATACATGATTAACCCATGTTCCTCTTGTGATATAAATCATCTTTAACAATTTTTAAACTTTACTTTCAAAAAGGCCTTCGAGAAAAAATGTTGAGACATACCACAAATTTGTAATTAATGATCATCAGTAAAAGGCAGACTAAGAGGAATGGCCTGGTATGGCGGGAGGAAGGGGAGGGAGGAAGCACGAATGCCATTGACGAGGGGTTTGAGTCAAAGGGTCAAATTTGTCAGAGCCTTCAAAGGCAAAAGGGCGAACCTATAGGCACTTTAGGGCCTTTAGCCTATTCGTCAGGCATTCGGCCTATTCACTCCTATGGAATCTTAATCACTGTCAAATTTTCTAAAAATGCTTTAAGAAGATCGTAAAGAGGAAGTACATACCTAAAGACCTATTTTGACAAATATAAAAACAACTTTATACAATCCTTCTCCAAAGAATAATAGACAAAAATAAAATTATTTTACAAATAATTTAATTTTTTCATCTAATATATATGTATATATATATATATATATATATATATATATATATATATATATATATATATATATATTCCCCACTTTTTCTTGTTTGTTTTTCTGGCAGGGGGTCGATAAAGCAGTACACTCTTTGTTCACATTAACTGCTTTATTTGTTATGTTTCGCCCTAAATGGCAATGGAAGAGTTAATGTACCCAAGTGTTAAATACATTTTTTTTTGGAAATGTATACAAAACGGTTATGCCCCCTCAGACATTTCTTTACGCCCCTTAGTGGAGAAGTCCTGCTCTAGGAGGAGAGATAGTCTTGACTGACCTTTGACTTGACTGGTGATAGAGAGAGACACTGTTCACTGGGGAAGTGAGTGTTAGGGTCTGACAAGCGAGAGACTGGCTAGACAAGTCTTGTCTAGCTGCAGATTGGATGGAGAAGACTTCGTGATAGAAGGAAGGAAAATTTGTAATATTAACATGTTTTATTCCTACAAAATATCAAGATTCAATGCGTACTTTATTTAATTCAAATTTATTTATGTTGGAGGTATCTCAACAATATGTAGCCAAAATAAACAATATTTTTAATGAGATTTTGACCTTAGAAGAGTTAGAGAAAAATGTATTCACTAGAATAATAACTTACTTCGTCTAATAAAATATTTATTTAATGATTCGCAACTTGGCGAATCGCCTGGTCAATTGTTACATATTAACAAATTGTTAAGTTATTTTCATACAAATTTGTTCTTATTCTAAGATGTACTAGGGAACAAAAGTTATACAATAGCAAAATAGAAAAGAATGAGTGAGTTCAGAACAAACAAAGAGAAATAAAAAATAAGGGGATAAAAAAATATATATATATATATTCAGGTCTAAGTAGCCAAACTCTAGGAGGTGATTGTAAATTTTTTTTTTTTTTTTTTTTTTTTTAACGGGGTCATGTTTTTAACGAATAAGAAAGGATTGCTCAAAAATTATTCAAGGTAATTAAATTCGAATTATGCCATCATAAAATAGATAAAATTTCCTTTAAAAAAAAGTAATTTAATTTACTAGAACTATTATTAAAAGAAACTTTCTGGACGTCCAATAACGCACTTCTGTTTTTATAATCAGAGTTTTTTCGCGATTTTTTCCTCAGCCCCCTTACAGACGGATTCAATACTTACACAAAATCTTCCACGTTCAGTAAGCATTAAATCCATACAAATCTTCCACGTTCAGTAAGCATTAAATCCACACAAATCTTCCACGTTCAGTAAGCATTAAATCCATACAAATTAAGTGGAGGTTTATCGAGGGATAAATTCAACGATTGGCTCCCTTTTGTCAAAAAAATGTGGAATGTAGTTTTGTTACTTTCAAATACCTTGTGTGAAGAAATTAAAAATTATTCATTTTTTACTGGCCAAACTGTGGATATCCATTGCCCAGTCCAGAATCAATAAAAGTGACTGAAACTCTGGGGGAGATAGGCTCACCCAGCATTTATTTATTAATTAATTTTAAAGGGAAAAATCAGGCGGCCGGAGTATAGCATAGTACTGACTACACTATACCCGTTATGTGGTGTATGGTCAAGAATCAGATACCTCTACAGTATCCACCCTTTTGAGCCCTTGTGGCATGTTACGGGACTGATTTTATATATATATATATATATATATATGTAGTGAAAATTGCTTGTTTGTGGTGTAATTTCGAATGCTTGAAAAACAAAATTATAGCTCTCGATATTTATTCTTTAATGGAACGAAGCAAACAAGTCCTTAACTTTGAACAGCAATTTCTCCGAACATGAAATGAATATGAAAATTTACTTCAAAGCATTTTCCTATAAAATAAGTAGGATTTTGAATTGTTCAATATTCATTCACTTAATGTCAAATAGTATTTTTATTTTTTTAACGGCGCATAGTATCTTGGTCATTAGCGCCGGGCTATCTACAGGTTGCCACCCTTTTCTAATGCCAACAGCGCGTGGTCGGTCACCCATTCAGGTACTGACCACGCCCGACGTTGCTTAACTTCGGTGATCTATGGGAACCGGTGCATTCAACGTGGCTACGGCCGTTGGCAGTATTTTTATTATCTAATCTTTTGGCTATATATATCTTTCTCGCTTTCTCTGACACTCTTTCTGCCCATCTATTTATTCATGTGAATCTCTGTTGTTCTCACAATTATTATACATTTCTAGTAAGTAACAAAGAGCTTTCGAAGTCATCAGATGTCGGCCTTTCAGGATAGATAACTTATCAGAGCTCTGAAGATGGAACTCTTTTTCTAAGTTCCTAAAGTTCTTTCCCCTCAAATAAAATTATATAAGGAAAGATTGTTCCATTATTTGAATAGTTTAGGTGTTCTAACTATAGCGCGCCTTATTACATTACCCTTTAGTAGTAATACATAATAACTACAGCGCGCCTTATTACATTACCCTTTAGTAGTAATGCATAATAACTACAGCGCGCCTTATTACATTAACCTTTAGTAGTAATGCATAATAACTACAGCGCGCCTTATTACATTACCCTTTAGTAGTAATGCATAATAACTACAGCGCGCCTTATTACATTACCCTTTAGTAGTAATACATAATAACTACAGCGCGCCTTATTACATTACCCTTTAGTAGTAATGCATAATAACTACAGCGCGCCTTATTACATTACCCTTTAGTAGTAATACATAATAACTACAGCGCGCCTTATTACATTACCCTTTAGTAGTAATACATAATAACTACAGCGCGCCTTATTACATTACCCTTTAGTAGTAATGCATAATAACTACAGCGCGCCTTATTACATTACCCTTTAGTAGTAATACATAATAACTACAGCGCGCCTTATTACATTACCCTTTAGTAGTAATGCATAATAACTACAGCGCGCCTTATTACATTACCCTTTAGTAGTAATGCATAATAACTACAGCGCGCCTTATTACATTACCCTTTAGTAGTAATGCATAATAACTACAGCGCGCCTTATTACATTACCCTTTAGTAGTAATACATAATAACTACAGCGCGGCTTATTACATTACCCTTTAGTAGTAATGCATAATAACTACAGCGCGCCTTATTACATTACCCTTTAGTAGTAATACATAATAACTACAGCGCGCCTTATTACATTACCCTTTAGTAGTAATACATAATAACTACAGCGCGCCTTATTACATTACCCTTTCGTAGTAATACATAATAACAAGAACGTTTCTTAATAATTGAGAATTATAGAAGAAAAACATTCTGGGTTTAAAGTTACAGTAATTAAAAAAAACCTTAAGCCGACAAAATTGACCGATTTTCAAATTGTAACAGGTATTTGTACAAAAAATAAAAAAAAAATCAACAATGTAAAGCATGACGTTCGGATTTTGCAACAATTTGAAAAATATTTTACTTTTTTTTCTGTACTATTTAAACAGTAAAATTATTATGCAAAAACTATCAAACCGATTTAAACGAAATTTATAAGTTTTTTTTGTTTACTATATAAACATAATTTTTCTCCTGTATTATGAAGGCCCTAAATGCATATTAAGTTGCATTTTATAAAAATATCTATCTCTTACCTTCCTTTCGTACTTATTGCTATTTCACAAAGCACCAAACACATTTCAACATTTCTAAATAATAAGAACTTATAGTAAATTATGTAGGTAATATTTTGTCGACTTCGGAAAACCTCTAGCGTGAATAGTTTTCGCGTTATGAGCGAAACTAGCAAAAACAAAAGCGTATTTTTTTCGACTTTTCTTTAAAAAAAAATTACTAAATAAAATGCAAAAAATAATTATATCTTGATCGGAAGAATATAAAACAAGCCCATATCTTGATCGGAAGAATATAAAACAAGCCCATATCTTGATCGGAAGAATATAAAACAAGCCCATATCTTGATCGGAAGAATATAAAACAAGCCCATATCTTGATCGGAAGAATATAAAACAAGCCCATATCTTGATCGGAAGAATATAAAACAAGCCCATATCTTGATCGGAAGAATATAAAACAAGCCCATATCTTGATCGGAAGAATATAAAACAAGCCCATATCTTGATCGGAAGAATATAAAACAAGCCCATATCTTGATCGGAAGAATATAAAACAAGCCCATATCTTGATCGGAAGAATATAAAACAAGCCCATATCGATTATGAATTTGTATAAGCCCTACTTTATTTCGATGGAGTCCTTTGATGCTTTGAAATATAACTAATGAACCGTAATGGCGTTTGATGTATTTTTTTTTGTTCAATTAATTAGTATTATTAAACATCCACCTCACCCCTGATCAACCATCCTCCTCTAGAAATACTTCCAAAATTAGCAAAGATATTATAATGAATTTGATTAAAGACTTTCTTAATTGGTGATTTTAATGTAATTAGAAATATATATCAATTATTTCTAATTACATTAAAATAACGTTCGTCTTGAATCTTTTTTTGAGAGGAGTCCATTTTATGAAATTAATTACTTACCTCAATAAAACCTAAGGAATATGCCGACTTAGAACTGTGTTGTTCTACTCCAATAAAAGTCCGACTCGCAGGAACTGCGTCATCTCAGCGCGGTTCCGATCATACTCCTCTATATATAGAGGAGTATGATCGGAGATAGTGTGGTCAATACTATGCTCCGGCCGCCTGATTTATCCCTTGCTGCTTCGACTGCTAGAGTCATTAGCATCAAGGTACCCATTGATAAATTAATTAAAGGCTGAGTTGGCCTAGGGACGATCTGGGACCCCAAATCCAACCCTCGAACGACGGCACTAGAAGAAAAAATCTTTAGTGCGCGCTCGGGTTTTGAACCTGGTCCTCCAGTTCATTAGTCGAGTGCTCTACCACTGAGCTAACCTCGCCCCCATATATATATATATATATATATATATATATATATATATATATATATATATATATACAAATTTGTATCACTGTTATATTCTTGATCTATGAATGAATGAATGAATGAATGAAAAAAAAAACTTTATTCTGGGACTTCGTCCCATAAGAATAAAAATATAGAATCTATGGGATATGAAACGTGAATTTTTTTTGTTGGTACTTCCAGATTGCGTCATGAGGTCAAGAATATAACGGTGATACAAATTTGTAGACATATATATATATATATATATATATATATATATATGTGTTGTTCATTCGGCATCTGTCTCCAGCGGTCTTGCTCCTCCTGTCATCGCAATATTTCGCCGGATTCCTCTCCGGCTTCTTCAGGCAATCATTCATCCTTGCTGGTTGGTAAGGGAATCATTCCCTTACCAACCAGCAAGGATGAATGATTGCCTGAAGAAGCCGGAGAGGAATCCGGCGAAATATTGCGATGACAGGAGGAGCAAGACCGCTGGAGACAGATGCCGAATGAACAACACATTTAATTCCCAGCGAAGTAGCTTGAAAAATAGCATATATATATATATATATATATATATATATATATATATATATATATATATATATATATATATTTAGATGGAACGGCATTTTTCTCCAGCGGTGGTACTCCTCCTCACTTCTTCCTGGGATATTTCGATGGGTTCATCTCCATCTTCGTCAGCCAGGTACTTGTTTCTTCCTCGGTGGTTGCCTTCATTCCCTTGGCAACCACCGAGGAAGAAACAAGTACCTGGCTGACGAAGATGGAGATGAACCCATCGAAATATCTCAGGAAGAAGTGAGGAGGAGTACCACCGCTGGAGAAAAATGCCGTTCCATCTAAAAATATCATCCCAGCGACGAAAAATAAACATCAAGCATATATATATATATATGTGTGTGTGTGTGTGTATACAAATTTGTATCACCGTTATATTCTTGATCTATGGGATCTGAAACGTGAAATTTTTGTTTGGTACTTTCGGATTGCGTCATAAGGTCGACCTCATGAGCGAGTTTCCCCCCTATAGAGGAACATTGAGTTAATTTAAGGGGATATCATTTTTATCACGAAAATCCCAATTGGGAAGAAAAAATACGTCACGCATGAGCTCCCTATATATATATATATATATATATATACAACTAGTTGTAGATCGCCTCTCTGCTGTAGGGTGGTTAGAATTACTGATTTTTACCCACGGAGATGCGGGTCACACCTGCAGCAGGTTGAGTTTCTTTATCTACGGGCCCGCAGAAAAAAAAACAGCTTACCGTGGATATTTAAAAAGGGTGGCAACCTATAGAAAGCCTGGTCTACTGGTATGGTAGATATTTTTTATTTTTTCTGTTGTTTCCCTATAATTGATGCCCCCCTATTAGCATTCTATTTTTGATGAGCATTTCGCCCCCCCCCGCCGGATGATATCGGATATTCCATCCCTCTAGGGCATCGTCCCGGTATAATAGTTCGAACCAGCACTCATTATTCAAATTATCCCCACACGAGGAATGGGAACTAGTGAGCCATCTCATTACCGGCTGGTAACATATTTAGCAACCAGGTTGGGCTCTGTCTCTCAGTGCATTTTCACAAATGAGCTCTTTCCGAGCATATATATTGTTTCATTTCCACCCTTTAGAGACAATCATTAAATATGGAGCTGATATGGAAGGTAAGAGTTTATTTACGATAATATTCAAAGAGAATAAAAAAAAAAGTATGTCACATAGGATTACAATGCCAAAAGAGGGAAAGATAGGTTTGGCTAACCTATAAGTAGATGAGACAAACCTGTAATTACATCAGAATAACTTATATGTAGGTGAGATTAACATATAAGTAGACGAGGCCAACCTATAAGTAGAAGAGACAAACGTAGAGGTAAAGAGATTAACATATAAGTAGATGTGACAAACCTATAATTAAAGAGAATAACTTATATGTTGCTGAGATTAACAGATAATTAGATTACCTTAACTTATCAGGAGATAATACAAACTTATAATTTGATGAGGCTAACCTATAAGCAAATAGGAGAAACCTATATGTAACTTACAAGTAGGTGAGATTAACATAAGTAGATGAGACCAACCTATAATTAAAGAGAATAACTTCTATGTTGCTGAGATTAGCAGCTAATTAGATTACCTTAACTTATCAGGAGATAATACAAACTTATAAGTTGATGAGGCTAACCTATAAGCGCCTTTGTGGGGAAAACCACCGGACAACTACTAAATTATGTTCCGTTTATGCTGCTGAGTTTGAGGTAAAAATACTTATGGTAACCAAGAATCTAAACTACCATGAGGCCAAAAGACAGATGAAGGGAACACGGACAGCAGAGACATACGCCAAAAAAGCGATGAATACTAATCATGATCCAAATGCAGATGACAAGCTGACCACTTTAATAGGCCTGTTAAACAAAAGGATTGAAATCCTAGAAAATCTATTGGTAAAGAGTCGCTGTACACCTGAACCCTTGAAAAGGAAAGAAGACCCCACGACTCCAATCGATACTCCCACCGGGCGGACCAGGAGCTTCAGCAGAGCTTCGTTGAAATCATCGAAGAAAGAAATGACAGAAACATCCTCTCGTCAACGTGATGATGGAAAAGAAGCCAAGGAGAAAATAGCTCAAGGACGGCAGAATCAAGGGTAAACACCGACTGACAAACTACAGGACAGTAGTAAACTTAAAATACGGTAAAACATGACCTTTTTAGTTCTTTTAATGTTTTTAATCATATTAATTATTTTTAAATTGGTGTTTTTCAAATTAATTTTCACTGCAGATATGAATAAAGTTATATTTTTCAAATCAATATGTTTTGAATACTTCTATCTTCTGCTTTTATTGGTTATTTTAAATCGAACAACTCTTAACTTATGCAATAAAGGTGCCAATCTGCCCAAGACTTACATTACCATTGTTTTTGTTATTGCAAGAAATCAGCACATCCTTAAATGTTTTAATTTTCCGAAATTTAAATTGGACCAGCACTTTTTTAAAATGTCCACAATTTTTGATCAATTTTGTCTTTTCTGTTTAAAATTTATTTCAAGCCAAACACTGCCCAAGACAAGTTCACCCTGAATGTTAAGTAACATTAAGAGGGATAATACATGTGCCAGCAATATTGATATAAAAGTTTTTAATTTATTTGAATGTTTTAGCAATTTGGTATTTCATAATCTTCTGACAAATCTACATCATGTCTGTACTGCAGTGGAACATTAATGGACTTGGAAGGCACATCGAGGATCTGAAACTACACCTGAGCCAGTCCAAACCACAAGTCATTGCACTCCAAGAAACACACCTTCAACAAGGTAAGGACATCAGCATACATGGCTATTCCCTCTATAGGAGAGACTACTCCTTGGGTGGTAGAGCTTGTGGCGGTGTTGCGATTTTAGTAGAGGATAGTCCTCAGCGAACCTGTTCAGCTGAGGACGACTATCCAAGCTGTAGCTGTCTCAGTACATCTTCCTTTTCGAATAACTGTGTGTTCTGTCTATCTGCCACCAAGTGAGCCCATAGACGTCCACGAACTCAATGATATACTGACACAATTACCAACTCCTTTATTAGTCATGGGGGACCTAAATGCAAACAGCCAAATGTGGCATTCCTTGACCAATAATAGTAAAGGAGTACAACTACAGCATCTCTTTGAACAGAACGATTTGTTATGCCTCAACACTAACTCACCGACTCACCTCTGCCCAAGAACTGGAACACTTACTAACATAGACGTAGCCCTGTGTACACCTTCAGTGTATACACATTTTTCATGGAAAGTTTGTCACGACTCACATGGGAGTGATCACTTTCCAATCTTCATTAAACAGAGTACATTCACGCCCACTTTCCATGGAATAGAACGATATAACACAAAAAAAGCAGACTGGGACACCTTCCGAACCCAAGTTACTAACGAACTCATGACTTCACAAACAAGGACGATAGAACAACTGAACTCGGTAATCATTAAAGCAGCAAACGCAAACATACCGATGACGAAAAACACATACAGAAAATCACCTGTTCCTTGGTGGAACGATGATTGCAGGATAGCAGTTAGAAATCGTAGAAGAGCTCTTAATTTATTTTGTAGGAACCCTTCTGACCTCAACCTTCAAAATTATAATAAAGAAAAGGCGAAGGCCCAGTGGACTGTGAGAAACAGTAAAACGAAGATAAGACAGATACAACATAGGAATTACAGACCCCCCATAACCGGAATCAAGAACTTGAATACCACCATAACTGACCAAACATAAATTAGTAATATAATTGGTAAATATTTTGCCACGATATCTAGTAACGAGAACTACGTGGACATATTTTTACAACACAGAAATAACATAGAAAATACAATCCTCCCAATTACGAACCAACATGACCACCCTTTGAATGATCCGTTTACCTTCGACGAACTAAAACATGCACTGTCGACGACTCGCATTACAGCACCTGGACCTGATGGACTAACTTATGATATGTATAAAAATCTACCCAACATAGGCCTCGTCACTCTCCTAAACGTATTTAATGACATATTTCAGAGCGGTGCCTATCCTCACTTCTGGAATGAAGCTATAGTTATTCCTATATTAAAGAAAGGGAAAGATAGCAATTTAGCTTCCAGTTTGAGGCCCATTAGCATGACTAATTGTTGTGGAAAAATACTGGAGAAAATGATAAACAAAAGAATCATTTGGTTCTTAGAAAACAATAACCTTCTCTCCGTATTTCAATGTGGTTTCAGGCCCATGCACTCTACAATGCACCACATTGCTAGGCTGGAAAATGACGTTTTAGATGCCTTCCTAAATAAAAAATCCATACTAGCCGTATCATTAGATTTAGAGAAAGCCTACGACAGAGTCTGGAGACGACTAATACTGGCTCAGCTACTAGAATGGGGTGTGCAAGGCCAAGTCATGCTTTACTTGAAAAGCTATCTTACCCGAAGATCATTCAGAGTGAGAATAGGTACGGCTCTTTCAGAAGAGTTTTTACAGGAGAATGGAGTGCCTCAAGGAGGTGTGCTGAGTACGACTCTCTTTAATATCGCAATAAATTTCGTTACTGGATGTATTACTCAAGGAGTGTCATATTGCCTGTATGCCGATGACCTCCTTATCTACACCACATACACGGACATCAATAAAGGTAAACAACAGGTACAGAATACACTACAGGAGTTAGACAAGTGGTGCTCCGTAACTGGTTTTCAATTTTCTAGAGACAAGACTAAATATATAATATTCTCTAGAAAAAGAGCAGACCAAATAGCCCACTTAACATTACATCAGGCAATAATTGAGAAAACTGACTTACTGAAATTTTTAGGTATGACACTTGACAAAAAACTAACATGGTTACCCCACCTAAAAGGACTTCTTACCAAATGCAAAAGGTCGTTGAATTTGTTAAGAATCCTTAGTAACACCAAATGGGGTGCTGACAAATGTACCATGCTTACATTCTATCGATCTTACACCAGGTCTCTTCTGGATTATGGATGTATAGCATATTCATCTGCCAGTCCAACCACTTTAAGACTTCTCGACACAATACACAACACAGGACTCAGGCTTGTCACAGGAGCTTTCAGGACCAGTCCTACAGATAGCCTTTGCGCCTTGGCAGGAGAACCCCCACTGCAGTACAGGCGTGAAATGTTGTGCTCAGCATTTTATGTAAAATCAAAAGGGCTTGGAACGTCCTTTGTTAGAGGTTTTCTAGAAAATATGAATTTTAATAAATATACGCAACTTAATTTTAAACGAAAACCTTTTATAGTAAGGGCACTAGAAGATAGAAGTAATTCAATTTTAACGGAAACTCCTATTCTCAAAAACAAATTCACCGACACACCACCTTGGAGATTGAGGAACTTAAGGATTGACTTGACACTAACAAAATATAAAAAGACAGATCCGACTTCAACATTATTTTACAAAAATTCAATCAACTCAATAACAAGGCGAAATACAAAAACTTTATACACTTATACTGACGGATCCAAGACAAACTCTGGAACAGGGGCAGCTGCCATTGTACAAGACAAAACTTACCAAATCAAATTACCGGAACAGACGACTATATATACTGCTGAACTCTACGGGATACTTATAGCACTGACCAACGTTCAAGAAACAGAAACTGACACGATCACTGTTTGCACCGATTCCTTAAGTTCCTTAATGTCCTTACAGAACATTTACAGCACTCATCCAATTATCATAAACATATTTACACAAATAAACACTCTACAAGGTAAAGACAAAAATATTACACTCCTTTGGCTACCTGGACACGAAGACATCCCTATGAGTACAACTGTTGACTTACAGGCGAAACTGGCTACAAGCCGATCCATACCCGATGTAGACACCTTGACAACTTTCGACCTGAACAAATCTTTACGCACTAACACATTGTGCGAATGGGAACAAAATTGGTTGAGAAGTAATTCCAAACTAAGGGAAATTAAGAATACGACCAAAGCCTGGGTAAAAGAACAATTCTCTCGACGAGACGAAGTTATTTTATCCAGGCTTCGGATAGGACACACCCTACATTCCCATTTGTACTTACTAGACCGAAAAGAAATACCCACTTGTCGAATATGCAACAGAACACTAACCGTCAAACATATACTAACTGACTGTAGACAACGTAGCAAACTAACCATTCCTTACGACTTACATGACTTACTGACGGAAGGTAGCCCGTCCACACAAACACTACTAACACATTTAAAGCATGAAAACATCTATTCAAAAATATAACCTACGTTTTAGGCAAATATTTTTATTTCCTTTTTATTTTTATTCTATATAATGCTTTTGATTAATAATTTTTGTTAGTTTACATATTTTTAGGACAACGATCTTTTTTTTTTTTTTTTTTTTTTTTTTTAAGGACAACTGACCATTCGTAGATTTGACCAACACTAACTGCCTTTGATTCTGTCGTTTTAATGAGCTCGTCGCCTCCGTTGCGATACTCACAATAAATAAATAAATAACCTATAATAAGCAAATAGGAGAAACCTATATGTAAATGAGAATAACTTATAAGTAGGTGAGATTAACCTAAAATTAAAGAGAATAACTTATATGTTGCTGAGATTAGCAGCTAATTAGATTACCTTAACTTATAAGAGAGATAATACAAACTTATAAGAAGATGGAGCTAACCTCATAGTAGGTAAGTAGCTATAAGTACGTGAGAAGACCTGATTAGTAGATGAGATTAACATGTTAATTTATAAGTACATGAGGTTAACTTATGAGGAAATAAGACAGACATATAAGACGATGAGGCTAGCCTATAAGTAGGAGAGATTAACTTATTAGGAAATAAGCAAAGTTATAAGTAGATGAGGCTAACCTATAAGTAAATGAGATTCAATTTTAAGGAGGTGAGACCGAGCTAGACATTGATGAGGATAACTCATAAACAAATTTTATTAAGAAAACAATTGACCAGACTACCCTTTAAATAGATGAGGGGTTCTTGTATGTATTTGAGCTGAAGATATTACTAGGTGAGACTAACCAATAAGAACCAGAAAAAAGTCCGTCACGCAGGAGCTGCATAACTAAGCACTTTCCTCAGAATTTGGGTTGTGTAGACTGGTTTCCAGAACAATTTGCTTAAAATATCCTACTTAAATAAAATAAAAACATGAATAGTTCTCTTTTAATTTGGTAATGAGTAACTGTTAAATTATTAATTTGCTTCCAGAGTTTACACACGGTACCTACTACACTACTTAATAAATACAAAAAACTTCATATTCCGTCTTTTGATCTGACGCAGGAACAGGATACAGTCCCTGTAGTGATAGATAGGGCTCCTTGCGGCGGCCTTGCGAACCTACGTCTGGCGGGCTATTCTATTGAAATATATTACAAAGTAAACCCCACTTTCCGATTGACCGATTTAACTCATTTTTACAACACCACGAGTTACCCACGACTCATTTTCCCATGAGTTACCCACGACGTGCACCGCGTTTCGTTTCAATACAGCAGAAATTACGACCGGTATGAGTATATTAGTAATTTGGGTACCGAGTAAACCCCCCCCCCCCGCCTAATGAACCGATTTAGTTTATTTTTACAACACATTTGTACCTGTAGATTACCACTACAAATACCGAGTTTCGTCGAAATATAATAAAAATCACGGCTGGTAGTGGGGAATTGGTATTATGGGTCCAAAGTAAACCCCCCCCCCCCTTATAAAGAACCTATTTAGTTTATTTTTACACCTCACTTCTTCTCTCTAGATTACCACTACTAATACCAAGTTTCGTTGAAATATAACGGCTGGCATGGTTAAATTAGTGTTCTGGGTTCGGGGTAAACCCGCCCTTCCGGTGGACCGATTTTGGTGGTTAACGAACTCGTTCAATCGTTGGCTAATTGAATGCTATATACCAAGTTTCGTGACAAAAAAAACAAAAACTCTGACCGCTATCGTGTTAACAGACACACACACACGCACATATATATATATTTTAACGGGGGTCATTTTCGGTGTCTAGTAGGTAGGATCGATAAACATTTGAAGAATTTTTTGAAAAATTCTGTCATGAGTGCAACCTCAATAGCTACTTTCCTTCGGAGGAAAGTGCTAAAAGCCTAAAAGTAGGTAAAGCCAACTTATTTACAAACAAGGATATCCTGTTGTAGATAAGACTAACCTTAAAATAGATTTAATACAAATTAAAATATACGTGATAAACTTATAAGTAGACGATATTAACAATTAAGTTGGTATGGTTATTCTATAAGTAGGCAAAACCTGTAACCAGAAATTCGGAAATTTGCACTATAGGCAAAAAACTTCTGATAATAATATTTGAGGCTTATTGCTTTGTTTCACCTCAATTTTGGGTTGCTTTTTTCTGGGGTAAGAACAAATATAAATAAGACAAATATTATATATTTTCCTGTTAATTCTGCATAGATAATGATGCTATTCCAGGAACGAGGTTTTATTTATGATAACATATTGCTTCATTATTGAAGCTTATCAAGAACTCTCTCGTTCAGAATTTTGTTTTACTCTCAGGTCGAGTTCATTCATATTTCGCTCATGCATTTAAAATCCCCGCCAGAAGCAGGCGGACTCCTTGATGCCGTTGCAATAATGTCACAACTGATAGAATTGTAAATGAAATGTACCTAGCATACGGGACTTTCCATTTTGCCTCTCAAATTCAGCTACAGACCAATAGCAATTAGGGACCCATTATGAAAGTCATTGGCGTTGTGAATATATTATGGAAATGTGGGGTCGTCTGTACAGACAATTGCATAGTCTTGTCGGCCATCCAATCGGCATATGGGTTATTTGCAGATAATTTTTGTTATCGCTACCTATATATAATGGCTGAAGAGATAATCTCTCTCTCTCTCTCTCTCTCTCTCTCTCTCTCTCTCTCTCTCTCTCTCTCTCTCTCTCTCTGCCTCTCTCCCTCTCTCCCTCTCTCCCTCTCTCCCTCCCTCCCTCCCTTCCTCCCTCCCTCCCTCTCTCTCTCTCTCTCTCTCCCTCCCTCCCTCCCTCCCTCCCTCCCCCCCCTCTCTCTCTCTCTCTCTCTCTCTCTCTCTCTCTCTCTATCTCTCCCTCCCCCCCCTCAATTACATTACCATTAGCCTTCCAAAGTGAATACTAAAATTTATAAACTAGATTCAAAAACATAAATTCTTTCGCCCACAGCAAGTCTTCTTACAATATTCGTTATTACTGGCCATATTTAAATAATTAATATCTTCATAAAAAGCACCGCGCTTGACCTCATTAGTTGGTGTCACCTCCATTCAGAAGGATATAAATGTAAGGGAAAGGTTCCGAATAGAAATGAAATACTTTAGATTTTTTTTTTTTTTTTTTTTTTTTTTTTAATTTATTCATTTTATTTTATTTAACCAAGCTGAGTATATCAGATTTTTTTTGCCTGTTTTGGGGGGGTTTAGACAACCAAAGAAAGCACATCTCTTACTTTGAAACATTATATTTTGTGAATTTTTTTTCTCTTCAAATACCTTTTAAACGTCCAGACTTTTGTGTCTGCAATGGCGATCATATGATTTTGTGTATAGTGTGAGGAGAAAAAAGCCCGAAGAGATAGCAAAAAAGGAATTTAAACATTGCCAGCCACACAGGATCTGCATAACTAACAAGGGGAGTATATAGCGATGGGGTCACCGATCTTGACCATTTTTTTTCTCTGGTGACTCTACATCGAAAAATAGTCGACAAGTGTCCGAGCGTTCCGTCCAATGCTTCTTAGGAGCCGAGAAATAAAATAAAATAGGTTGAAAGTGCTTTATTTTTTATATCGAGTTTAGAAAATCATATCGACATGATTTTTCACCAATTCATTTGTTTTATAGAGTAGATTAAAGGAAAAATATAATCGTTGAACAATAATTTATGTTCGTCAAAAATATGCTTACGTTTTCATGTAAACTAGTATTATAAATTTTTTTTACTCCAAAAATAATAGCAGATTATAAACAGCACCCCAAGAAACCCTAATGTGGTGAATATCATTGAAAACAAAAAACAATGATTTTTCCCAGTCTGGAAGAGACTAAAAATTTGTAAGCGAAAACGTAACGTGACGTTTTGAAATGCAATATCTCTCCTCGAGATAATCCCATTTTTACGTCATTGAAACAAATGAATTGGTGAAAAAATCATGTCGATATAATTTTCTAAACTCGATATAACTCACATAATCACGCCCAGCTATGGCTATGTAGTATAGACTACATCGCCTAATCCCGCCCAGCTATGGCTATGTAGTATAGACTACATCGCCTAATCCAGCCCAGCTATGGCTATGTAGTATAGACTACATCGCTTAATCCAGCCCAGCTATGGCTATGTAGTAGAGACTACATCGCCTAATCACGCCCAGCTATGGCTATGTAGTACAGACTACATCGCCTAATCCAGCCCAGCTATGGCTATGTAGTATAGACTACATCGCCTAATCCCGTCCAGCTATGGCTATGTAGTATAGACTACATCGCCTAATCCAGCCCAGCTATGGCTATGTAGTACAGACTACATCGCCTAATCACGCCCAGCTATGGCTATGTAGTATAGACTACATCGCCTAATCCCGCCCAGCTATGGCTATGTAGTATAGACTACATCGCCTAATCCAGCCCAGCTATGGCTATGTAGTACAGACTACATCGCCTAATCCAGCCCAGCTATGCCTACATCCTTGGGGATAACTGAGACTTCTGGATTGCACGAACAGAAGCTTCCATTCTGAAGTCATTGGAACCTCATGAGTGGTACGTTTGAACTGTTCATTTGTACCTGTCAAATCATAAAACATCCACATCGTACGAACAACTAACAAAATGTGATATTTTCATAAAACTTACCAATTCTTCTAAACGTGCTGCATAATTTTCTTGCCTCAGATTTCCTTGTGAACATAAAAACCAGAGAAACTTCTACAAATTTGTCCCTTTTGTATTTATAAGAACACCTTGACAAAAAGATGGCTAATGGAATAAATAACTACTGAACTATTAAATATCCTAGGAGCTCCAGATAATCCTGAATGATTTAATGCTTAAGTTAAATTTATCCCCTAATCTATTCTGGAGATAAGCCCTAGTAATTAGCTTCTTCTGGCTAGACTTCAACCAGTTTAAAAAACTAATACAAAATACCTCACTTTATTAAACCCGTAACATATTTACCTCAAAAACGAATCAAACCGCCTATCTGGTATTTTACTGGGCTGCTTGATTTCACGAACTGTGTTATCAGTCTTGTTTTACCGGAATTCTTACAAAGTAGCTGTTCCTTGTCTGTGATAAGTTGGTGATAAGCAATAACTCCAGCCTACCTGAAAGAATTAACAATCAAGTCTGATGAAGCTCAATGGGATTTGGGCGAAATATAACTGATAGAGGCAACCAGAGGAAAAATAATAACATATTTATTTTTAAATATGCCCAGCCGAATCCCAACCTTTAGCTGACGAAGGCTACCAATGAGTAGCCGAAACGTCCGAAATATAGATTTTTTAAAACAAAATCATATTGAGGTTTATTTAGCCGAATCCCAACCATTCCATCTTTACTTATCACCTCGACGGCTAACTATCTAATCATCATGATATTTATTTTTGTGATGCAATCAGAAATAAATAAAAATTATTGATGATGAAATTGATATTTAATGACTACAGTAAGCCTTCCATTTGCGTTTTTGTCAATGGCACGTGGTATCCTCTGGCGGTCACCCATCCAAGTACTTAAGTTGCTTAGCTTCAGTGATCCATGGAAACCGGTGTTTCAACGTAGCTATGCCCTATGGCCATTTGATTTATTTATTTATTTTTATATCATAACAACTTAACTTTAAATTCTAAACACGCTAGTGATATTGACATTAATTACGTCAGTTTTATCACCATCACAGGCCAACTAATGTCTAATTATTATTCAACTGACCGTTGACAATAACACGCTAGTGATATTGACATTAATTACGTCAGTTTTATCACCATCACAGGCCAACTAATGTCTAATTATTATTCAACTGACCGTTGACAATAACACGCTAGTGATATTGACATTAATTACGTCAGTTTTATCACCATCACAGGCCAACTAATGTCTAATTATTATTCAACTGACCGTTGACAATAACACGCTAGTGATATTGACATTAATTACGTCAGTTTTATCACCATCACAGGCCAACTAATGTCTAATTATTATTCAACTGACCGTTGACAATAACACGCTAGTGATATTGACATTAATTACGTCAGTTTAATCACCATCACAGGCCAACTAATGTCTAATTATTATTCAACTGACCGTTGACAATAACACGCTAGTGATATTGACATTAATTACGTCAGTTTTATCACTATCCCAGGCCAACTAATGTCTAATTATTATTCAACTGACCGTTGACAATAACACGCTAGTGATATTGACATTAATTACGTCAGTTTTATCACCATCACAGGCCAACTAATGTCTAATTATTATTCAACTGACCGTTGACAATAACACGCTAGTGATATTGACATTAATTACGTCAGTTTAATCACCATCACAGGCCAACTAATGTCTAATTATTATTCAACTGACCGTTGACAATAACACGCTAGTGATATTGACATTAATTACGTCAGTTTTATCACCATCACAGGCCAACTAATGTCTAATTATTATTCAACTGACCGTTGACAATAACACGCTAGTGATATTGACATTAATTACGTCAGTTTTATCACCATCACAGGCCAACTAATGTCTAATTATTATTCAACTGACCGTTGACAATAACACGCTAGTGATATTGACATTAATTACGTCAGTTTTATCACCATCACAGGCCAACTAATGTCTAATTATTATTCAACTGACCGTTGACAATAACACGCTAGTGATATTGACATTAATTACGTCAGTTTTATCACCATCACAGGCCAACTAATGTCTAATTATTATTCAACTGACCGTTGACAATAACACGCTAGTGATATTGACATTAATTACGTCAGTTTTATCACCATCACAGGCCAACTAATGTCTAATTATTATTCAACTGACCGTTGACAATAACACGCTAGTGATATTGACATTAATTACGTCAGTTTAATCACCATCACAGGCCAACTAATGTCTAATTATTATTCAACTGACCGTTGACAATAACACGCTAGTGATATTGACATTAATTACGTCAGTTTTATCACTATCCCAGGCCAACTAATGTCTAATTATTATTCAACTGACCGTTGACAATAACACGCTAGTGATATTGACATTAATTACGTCAGTTTTATCACTATCCCAGGCCAACTAATGTCTAATTATTATTCAACTGACCGTTGACAATAACACGCTAGTGATATTGACATTAATTACGTCAGTTTTATCACTATCCCAGGCCAACTAATGTCTAATTATTATTCAACTGACCGTTGACAATAACACGCTAGTGATATTGACATTAATTACGTCAGTTTTATCACCATCACAGGCCAACTAATGTCTAATTATTATTCAACTGACCGTTGACAATAACACGCTAGTGATATTGACATTAATTACGTCAGTTTTATCACCATCACAGGCCAACTAATGTCTAATTATTATTCAACTGACCGTTGACAATAACACGCTAGTGATATTGACATTAATTACGTCAGTTTTATCACTATCCCAGGCCAACTAATGTCTAATTATTATTCAACTGACCGTTGACAATAACACGCTAGTGATATTGACATTAATTACGTCAGTTTTATCACCATCACAGGCCAACTAATGTCTAATTATTATTCAACTGACCGTTGACAATAACACGCTAGTGATATTGACATTAATTACGTCAGTTTTATCACCATCACAGGCGAACTAATGTCTAATTATTATTCAACTGACCGTTGACAATAACACGCTAGTGATATTGACATTAATTACGTCAGTTTTATCACCATCACAGGCCAACTAATGTCTAATTATTATTCAACTGACCGTTGACAATAACACGCTAGTGATATTGACATTAATTACGTCAGTTTTATCACCATCACAGGCCAACTAATGTCTAATTATTATTCAACTGACCATTGACAATAACACGCTAGTGATATTGACATTAATTACGTCAGTTTTATCACTATCCCAGGCCAACTAATGTCTAATTATTATTCAACTGACCGTTGACAATAACACGCTAGTGATATTGACATTAATTACGTCAGTTTAATCACCATCACAGGCCAACTAATGTCTAATTATTATTCAACTGACCGTTGACAATAACACGCTAGTGATATTGACATTAATTACGTCAGTTTTATCACTATCCCAGGCCAACTAATGTCTAATTATTATTCAACTGACCGTTGACAATAACACGCTAGTGATATTGACATTAATTACGTCAGTTTTATCACTATCCCAGGCCAACTAATGTCTAATTATTATTCAACTGACCGTTGACAATAACACGCTAGTGATATTGACATTAATTACGTCAGTTTTATCACTATCCCAGGCCAACTAATGTCTAATTATTATTCAACTGACCGTTGACAATAACACGCTAGTGATATTGACATTAATTACGTCAGTTTTATCACCATCACAGGCGAACTAATGTCTAATTATTATTCAACTGACCATTGACAATAACACGCTAGTGATATTGACATTAATTACGTCAGTTTTATCACCATCACAGGCCAACTAATGTCTAATTATTATTCAACTGACCGTTGACAATAACACGCTAGTGATATTGACATTAATTACGTCAGTTTAATCACCATCACAGGCCAACTAATGTCTAATTATTATTCAACTGACCGTTGACAATAACACGCTAGTGATATTGACATTAATTACGTCAGTTTTATCACTATCCCAGGCCAACTAATGTCTAATTATTATTCAACTGACCGTTGACAATAACACGCTAGTGATATTGACATTAATTACGTCAGTTTTATCACCATCACAGGCCAACTAATGTCTAATTATTATTCAACTGACCGTTGACAATAACACGCTAGTGATATTGACATTAATTACGTCAGTTTTATCACCATCACAGGCCAACTAATGTCTAATTATTATTCAACTGACCGTTGACAATAACACGCTAGTGATATTGACATTAATTACGTCAGTTTTATCACTATCCCAGGCCAACTAATGTCTAATTATTATTCAACTGACCGTTGACAATAACACGCTAGTGATATTGACATTAATTACGTCAGTTTTATCACCATCACAGGCAAACTAATGTCTAATTATTATTCAACTGACCATTGACAATAACACGCTAGTGATATTGACATTAATTACGTCAGTTTTATCACCATCACAGGCCAACTAATGTCTAATTATTATTCAACTGACCATTGACAATACCACGCTAGTGATATTGACATTAATTACGTCAGTTTAATCACCATCACAGGCCAACTAATGTCTAATTATTATTCAACTGACCGTTGACAATAACACGCTAGTGATATTGACATTAATTACGTCAGTTTAATCACCATCACAGGCCAACTAATGTCTAATTATTATTCAACTGACCGTTGACAATAACACGCTAGTGATATTGACATTAATTACGTCAGTTTTATCACCATCACAGGCCAACTAATGTCTAATTATTATTCAACTGACCATTGACAATACCACGCTAGTGATATTGACATTAATTACGTCAGTTTAATCACCATCACAGGCCAACTAATGTCTAATTATTATTCAACTGACCGTTGACAATAACACGCTAGTGATATTGACATTAATTACGTCAGTTTAATCACCATCACAGGCCAACTAATGTCTAATTATTATTCAACTGACCGTTGACAATAACACGCTAGTGATATTGACATTAATTACGTCAGTTTAATCACCATCACAGGCGAACTAATGTCTAATTATTATTCAACTGACCGTTGACAATAACACGCTAGTGATATTGACATTAATTACGTCAGTTTTATCACTATCCCAGGCCAACTAATGTCTAATTATTATTCAACTGACCGTTGACAATAACACGCTAGTGATATTGACATTAATTACGTCAGTTTTATCACTATCCCAGGCCAACTAATGTCTAATTATTATTCAACTGACCGTTGACAATAACACGCTAGTGATATTGACATTAATTACGTCAGTTTTATCACCATCACAGGCCAACTAATGTCTAATTATTATTCAACTGACCGTTGACAATAACACGCTAGTGATATTGACATTAATTACGTCAGTTTTATCACCATCACAGGCCAACTAATGTCTAATTATTATTCAACTGACCGTTGACAATAACACGCTAGTGATATTGACATTAATTACGTCAGTTTTATCACTATCCCAGGCCAACTAATGTCTAATTATTATTCAACTGACCGTTGACAATAACACGCTAGTGATATTGACATTAATTACGTCAGTTTTATCACCATCACAGGCAAACTAATGTCTAATTATTATTCAACTGACCATTGACAATAACACGCTAGTGATATTGACATTAATTACGTCAGTTTTATCACCATCACAGGCCAACTAATGTCTAATTATTATTCAACTGACCATTGACAATACCACGCTAGTGATATTGACATTAATTACGTCAGTTTAATCACCATCACAGGCCAACTAATGTCTAATTATTATTCAACTGACCGTTGACAATAACACGCTAGTGATATTGACATTAATTACGTCAGTTTAATCACCATCACAGGCCAACTAATGTCTAATTATTATTCAACTGACCGTTGACAATAACACGCTAGTGATATTGACATTAATTACGTCAGTTTTATCACCATCACAGGCCAACTAATGTCTAATTATTATTCAACTGACCATTGACAATACCACGCTAGTGATATTGACATTAATTACGTCAGTTTAATCACCATCACAGGCCAACTAATGTCTAATTATTATTCAACTGACCGTTGACAATAACACGCTAGTGATATTGACATTAATTACGTCAGTTTAATCACCATCACAGGCCAACTAATGTCTAATTATTATTCAACTGACCGTTGACAATAACACGCTAGTGATATTGACATTAATTACGTCAGTTTAATCACCATCACAGGCGAACTAATGTCTAATTATTATTCAACTGACCGTTTTCTTAATTTTCGTATATTAATGGTAGGCGGAAGGCCAATTAATAAAAACTTCAACATACAGTATCACCAACTTTATTACCTCCCTACATGTTTCACACCTTTATTGGTGCCTCTTCAAGGGAAAAAGTTACATACATAAAACTTAACAGCCTCAATCTGAGGAGGATAACCTTCCACCAGTACGGCCATGTCTAGACTGTCTTAGTCGAAAATACAATAAAACTAATGGATATGTTTTCTGGTTTGTCCTCAAGTCATGGTTCATTAATCAACAAATTCGATTAGTCGTTTAAAAATATGTAATGATAAATTGTTCGAAATACACTTTTTCTTTCTAATCCTCCTTAGCAAAATCTGCAATGTCTTCTTACAGGAATATTTTCGAGCTCTTTAAAGAATTCATAATTATCTTCCGATCAAAGATGGATTCCTTCCAGAACAATAATTAGCAAAAATACCCAAATTTTTGTTAAAAATAATGGCATTCTACGACCTCGTATCTATTTTAAATTGTTATGAATGAGAATTTATAATTTGACGACCTGGTATCTATTTTAAATTGTTATGAATGAGAATTTATAATTTGACGACCTCGTATCTATTTTAAATTGTTATGAATGAGAATTTATAATTTGTTCTAAAAGCGATTTGCCACATTTCAAATGGGTCTTCTCGTTCGACGGGTGATAAAACGATTGCTAAAACCCCAAAAGCATTCTCTACTAATCTCCGGACGTTCCTGGGGTCTGGTTGATGATGATGAGGGTCTGGGATCTCCAACCCCCCGATTAGGTTTGAAATAATGACTTCAAGTTAGCTACTACCCTTGTAAAGAGACCTCCATCTCAGCGAACACCCTCTCATTTATCCGATTTATACTTTATTACCACCTCAAATCATTTATTTATTTATGAGCATCCGAACCCAAGGCGATTCGCTCAAAAACATTATTACATATACTAAATAAAATTACAAAATAGGAATTATATATACACATCCATTTATGCAAATATTTATCCATAAAATCATACAATATCAGGTATACATCCTATTATATAATTAACAAAATATTTAAAAAAACAAAAAAAAAGTCCGTCACGCCGGAGCTGCATAACTAAGCACTTTCCTCAGAATTTGGGTAGTGTAGACTACAACACTGAATAATTGGATGTAAATAACCTACATAAATAAAATAAAAACTATAATAGTTCTGCTCATTTACATTTGTAATGAGAACTGTTCAATTAATAATTTTGTAATTAATTTTCTTCCAAAGTTATTTTTATACATGGTACTAAACTAATAAATAAATCACAAAAACTTAATATTCCGTCTTTAGATCTGACGCAGGAACAGGATACTGTCCCCCTAGTGGTAGAAAGCGCTCCTTGTGGCGGCTTTGGGAACCTACGTCTGGCGAGCTAATTCTATTGAAGTATAATACATAGTAAACCCCCCTTTCCGATAGACCGATTTAGTTTATTTTTACAACACTTCTTTCTCATGAGTTACCCACGACGTATACCGCGTTTCGTTACAATACAGAAAAAATTACAACCGGTATGAGTATATTAGTAATTTATGAACGGAGTAAATCCTCCCTTCTAATGAAGCGATTTAGTTTATTTTTACAACCTATTTTTCTCTGTTGATTACCACTACGAACACCAAGTTTCGCTAAAATATATCAATAACTACGGCTGGCAAATTAGTGTTTTGGGTCCGGGGTAAACCCCCCCCCCCTCTTCCGTTGGACCGATTTTGGTGGTTTACGAACTCGTTCAGTCGTTTGTTAATTGAACGCTGTATACCAAGTTTCGTGACGAAAAAACAAAAACTCTGGCCGCTAACGTGTTAACACACACACACATAAATATATTTATATATATATATATATATATATATATATATATATATATATATATATATATATATATAGACATTTTAACCGGGGGTCATTTTCGGTTTCTACTAGGTAGGATCGATAAAGATTAGAAGACATTTTTCAAAAATCCCGTCATGAGTGCAACCTTAATAGCTACTTTTCTTGGGAGGAATGTGCTAAAAAAGACAAAGATATAAAAAAATCGAAGGAAAGAACTCTAAACCTCTCAAAAGCTAATAAGTCTTTGTTTTGTTAATTAGACGTTTAAAATGTTTTCCGATAATTGCGATAAAAATTATAAGAACGTCTCATTGATTCCAGACTTCCTCAATAATGGGCTCCGTGTTTTCCCGCAGCACAACATGTACCATACTCTTTGTTATTTCTGTTACAATTATTTATTATTATAACTAATTATTATTAGAATTGATTACAGGGTCATTCCATTTCAAATCACCCAATATTTTCCTAAGAATTAATTATTATTATAACTAATTATTATTAGAATTGATTACAGAGTCATTCCATTTCAAATCACCCAATATTTTCCTTAGAATTAATTATTATTATAACTAATTATTATTAGAATTGATTACAGGGTCTTTCCACTTCAAATCACCCAATATTTTCCTTAGAATTAATTATTATTATAACTAATTATTATTAGAATTGATTACAGGGTCATTCCATTTCAAATCACCCAATATTTTCCTTAGAATTAATTATTATTATAACTAATTATTATCAGAATTGATTGCAGGGTCATTCCATTTCAAATCACCCAATATTTTCCTTAGAATTAATTATTATTATAACTAATTATTATTAGAATTAATTACAGGGTCATTCCATTTCAAATCACCCAATATTTTCCTTAGACTTAATTATTATTATAACTAATTATTATTAGAATTGATTACAGGGTCATTCCATTTCAAATCACCCAATATTTTAATGAAATATCACCCATGCTTTTAGATTTTCCTGAAATTTCCTACATTTGCTTGTCACTTACGCCCTAAGAATACCTGTGAAGTTTTATTGTTCTAGGATATATACTTTTCCTTTAATCCAATTTTAAAAATATTAAGATTGTTGTAGTTTGGTTTCATTGCGGGAAATGAGTAATATTTACAAAAACTATAATCTTTCAGGTATCAATAAGATTTTGATCTGGAAAATTTTCCATAGTTTAACAGATGTACAAACTTTACAAAAATGCAGTCATTTAACTTGCAATAGTATTACAAAAAAATATAAAATTTATATTGCTTGACATTATTGTGGTTTTTGAAACTAAAACAAGGGTTTGCAAAAACGCTTGTAACTTTTTTCTCCAAACAGCTGGGAAGCTTGCTTATTATTTTGTAAGAGGCATGCAAATATTTTAATTTTTAGGACTGTCATTATACAGGAATCATCGGCCCTCAATACAATGAGAGACGTCCCAGCCCGCGAAATTCCTATGACTGCTACTAGAGAGGTTCTAGCTTGCCGCTGTGCCGGAGTGCTCCCGACAGAGTATATTCGCTGTGCCTTATGCCAGTAGCTTCTCTCACAGTCTATGACAATCAGCTTCCCTTGGCGTTACGAAGTTGTTCCCCGGTGCAGTTTTACGCCCGGTTCAAGCTTTTCCTCTTCAGGCTGCCTTCTAGGCGATTGGTGAGGTATGGCTGATTTTTCTATTTACTGCACACACTTAGTCCGTTGCTTTTTTGCCCTCCGCTTTTATCTGAACTGACCATGCAATCAAACTTGTTTTTTGCTACTCCTTTATCCTACACATACCGTAGAATTTGTGTTATCCGAGGAACTGCGCTGCAATCTCTGTTGATGGAGAGTTCAAGGAGGTGAACTTAATCTACACGGATCTAATGTTACACAGTTCAATTGGTATTGTCAATTAGACACCGTGTCTACTTGATATTCCTGTTTATGACAAGACGACACGGACAGTACAGGACTCCCTTCTGTGTATATTTGTCGACACATCACATATACCTCAAATATCCATAGACTAATATGTTAGAGGGCGGGAACAATTCTATGAGGCTCTCTCATATTTATTTTTTTTTGGTGTTCCGCTTTATGATGATGTATACCTTACATATAGCTATTACAAACATTACATATAAACATTACATTGTCTTATATACTTACATTATATATATATATATATATATATATATATATATATATATATATATATATATAGGGGGTGAGGTTAGCTCAGTGGTAGAGCACTGGACTAATAAGCTGGAGAACTGAGTTCAAATCCCGAGCAAGCACTAAAGATTTTATCTTCTAGTGTCTTTCGTTCATGGGTTGAATTCGGCCTCCCTAGGCCAACCCAGCCTTTAATTAATTTAATAATGGGTAACTTGGTTGGTGATAATGACTCTAGCAGTCGAAGCAGCCAAGGGGAAAATCAGTCGGCCGGAGCATAGTACTGACCACACAATCTCCCTAGTGTGCCGTATGGTCATGAATCAGATATCTCTATAGTATCTGCCCCTCAGAGCCCTCGTGGCCTGTTACGGGAATGATTTATTTATATATATATGTATACACACACACACACACACACATACATATATATATATATATATATATATATATATATATATATATATATATATATATATATATACATATATCTATATTACTAAATTACATTATATCAAAGTATCGTCTATTTACATATTTACATTACATTATGCTTAGAAAGTTTGTTTTTATTATTTACACACATATATAAATACACATATAGTATTAGATTGCATGAATTTAAATTGAGTATATTTACATTATGATTGTACACCAGTATTTTTGCATTTGCATCCTAGGTATGAATCAGAAGGTAGATGAATTATCTGCCTTCGGTGGGATATTCATGTCTCTATAGGACACTATGGTAAGGAAACATTAAGCTGCGTTCAAATGAGTTGGTATAATCCATTGTTGTGTAGGTAATGGAGTATAGAGTCTATGTGTTGGCTATCTTCACTTGACAACTCGCATAAGTTGAAGGGTAAGTTCAGATCACGTCGTCTCATGCATTCTGTGAGTAAGTGTTTTATCGTAAGAGTAGTGTTACATATTTCACATTATGGCTGTTCTTTTCTCGTCATTAAGTAACTGTGAGTAAGTCGAGAATGATCAATCCTTAAGCGGGTCAAAATCACTTCTTCTCTTCGGTTTACACGGGAACTGGATGGCCATTCTTCTACTGTATGTTTGATAGAACGGAGTTTATTTTCTGTTAGTTGTGTCCACGAATTTTGCCAGAATAATGTTATAATGTCTCTTGTTCTGTTTGTCCAGTCTTGGTGGGTTAGTCTTGTTATTTCTACGTTTGTTTGTTCAGAGGCTGTTTTTGCATGAGAGTCGGCCAACGAACTTTTACCTAAGTCTTCGTTACCTGGTAGCCAGTGGATGGTAACGTGTATGTTTAGTGTGTCTGTGGACAAAGCACGACTGCTGACTTACAAGCAAAACTTGTGACGGAGGAACCAACTTATGGCCAACTTAAATTGTACCACAAAGAAGTTTCACGGCAAAATAAAAACGACATAAAACACAAATGGCAACTGAACTGGTCGAGCATAACAGAAAACAAACTTCGACAAATTAAACAGACCGTAAGCGACTGGGGGCTTCGTCATGCAGGGATTCAAGGCGAGAAGAAGTAGTGTTAGCCAGACTAAGGATAGGCCACACACGTATAACTCATGAATACCTTATGACAAAGTCTGATAAACCACTGTGCCAAATCTGTAACAAAGAGCTCACAGATCAACATATACTGACAGACTGTAATTTGAGACAAGACTTGGAAATTCCACGAGACATGAACGAACTACTCCGTGATAGCAGTCACCATATCAACGCTATACTTACCTTTCTTAAAGACAACAATATTTTTAATAAAATTTAACAAACCCCAGACCAAACTCCTCAAATAGTCAACATGTGGGTGTAGTATGTATTACAACAACCACTTAATTTTCTTAAGTCATTGTCTTTGATTGTCTAGACGACCCAAACTATGCTTTTCACATCGCCGTTGAAAGTTCATCATGACGTGATTTATTCATTTATTCATCATTATTTTACATAGGATCCTTCCTATTGATTGTACATGGGGCTATTGTTCTTATGTATGTTGTCATATTATGCATAGAACCTATATTTTCTTAACTCGTTGTCTTTGATTGTCTAGACGACCCAAACTATGCTTTTAACATCGCCGTTGAAAGTTCATCATGACGTAAGTTATTCATCATTATTTTACATAGGATCCATCCCATTGATTGTACATGGGGCTATTGTTCTTATGTATGTTGTCATATTATGCATAGAACCTATATTGTAAATAGAAACTGTTGCGATTATATATAGATTATATTTAGTCATTATATATAGTCATATTATATTTAGCGATTATATATAGTCATATTGTACATAGGAACTATTTTCTTCGTTTCCTTTATAATTATAAGTTTTTCTTAAAAATGTATTGTTTTTTACTAGTTAATTTTACTTTTAGCTGTATGTTATTCACAAACTTAATTGTATAATTAGATTGATACACACAATAATGTAATTGGATTTGTAATTATCTAACATTGTAACTATTTTGTTGTTGTTATGTATTTCTATTTTATATGTGTACCTGGGCGAAACGCTGTCAATGCGGGGTGCACATAAATAAATTATAAATTATTATTATTATTATTTTTCAGGATTTAATTACATGCTTCAAGAGATCATAGCTCCAAGAATGGGGACTTCAATTAATTTTCCCACTGGCGAGGAGAATAGAGATATAAAAAACGAATAAAATAGGAAGCGAAGAGAGGTATTTTTAGAAGGAATGGAATGTCAAGAATTCACAGGAGCCATGGAATGGAGAAATTGATATTTATATATAAAAAAAATATATAAGCATTTTTAATATTTTTATACGTATACTCTTAAAACGTCCTTCTAAATAACAGAAATGGACTTAAACTGTGCAATTCAAGCAATTTTAGGTGCAAATTTTGATTCATTCTTATACGAATTGTATACTTTTGTAGGACCAAATTCAAATATAAGAATGTTAAAATTTTATTCTATGAAGATAGGTCATATTCTCTTGAACATTGTGACTGGATTTCGGTAAACTTTCTGTCATATTGTTGTTATTGACGTCTGTTCTTCGTCGTTATGACGTGAAAGGTAGTAGTTCTATGATTTTTACGTATAGTTATGTATATATATATATATATATATATATATATATATATCTGTTTGTTTACAATCTATCTATTCTATCCTGATTTAAAAGAACAAATTGGCTAACAAGCAGAATCCAGTAAGAAATGTTACATTTTATGTTTTTGCGTTAACAGGCTAGCAGCTAACGCCCGCAGGCACGATAAATACACCGATGCCCGTTGATTACCGAAGTTAAGCAACGTTTGGAGTACCTGAATGGGTGACCCACCATCTGCTGTTGGTATTATAGAAGGGTGGCAACCTATAGATAGCCCAGTGTTGATAGCCCAGTTGCTGAAACGCCATTAAACATTAAAAAATAGGACTCCAGGCACACTTCATACTGGTTTTGTAATGTAAGGAAACTTTTTTTATGGTAATATAATAATATTGCATACTACTATGTTTCCTAACTAATTAGTTCAGTTAGAGTAGTTTCTATCTTGATAATCAGAAATTGATTAAATTGATAAATGTTCTAGGTTTCAAACTAGAACATTTAAATTTTTGTTACGTTTGGAGTTTAGTATTAGAAAAAAAAATGTTATTAACAGACATGAGCAGGTTTCGGCTTTCTTATATGTTCTTAAATATATCGGAAACGGCTGGGAAATCGTGGGTGTTACCTTTGGAAAACTTACTGAATTCTCTTTAAAAACGGGTTTAATGTAATTTTTACTTGCGTTAAGGTCCTAAAAGGTTGATCGAATAAAAAAAAAATAAATAAATAAATAAATAAATCGATGATTCTATCATGGCGAATAAAGAATTGCTTAAACGTTATTATTCCTTGTTATTTTCGTAATTAAAATCAACCCGGAAAAATGTAAGCAGGTTACATTCACTCTCAACCAGAGATAATGCCCTTCTGTACATCTCAATAACACTCCACTACCAGTATCCAACGAGGTTCGATATCTAGGATTATACCTTGACAGCCGACTGACATGGAACCCCCACACGAGACTGAAAAGACAAGAACTGAACAAAAGATACGGACTACTTAGACGGCTACTTGGACCCTCATCTAAATTATCAATACAGAACAAATTAACGATATACAAAACAATCATTCGACCAATATGGACATACGGACTTGAACTGTGGGGGTCTGCAAAACCATCCAACATCAACAGAATACAGGCATTCCAGTCAAAAGTGCTCCGTAAAATTGTAAATGCCCCTTTCTACGTCTCCAACAAAACCCTTCACAATGACCTTAACATCCCATTTGTCCTTGACCTGGCTAAAACCCGTTTCCAAATGTTCCACTCCAAATTGTCCTACCATCCTAATCCTGAAGGTCTATCCTTATCGTCCCAATCCCACCCAGACAATCCTCCCAGGCGGCTCAAGAGGCAGTGGCCACGAGACAATTTACTCAGCTAACCGTATCATGATCATTGAAATAGTTATTTAGACAGCCACGGAAGTGCCAACAATGGTTGGCTCCTTCCAAATTTGTATGGTTTTAATTTTTTTTACTTTAACCGTTTTGTTCAATTTATTACATTATGTATCTGTATTAACAAACTTGATAATTGTACATATAATAATTTGTACAGATTTCAAATAAATAAGTTAATAACAAAAAAAAAAATAAATAAAAAATTTTCGTAATTGATTTGAACAGTAAAACGAATTTTCAATCATCACGATGATGTAAAATGAAGACATATTTCTGGCTGTTTGTATTAAATCACTAGCTGACCCGGCGAACTTCATACCGCCTAACAGTCAATTCTTTAATTTTTTTTAATACTTATTCTGCTATTTGGGACACCGAGTCAGCTATTAAGATAAAAAAAAGAAAAAAAAAAAAAACCTTAATAAGTCGACAATTAAATTATGTACAAAATTACAATATCAGATTTCTTATTATGATACCTACTTATTATATTTAATTTTATTTTTACTTATTCTAAATTAGGTTTCATTTTTATTGTAGTACTTAATGGTACACGATGTTTTTTGTTTCATTACCTGACGCGTAAATAAACAGAGCAGATGGTTTTCCAACACGGGAACAGGCAACATACAATCGACCATGCGAGAAACATGGGTTTTCTAGATTAATACCACAAACACTTAATGACTGCCCTGGGATTTGTTTATAGTCAAACTGAGTTCATAGGTCCAATAGCAACACAGCTGCAGGCACTGTAATGAATTCACAGCAGCTCGATTTAAACTTGCACCATTATTAGTCGAATGTCGCGCTTCGCGGGTCTGTCTTAACCGAATTCTTTCACGTTCATTGCGATCTTCACGTTCCTGGGCAGTACGATTAGATTGATAATTAATTTGATGCGTTGGATTTCGGGTTCTTCTGCCTAAATTTGTCCGCCGCCTTATAGGAGGCATATTTAGTAAGTCACAAACACACAACACTTTAGTAATTTTATAGAAATTTGCGGCTTTTAGATTTAGTAATATTATAGATGCACAGCAAAGAGATGTTTACATTTCAAGTGACATTTTACCACAGACAATTTATATTTTACCATAGTCAGTTTGTTTTTGAGTAATGTTACCATCGAATAAATATTGACAAATATTGACATTAATATTTATACGATACTAATGTCACTCAATAGTTTTGCCTTCCCAGAACCCCTCCACTAACACTTTATGGTATGGTAATAAAGTTCAAATTGACCTTTAAGTATTATTACGAATCTTTTGTGTGGGAATATAGAAAAGTGGAGTCTTTTTTACTTCGTTAACGCAAATATAAATTAATTTAAATTGCATTATTAACATGTGATTCTAATGTCACCTAGTGATTACATGTTCTTATTTATTTAATTTTTTTTTGCTTATACAAAAATAACCAAATACGTTAACTGTTAAAAATATTATAATTGAGAACATATGTTTTTATTTAAAGACATATTATTTTATTTTTTTGCGTTAAGGAAGTGAAAAAGACCCGAAAAGTGTTGTTTTTAGACTTTTTGAGGCAATTTTTTTTTATTTTTTCTCTCCGTAAGAACCATCTTCGTACTTCAAGGAATATTATAAATAAAGAATTAGCAAAATCGGTTCAGTTGTTCTCGAGATTTGCGCTTACCAACACATTTAGCGATTCATTTTTATATAATAGATAATTCTCGTTTACAAATTCGAGGACCGACATTTTCGTTATTGTAAATTTTCAGCTGCAATTCATTTAATATCCATTATAAATACTAGTAATTACTTTTATTATAAATATTATTTTATTACCTTATATTTATTTGTATTAGGTAAATAAATAAATTTTATTATTTTAAACAATTTTACCTAAATAAATACTCCTGTATTGATGTTTTGTTAAATAGACATTTAATTATATTTAAAGGTAATTTTGTCTATAGATAAAAAATACAAGATAGCATCAATATTGGTAGTTGAATTAACCAAATAATATTAAATTTAAATTCTGCCATAGCAGATGTACAAATAAGAAAGAAAAAAACAAACTTACGTTATCATGCAGAGGATTATTGTAAGCACCTTACCTGCAATAAATAAAACATATATATATCAATTACTAAATAAAAATATGTTTTAAATCAATGAAATCATTGTGTGTCCCGATAACATATAATTCACTGATAAAGTAAGTTACCATTAACAAGTATGCGATTAAAATAAAAATATTCAGCTGAAAACTAAGAAGTAGATTCATATAATTCATATTTTCAATTTACAGCTTTGGCATATTCTGAAGGAATACAGATTGAGGTTGCACTAAGGAAAGAATTTTAAATAGTTTCTTTAAATGGCCATTATTGTACGGTTGTGGATGAAGCAGGCTAAATATATATTGTATACCCCTATCGGTCTCAATTTTAAGTTCGTCAATAAATCAAATTGGGGGCAAATCAAATTAGAATTATAGTTATACTTCATATTATTGAAATATAACTAACATCATGCATTAATTTGGGAGGCCTTAGGACTTCTCCACAAAATATAAAATTGTTACATAGAAAGTGAGTAGCCGTGTGAAGTGGGGGTTGCCTCCCCTCAGCTCTGTCATGAAGAGGTAAATTTTTTTTTTTTTTGTTGTGTAGATGGAGATAGTTAGCCGCTGTAGAGATACGAAGACAGGTATAGTTGGGATTCGGCAAGGAGAAAAACGTCAGACTTTCAAAAAGAAATCTGTATTTTGGACGTTTCGACTGCAACAATGGCAGCCTTATTCAGCACTAGAGAATGCCTAGGGGGGAGGGAGGAAGACCTCGAGGACAACTTAGGTAACCATGGTAGATACTTCTACCATGGTTACCTAAGTTGTCCTCGAGGTCTTCCTCCCTCCCCCCTAGGCATTCTCTAGTGCTGAATAAGGCTGCCATTGTTGCAGTCGAAACGTCCAAAATACAGATTTCTTTTTGAAAGTCTGACGTTTTTCTCCTAGCCGAATCCCAACTATACCTGTCTTCGTATTTTTTATTTTTTTTTTATTTTTTTATTTTTTACGGCGCATCTACATCTAGGTCATTAGCGCCGTAAAGAGGTTAATCTTAGTCAATTTAAAAGCCTAAATATTATTTTTTTCCACATGCTTTCAATACATTCTATGAATGCATACTTCAACAATTTCAGCTTGTACAATTGGAATAGAATCCAAGCATTGCGTTATTTAAATTATTCTTTTTGTTTGACGGTGACCATGACCCATGTGGTTGATGACCCATGTGGTTGATTTCACCCCCAAAAAAACATTGTGCAAAATAATTAAGTATTTGTCCAATGTTTTCCCCTAACACTGGCCTGTTACGGGACTCATTAATATATATGTATATATATATATATATATATATATATATATATATATATATGTTTTATGTTTATTTTTCGTCGCTGGGATGATATTTCCGGATGGAATCTTCATTCCCTCGCAAGCACCGAGGAAGAAACAACAATGACCTGGATGACGAAGATGGAGAAGAACCCATCGAATTAATACAGGCAGAAGTGAGGAGGAGTACCACCGCTGGAGAAAGATGCTGTTGTATCCATAAATGTGTGTATATATATATATATATACAGGGTGTCCCACATTGAGATGTCATAACGTTAGGGGTTTATTCTACATCTCATTTGTAGTTCAGGGACGCAGAAATGAGCGTTCCATCTACAGTAAATTTCCAATAAGAAACACCCGTTATTGAAATATTACCACGTAACATTTCAACGTTTAACATTAGTTTTTTTATTAAATTATTCAATATTTTTTGAATCAGCTATTTTTAGACTTAGAGATTTGCCACCCCCTCAAAAGTTGCATTATTTAATAAGCTTGAAAATGGTACCTCGTAGTTACCATATATATATATATATATATATATATATATATATATATATATATATATATATATTTAGATGGAACGGCATTTTTCTCCAGCGGTGGTACTCCTCCTCACTTCTTCCTGGGATATTTCGATGGATTCATCTCCATCTTCGTCAGCCAGGTACTTGTTTCTTCCTCGGTGGTTGCCAAGGGAATGAAATTTTTCTCGATCTGGGCGCCCTTTCTACTCTCTAGACCCAGTATCGGCGGACCAATGGTGTTGAAGCTCCATGGTGTAGTTGGGATTCTGTCCGTTAGTAGCGCTGATGGTATTGCGTCTTTTACACCACCAACAACAAGTACAGGAGTACCACCGCTGGAGAAAAATGCCGTTCCATCTAAAAATATCATCCCAGCGACGAAAAATAAACATCAAGCATATATATATATATATATATATATATATATATATATATATATATATATATACACATATATATATATATATATATATATATATATATATATATATGTATGTTTTATGTTTATGTTTCGTCGCTGGGATGATATTTCCGGATGGAATCTTCATTCCCTCGCAAGCACCGAGGAAGAAACAACAATGACCTGGATGACGAAGATGGAGAAGAGCCCATCGAATTAATACAGGCAGAAGTGAGGAGGAGTACCATCGCTGGAGAAAGATGCTGTTGTATCCATAAATGTGTATATATATATATATATATATATATATATATATATATATATATATACAGGGTGTCCCACATTGAGATGTCATAACGTTAGGGGTTTATTCTACATCTCATTTGTAGTTCAGGGACGCAGAAATGAGCGTTCTATCTCAACATACAGAGGAGCTACTCAAACTTTCGTCTTTTTTTAAAACTACTGGCTTTTCTAAAGAAAAACTGAGTTTTCGGAATTTATGATCAATGCATCGTAAATAAAACCCACATTTTTGGAATCTACAGTAAATTTCCAATAAGAAACACCCGTTATTGAAATATTACCACGTAAATTAAGAGCTATAGCTCTTAATTTATATATATATATTCAAAGGCATATACGTAGATGAGAACGTTTAACATTAGTTTTTTTATTAAATTATTCAATATTTTTTTAATCAGCTATTTTTAGACTAAGAGATTTGCCTCCCCCTCAAAAGTTACATTATTTAATAAGCTTCAAAATGGTACCTCGTAGTTACCATATATATATGTATACATATATATATATATATATATATATATATATATATATATATATATATATATATATCCTATATTCAATGAAGTCTTAAGACGTCTATTACGATAGAACGTCTATGGGATCTGTTGATTTGTTTGAGTCAAATCATATAACTTCTACATTGTGCAATTTTCAAATGATGATTTGGTGCAGAAACCCAATCATACATATATTTATTTACTCAATGATCACCACGACATCTAGATGATTTAATGATGAAATCTTTAATTGTTAGCAGTCCGCTGCATATTTGACACAATGGACTGTACAGTTTTGTCACAAGGAGAGAGAGTGTGTTATATGCTTATACGAATTCTTAGTCACAGAATCACTACTTCATATTGGGTTGTCATCAATGGTTTGTATATACATACAAAAATAGTGTTTTGTAATTGTTTATTTATTTTATTTTAGTTTTACGCCATTTTGGTGGTTTTGTAATTAGAAATATTAACAATAAAGGAGATTTACTAATTAACTTTTAATGGACAGGTGTAACTTTCTGCTAACACTTCGAAGATAAGATTTCCCAGAACAGTTATTACAGTGGAATGTCGTTATCAGGAATCCTGTGATAACAGAGATAAGATAAGTGACATAAATTTGGAGAGATATATCTAATTTCGGCGGGTTTCATGGAAGGCCCTCAATCTCCGCTGTGTTCTCTCCAACTCACTCCAATCAAATCCTGGCAGCTAGATTCCAATCTTAAGCCCTTGGAGCTCATCCAAGCCTATATTAATTAAATGAAACAAGTTTTGCGATGACGTCATTTATTGATATTGAGTTCAACGTTATTTTTTTTAAATTATATATATTTTTTTCAAGCGCATCAGCCGCCGGGCGATGCGCCACTGTTGGTGGAGCTAGGAGTTTTTCCAGTGAGTCCATTCCGGGAAAAAACTGAAAATGCTATAAGCGGTACGCCAAGTTGTATCGCCGGAGTGATAGAGTATTAAAAATAAAATTATATATCTGTGATTTTTTTTTAAATAATACGTTTATTTAACATCTGTACATTTTTAAGTACATTGGTTAAGTTTGCTCACAAATATGATTAATGATATATACAAAAATTGATTCATACAACTGACAACAAAGTAAAAAAAAAATAAATAAAAATAAATAAATAAATAAAATAAAATAAAAAAGAAATCACAAAATAATTTAAATATATCTGTGATAAATTAATCCATATATATTGCACTATTTCGGCAGGATCACATCATACGACGAATATTGACCATGAATTTTTGGATGCGTTATTACTTTTTCATTAGAATTCCGGTACACAAGAAATACCGGTAGTTCATGCACTAGCTTTCAGTATTACATCTAGGATAAGCAATATTTATTTATATACTAGCTGAATACCCGTGCTTCGTCACGGCAGATAAGTAGTCATTTTATTGCGTGAAATAATGTATCATCAGAATTAAAGCTACTATATAATTTTGAGCAGTTTATTATAGGACGGTACCTGTCATACTATATGTTATTCATCAATTGATAAGTAAACAATGTTAAATGTTTCTTGACACTGGGGAGCTCCGGACAAGTGTCAACAACCTGATAACGTAGAGATAACCCAGTATCTATAGGTTACCTGTAACAGGAGTTTAACCAGTACAGGTTAAAATTCGTTATCGAAAACATTTATGTTTCCAAGATGTCATTAGGAAACACCCATTATATTTGCGAGCATTACCATGAAGTGTTCTGACTGGGGATGCTGATGGGTGAGGAGGCTGTGCAAGGGTTGGGGATATTATTACATCGGACGGACCATCACCGGGTATAACGTTAACTCTATAAGAACCAAGTAACAGTTTTTTTCTAATAATTCAAGGACTGCCATCATAACAGCTGACCTGTTATCGTCCTATCAACGCATGCTGCCTAGGCGTGCATGGTATCTTTAAAACCAACTAAAAATTCAAACATCTCTAAAAATACTTAAGAATATTAAAAAGAAAACATTCTTAGCGAATGTTTAAATCCTAAAGGGAGTGTCCATGCAAAATTTCAAATTCTTCTGTCTCTTGGTTTGGGCTGGGCGATGATAGGTCAGTGAGTGGTATTTGACAAATATATAGTAGGAAGCGTTGATCGTCGGGGTTTCGGTCAGTGTTCTTATTCAATAAAACACATTTTGTTTGCTAAAATGTATATTTATTGCCGCCAACGTTTCGGCTTGCTATACAAGCCATCTTCAGGGCTGTAAAAACATATATGGTATAACAATGGTAAGGACAAAAAAAAAGGCTTTTTTGTCCTTACCATTGTTATACCATATATGTTTTTACAGCCCTGAAGATGGCTTGTATAGCAAGCCGAAACGTTGGCGGCAATAAATATACATTTTAGCAAATAAAATGTGTTTTATTGAATAAGAACACTGACCGAAACCCCGACGATCAACGCTTCCTACTTCCGAACGGTCGACCATATCTTCTCAATATATCGTAGATTTATTTGTCTACTTCTTTCGTGATAACACAACAAACAGTATTTTCAAAACTTGGTCCGACTAGGAAAGCAGCTTAGATTAAGGTCTAGATTTTGACCTAAAGATCAAGAATTTGATTTTGAAACGAATCCCCGATAACACCGACCAGGATAAACCACGCGGAGGCTTATAAGACCTATTGTGCCACCCGAGGCGCCAGATCCGTGTCAGCTAAGAACCTTGAAAGTGTAGTGGAATTCAGCTTGGATCATCAATGTAGTCCGTTTCGATACCAGTTGGTTGATATTCGTTAAAATGTTAAGGTTGTAAAAGAAAATATCTAAGGTAACATAATGTTTTTAAGGCAAGAGTACTTAAGGTCATCATGTAAGTTCTTACGGTCCTACGCTCTTGAGGTAGGTCTGTATATTGTTTATGTACATGCTACCATTGCCTAAGACCTCTTTTTCTTATCGTTCGGGAGATTAATACTGCTTAAAGAAAAGAATAAGTAATATTTGAACGCTCTAAGATGACGAGGTTCCTACGAGACGATTCTTTTAATCATCTTGTAAGACCTGTGCAATTTTTATGCGGGATAAATAAAGAATTTCCATATTTCTCGAAGAAAGGAAAGAAACTCCATCCTAATCCCCTACACCGCCTGCAATATAGCCCTTTATACCTGCCTCCCTTTCCATTAACACAACATTTTATGTCTTCATGACACCTTACTGTACTACGCCGCTTCCGCCGCTCTTTCTTTCATCTTCTATGTTCTCTGTCCATTGGGTGGTCCAGAACCCCCCCCCCCCCCTCACCAACTCCTTTCTTCCTATGTTTCCCTGTATTAACTGTCAGAAATGATCCCGCATTTGTGAGGAATAGTTCTCTATCTTCCCATCGGTAAGCCCATATTTTTTTTTTTTTTTTTTTTTTTTTTTTTTTTTTTTTTTTTTTTTTTTTTTTTTTTTTTTTTTTTTTTTTTACGGCGCATCTACAACTTGGCCATTAGCGCCGGGCTATCTATAGGTTGCCACCCTTTTATAATGCCAACAGCACGTGGTCGGTCACCCATTCAGGTACTGGCCACGCCCGACATTGCTTAACTTCGGTGATCTACGGGAACCGGTGTATTCAACGTGGCTACGGCCGTTGGCGCCCATCTTGTTATTTTTATATCTAATCTAAGATGTATATCTATATCTTATATCTGTTCTCCTAATAATCCAAACACTTCTAGAGCACATTGTTCTTCTATATATTATGTTATAGTATTTTTTTTTTTTTTTTTTCTTTCCATATATGTATGTATATATGTATGTGTATTTATGTATGTAGGCATATATATATATATATATATATATGTATATTTCAGTATTACATCCGTCCTACTTGTTTTTTACAGCCCTGATGAAGGCTTGAAGTTCAAGCCAAAACGTCGGCACAATAAAACCATTTTTATGATAAAATGTAGTTTTATTAAGTAGCAGTGACCGAACCCCGACAATCCCTACCTTGCATCATCTACGGTCAACGATCTCCTCTCAATGAAGGACAATACTTCCATTTCTCTTTTATCAATACATCTATTATTATACTACTATCCTGGAGAGCCGCTTAGTTTGATAGAAACTACAAATGGTTAATGTGATTTATAGGGAAGCACGCTTCGAAATGGGATTCCCCACTCAGCTATATTGGGCGAGGAACATTTGTCTTCCTGACGGAGAAGCAAAGCAAGAAAGATTGACAGAATCGAAAATAAAAGCAATTCCGACTATAGGTAAAATGTAATCACTAGAGCCCGGAAGATAGGCATTTATTTTTGGTTAAAATAGGCAGGCAAAAAGGCACTTGAAATACTGAAAATAGGCAGTATTGTAATTAAAATAGGCATTTATTAGGAGTGAAGGCAAAGAGGAATCTCACTTATGAAAATTTCATAATGAAAATTCATTCATTTCTTTATTATCAATTTATCACAGAATTAGTGTACTTACTCTTACTTTCCCTTCTTACAAGCAACAACAAGATGCTTTTTCAAAGTATCAACTCTCATAGACCTTCCAAGAAAAAATGTTTTTCATTATGGAAAAACTTCCTTTGCATTATCTCATCATTTCTAAATCCGGAATACCAGGTAATTAATTACACCATTGTCACAGCAAAAGCGGCGTGAGGAAGGAGACGTACTTCTCTCATCCTCTCTCTTTCCTGCTATTCATTATGCTTGTGCATTCCTTCTACTAAGGAAGGTTCTGTTATTTACAGAGGGTCAATCCACGGGTTGGGAAAATAAGCTTTCGAATAGATATTTGTGACGGTAAAATGTAATTTAATTTGTGGGACCTGTTTTGTTTTCGACGAACTGAAATTCGAAATTCGTTATGTACTTTTTAAAATGCTTAAATCGCAGAAAAAAATTGCATAACGAGCAAAAAGGCTTTAAATCTCAAAATAGGCAAAAAAGGCAAAATAAAAATTGTCTCTACACTTCCTAAATGCACGAAAACATATTTATCTCTATCTGATTCGTCAATATACCTATTCAGATAAAAAAGGCATTTTGCCTAACTTCCGGGCTCTAGTAATCACTATCAAATTATATATCAGTTGGAAAAATGTTAGATAAAACTTCAAATATACAAAGAAAGTTTATCTTATTATGAAATATTCTCATTTGAGCTGTGAATATTTTACTAGTTGACATTATGAAACGTTTGAGAACACAGAAGATCGTCCAACATGAGAATTCCCGTAACCTAATCGAAATTCTTTACTTGACAATGATTTGGCTGGGTGGTGATGTCCGTCCATCGTGATTCACTCTCATGAGATCTGAGACAGCTGTGAATGGCCAATTCTGACCCGGCGTAAGACTACTCCTTCATTACTGTTCCACGTTAAGAGGCAATACTACCTTATAATTTTTTTTTTTTTTTTACAATATCTTTTAATGGCCTAAATTTCTTTCATAACTATTCAAAAATGATACCCAAGAGTGTTTATGAGAAAAAAAATATCAAATGGGGGAAAAAAAAAACGATTTTTTGAGTGAGTGCAATGCTGATTTGAAGATAATGTTTTGAGCGAGATTCCCTTTTTAATTTTCAACTTTTTTGTTGGTCCTCCTTCAATCCATTACAAAATTAAATCTCATTTTTTAAATATTTTTTACAAGAAAGTATGAAAAAAATTAAATAGGAAAAATATGAACATTTCAGAACATTAAACTTTAAAGTCGTTTTCTGAAAACTATGTTTTTCAAATCTGGCGATACTCTGGCGTCTTCAATTTTTGCCAGATCAACTTCAAAACTGCAGCTTCCTAATGATATTTTCCAGAAAAGTACGAAGGGTTTTTTTTCGATTCATTGAATTATAATGATAATATGACTGATATTAAACGCATTGTTTAATAGAAATTTATAATTGTTCACCATTTTCAAAAAAGTTAATATTTCTTAAAAATCCTACTTACTTAAGTAGATGTAACCTTCTTCTTTTGAAATAATTTTATTTCTTCGTTCTAGATTAAAAATTACCGCCTGCAGACTAATGCCCGTAAAAAAAAGAGGGTTTCCGTTAGTCAGACATTTTTTTTTTTTTTTTTTTAAGAATAGAAACTTTTTTTTGGATACTTTAACACGCCATATAAAACGTTTAATATATAAAATTGAGAAATATTAGTTTAATTGTTAATTATAAATTCAAGAAAATTACTTAGATTTTGATCGCACAAGGTAGTTTGACCCCTTTAGTTTGACTTTTAGCAGAGAGACTATAAACGCCAATGATGTCAGCCTCTTTTCTATTAGTGGTTTTTGTTTGTTCTTTTTTTTGGCGTTTTTCTGCATATCTTCGTACGTTATATAATATATCGTCAATCCAAATGGACAGTATCGAATGTGAAAAAAGTCCGTCACGCAGGAGCTGCATAACTAAGCACTTTCCTCAGAATTTGGGTAGTGTAGACTGCTTTCCAGAACAATTTGCTTAAAATATCCTACGTAAATAAAATAAAAACGTGAATAGTTGTCTTTTAATTTTGTAATGAGTAACTGATCAATTATTAATTTGCTTCCAGAGTTATGTTTACACATGGTACCTATTACACTACGTAATAAATACAAAAACCTCATAGTATCGTATTTTGGTCTAACGCAGGAACAGGATACAGTCACTCTAGTGGTAGAAAGCGCTCCTTGCGGCGGCTTTGTGAACCTACGTCTGACGGGCTTTTCTATTGAAATATATTACAAATTAAACCCCCGCTTTCCGATTGACCGATTCAGCTCATTTTTACAACACTTCTTTCTCATGAGTTACCCACGACGTATACCGCGTTTCGTTACAATACAGCAGAAATTACGACCGGTATGAGTGTATTAAGAATATGGGTCCGGAGTAAACCCCTCCTTCTAATGAACCGATTTAGTTTATTTTTACAACACATATTTACCTGTATATTGCCACTACGAATACCGAGTTTCGTCGAAATATACCAAAAATTACGGCTGGTAGTGGCGAATTGGTATTGTGGGTCCGGAGTAAACCCCCCCTTCTAATGAACCGATTTAGTTCATTTTTATATCTCACTTTTCTCTCTATATTACCACTACGAATACCAAGTTTCGTTGAAATATAACAAATATTACGGCTGACATAGTCAAATTAGTGTTTTGGGTTCAGGGTAACCCCCCCCCCTTCCGGTGAACCGACTTTGGTGGTTAACGAACTCGTTCAATCGTTTGCTAATTGAATGCTATATACCAAGTTTCGTGAAGAAAAAACAAAAACTCTGGCCGCTATCGTGTTAACAGACATATATATATATATATATATATATATATATATATATATATATATATATATATATATATAGATATATATAAATTTTAGCGGGGGTCATTTTCGGTCTCTACTAGGTAGGATCGATAAAGATTTGAAGAAATTTTTCAAAAATTTCCGTCAACCTCAATAGCTACTTTCCTTCGGAGGAAAGTGCTAAAAGGCAGTTTTCATTTTCAATCTATACTGATAGCTGTTGGACTGATGTACGGCAAAATCTATAACTTCACAGAGTGAAAGGGGAAAGTGACCACTCCCAAAAGGTCGAATCTGTTGACTATTTGATTGTCCAAAAGCAAAGTAATTAATAAAAGTATTTTCACTCTGAAAAGTGGTGATTTTCACATTCAATACTTTGCATTTGTATCGACGATATATCCTGTCGATTTTGGTTTCTTACAGCCATGAAAATATTGTCGACTATCGTATTTTTTTTTTCAATGTCTTAGGCCCAGCGCACATGGTGCAACTGTTCTGCAACTCGAGTTGCAAACTAGTTGCTTCTGAAACCAGTTTGCAACTGAAATGAAAAATCTTTTTGCTCACGGCGCGACTTTTCTGCAATTAGAGTTGCAAACCAATTGCGTATTTTATGCAACTGAAACAAAACACGCGAGTATATTGGCTTGTTGTAAATCAATTGCCCAACAGTTTCGCAAGTGGTTTGTTTATTTAGTTAGCTACGAGTTTTTTTGTAAGAACTTGCGATGTCTGACTCACAAGGGGAGTATACAGCGATGGGGGTCACCAATATAAACTATTTTCATTCTGGTGATTCTACACAGAAAAATAGTCGACATGTCTGAGCGTTCCGTCCAATACGCCTTGGAGCCGAGAAATAAAATAAGTTGAAAGTGCTTTTTTTATCGAGTTTAAACAAATTATATCGACATGATTCTTTCACCAATTCATTTGTTTTATAGAGTTCCTAGATTAAAAGAAAAATATAATCGTTAAACAATAATTTATATTACCTCAAATAAATTAAAAAATATGCTTATGTTTTCAAGCAAACTAGTATTATACATTGTTTTATACCAAAAATAATAGCAGAAATAACCACCCCTAAAAACTGTAATGTGGTGAATATCATTGAAAACGAAAAATAATGATTTTTCCCAGTCTGAAGGAGACTACAAATTTGTAAGCGAAAAAGTAATGTGACGTTTTGGATGTCAATATCTCCCCTTGAGATAATCCCATTTTTTATTCATTGAAATCCTTAAAAAGAAGAAAGACTCCTTGTTCTAACCATATAAATGACTATTGTATTATATGAAAATGTACTTGCAAAAAATGGTTCTCAAAATAAAAATAAAATGTTAACTTTTTTGCATATAACGTCCATCCCAGAACACGTAGAAACGCACTCATTGGAAGGAAATGTGTCAGATTATGGCCTTAATCGACCCTCCAAGTTTGGTTGGAATCGGGTAAATATTCTTTGAAATATGGCTGGATTCTTGAATCTTTAACAAACTTATAAGGGCCCTCCCCCTTAGTGAAATTTAAACTACCTTTTTTTTTATTTTTGTAATATTCACAAAATTTGAATTTAGGGGTTTTTTAATGTGCTAAAAACGAATCAGACATCCGTTTTTAAATCAAAAATTGCTTCACGTTAAGTTCTTGATTGCACATATTGTTATTGGCTATGTGGCTTAAATACACTTTACTTAAAACTGCCTTTATTTACATAAGCCAACATTACATAGCTGAATAACATGTGTAATAAATAAACCTTCATGTAACTAAGGAACCGCAAATATCGATAGAATGCACGGCTGTCCGACGAAAGTCTCGTGGAACTCAAATGCAACGCAACTGCAACCGCGGGCCCACGGTTGCATGTGACTGGTTTGAAATCGTCAAAAACAAGTTGCGTCGTGTGCGCCTGCCCATTGAAATACATTGCCGAGGTCGCAAAACAGTTGCGCGTGCAACTGGAGTTGCAAACGATTTGCATCGTGTGCGATGGGCCTTAACATATGTTTGGTTTCAGGCTAGTTTGAAATCGTCAAAAACCAGTTGCGTCGTGTGCGCCTGCCCATTGAAATACATTGCCGAGGTCGCAAAACAGTTGCGCGTGCAACTGGAGTTGCAAACGATTTGCATCGTGTGCGATGGGCCTTAACATATGTTTGGTTTCAGGTTAGTTTGAAATTGTCAAAAACCAGTTGCGTCGTGTGCGCCTGCCCATTGAAATACATTGCCGAGGTCGCAAAACAGTTGCGCGTGGAACTGGAGTTGCAAACGAGTTGCATCGTGTGCGATGGGCCTTAACATATGTTTGGTTTCAGGCTAGTTTGAAATCGTCAAAAACAAGTTGCGTCGTGTGCGCCTGCCCATTGAAATACATTGCCGAGGTCGCAAAACAGTTGCGCGTGGAACTGGAGTTGCAAACGAGTTGCATCGTGTGCGATGGGCCTTAACATATGTTTGGTTTCAGGTTAGTTTGAAATTGTCAAAAACCAGTTGCGTCGTGTGCGCCTGCCCATTGAAATACATTGCCGAGGTCGCAAAACAGTTGCGCGTGGAACTGGAGTTGCAAACGAGTTGCATCGTGTGCGATGGGCCTTAACATATGTTTGGTTTCAGGCTAGTTTGAAATCGTCAAAAACCAGTTGCGGCGTGTGCGCCTGTCCATAGAAATACATTGCCGAGGTCGCAAAACAGTTGCGCGTGGAACTGGAGTTGCAAACGAGTTGCATCGTGTGCGATGGGCCTTAACATATGTTTGGTTTCAGGTTAGTTTGAAATTGTCAAAAACCAGTTGCGTCGTGTGCGCCTGCCCATTGAAATACATTGCCGAGGTCGCAAAACAGTTGCGCGTGGAACTGGAGTTGCAAACGAGTTGCATCGTGTGCGATGGGCCTTAACATATGTTTGGTTTCAGGTTAGTTTGAAATTGTCAAAAACCAGTTGCGTCGTGTGCGCCTGCCCATTGAAATACATTGCCGAGGTCGCAAAACAGTTGCGCGTGGAACTGGAGTTGCAAACGAGTTGCATCGTGTGCGATGGGCCTTAACATATGTTTGGTTTTAGGCTAGTTTGAAATCGTCAAAAACCAGTTGCGGCGTGTGCGCCTGTCCATTGAAATACATTGCCGAGGTCGCAAACTAGTTGCATCGTGTGCGCTGGGTCTTAGTGTCTGCCTGGTAAATCAGGCCTAATATTTGTATGTTCTGTGGATTTAGATGGTAAGCGTTCTGTAGTTCTAATATTTCGCTAATTAGGTCAGCCTTTAATAGTAAATATGAATCTCAATGAGCCCCCCCCCCTTGTAAAACTGTAAATTTTATCAGAGCTTGCAGTTTAAAATTCGAATCAATAAACCACATAATAGAAGAGTATTGGGTACACATTTTGTGAGAGAAATATCCATTACATTCATTGAAATCATCCAATTTCTGATAAAGGCCCCCGCCCTTTCCTAATGGAAAACGGCGTTCGGTCAAATTGAACGAAACTATGCTCGTTGGATAGAGAAATTCTTTCTGAACAAAAGTCTCCATGGGCACAAAACCCGAAAGTTGAAACTTTTGGTACTTTTGGGTATCCGAAGTTTTCTTTTTTTTTATTTTTGCAAAATCTCGAGATCTCTGGTTGAAAGGTTTCCCAAGCCATTTGGCCAGTAAAACAATACGTATCAATTATTTTTTGAAGACCTTTCGAACGACACCACATTTGACACTCCTACCCCAACCCCCACCCACGGGGATGGGGGGGGGGAGGAAAGCTTTTTTTGCAATTATCGTCCATCCATTTTCATTTGAAGATATTTTCGAAAGCAATACACTGAATCCTCGCCTCACACCCTTAACACCCCAAACCCTTGGTATATTCTCGTCATCATCAAAACATCAAATATCCGACTTCTTACTTGCTGAATCATACGTTAGATGCAGCTGATCGATAGCAAATGAAAAGTGTTGAATGTGGTGTCGTTCGAAAGGTCTTCGAAAAATAATTGATAAGTATTTTTTTTACTGGCCAAATGGCTTGGGAATCCATCAAACCAGAGATCTCGAGATTTTGCAAAAATCAAAAATGGAAAACTTCGGATACCCTAAAGTACCAAAAGTTCCAACTTATGGTTTTTGTGCCAATGGAGACTTTTGTTCAGAAAGACTTTCTCTATCCAACGAGCATAGTTTCGTTCAATTTGACCGAAAGCCATTTTCCATTGGTAAAGGGCGGGGTACTTTCTTTAAGGGTTCGAGAGAGTTATTTGTGAGTAGGAATTGATAATTGTGACTAGATTTAATAACGAGCTGTCCAAGTTGCTGAGGCCTCTACCGGCGGAGAAACCTTAAGCGGATTTCCCTTCAAGCCTCTTCCTTTACACGAAGCAGCACTTACATTTATTAAGGTTTTAATTAAACTCATACATTTTCAAAACTTTAGACGATTAATTATACTACTAAAGGGACGATATTATATCTTCGCAACCGTTCTCCACTTTACCCATTTCTCAGTCTATTAGGGCATAAGACATATTGTACTTTTAATAAGTTTATAATTTTTTTTTCTTAAGTAAACTTCAGTTTCAATGGGGCTCTAGTGTGACGGTATCATATTAGTCCAGGGCACATCAACATTTTGAGTTATATGGTGAGAGGAGTCAAGCTAATTTTTGCGCAAATATCTTCGGACCACCTGAAATAGAAATAATTGAGGCAAGCGTAAATCGAAACTTTCCCACAACATTTTTTTTTTAATATATTAAAAATTGAAAAAGTTATGGCTTGTTGTAATTCATTCGCTCATAACTCAGAGATTATTCACGACAGAGACTATCCCAAGGCATCAAAAGATGTGTAATGGAATTTCCTACAATTTATCAATCATGCAGATATATTCGCTGCTTTGCAAAATAGCAAAAGTATAAAAAAATGGTAACAAATAAGCATTTTTTATATGTATTTTTCGACAGCTTAAAATGCATTCAAAAAAGTTAAAATTTATTCTTGTCTAAGAGAAATAGCAATAAGTATGAAAAAGTCCGTCACGCAGGAGCTGCATAACTAAGCACTTTCCTCAGAATTTGGGTAGTGTAGACTGCTTTACAGAACAATTTGCTTAAAATATCCTACATAAATAAAATAAAAACATGAATAGTTCTCTTTTAATTTTGTAATGAGTAACTGATAAATTATTAATTTGCTTCCAGAGTTATGTTTACACATGGTACCTACTACACTAAGCAATAAATACAAAAAACCTCATATTATCGTATTTTGATCTAACGCAGCAACCGGATACAGTCCCTCTAGTGGTAGAAAGCGCTCCTTGTGGCGCCTTTGTGAACCTATGTCTGGCTGGCTTTTCTATTGAAATATATTACAAAGTAAACCCCCGCTTTCCGATTGACCGATTAAGCTCATTTTTACAACACTTCTTTCTCATGAGTTACCCACGTCGTATACCGCGTTTCGTTACAATACAGCAGAAATTACGACCAGCATGAGTATATTAGTAATTTGGGTCCGGAGTAAACCCCCCCTCCTAATGAACCGATTTAGTTTATTTTTACAACACATATTTACCTGTAGATTACCACTACGAATACCGAGTTTCGTCGAAATATACCAAAAATCACGGTTGGTAGTGGCGAATTTGTATTGTGGGTCTGGAGAAAACCCCCCCTCCTAATGAACCGATTTAGTTTATTTTTACAACACATATTTACCTGTAGATTACCACTATGAATACCGAGTTTCGTCGAAATATACCTAAAATCACGGTTGGTAGTGGCGAATTGGTATTGTCGGTCCGGAGTAAACCCCCCCCCCCTTATCAACCGATTTAGTTCATTTTTATATCTCACTTTTCTCTCTATATCAACACTACGAATACCAAGTTTCGTTGAAATATAACAAATATTACGGCTGAAATGGTCAAATTAGTGTTTTGGGTTCGGGGTAAACCCCTCCTTCCGGTGGACCGATTTTGGTGGTTAACGAACTTGTTCAATCGTTTGCCAATTGAATGCTATATACCAAGTTTCGTGACGAAAAAACTAAAACTCTGGCCGCTATCGTGTTAACAGACACACATATATATATATATATATATATATATATATATATATATATATATGTATATATAAATGCATATATATATATATATATATATATATATATATATATAGATATATATATATAAATTTTAACGGGGGTCATTTTCGGTGTCTACTAGGTAGGATCGATAAAGATTCGAAGAAATTTTTCAAAAATTCCGTCATGAGTGCAACCTCAATAGCTACTTTCCTTCGGAGGAAAGTGCTAAAAACTAGAAAGTGCCTTTTATGTCACACTTTTTTATAACTAATTACTTGTAGAATGCTGCTGTAATATTCTCATCTCAAAACACCTTTTTGTT